>JAGFNQ010003136.1:945634-972803 GCA_024364735.1 Boesenbergia rotunda
CGGGAGATCTGAGCCCGAGTTAGGAACTCGGGAGGTCAATTCAGGAGCTCGAGTTGGGAACTCGGGACCGCGGGTCGAGAGCTCGGCACTCGGCAGACTGAGCTGGGAGCTCGGCAGACTGGGTCGGGAGTTCGGCACTCGGCAGACTGGGCTGGGAGCTCGGCAGACTGGGTCGAGAGCTTGGCACTCGGCAGACTGAGCTAGGAGCTCGGCAGACTGGGTCGGGAGCTCGACGACTTGCTCGGCAGACTGGGGTCGGGGGCTCGGCGCTCGGCAGACTAGGTCGGGAGCTCGGCGACTTGCTCGGCAGACTTGGTCGGGAGACCTTGTCGGAAGCCCGAGAGGCCCGGTCGGGATTACAAGGGAAATTCATTAAAGTGTTTAATGAAGGGAAAGAAAAGATTCTTTTCTTGCATGGGAAATGATAAAGAGTCATATGAAAAGATGTGTTCTTTATTGGAATTAATGAAGGAAGCCAAAGAGACACAAACCTCTTCATATTCATGGGATGAGTATAAAAGAGAGCCTTGTGACTTTGGATGATCTCTTCTTCCTTTTCTTCTTCCCTCCCTCATCTTCCTCCTTTCGCCGAAACCCTACTGTAGGGTTCTTGGTGTTCTGCGAGCTACCTCAAGTTACTTGCACAACTAAGGTAGTTCTCTCAAAGTTGAGAGATTGTGTCCGTGTGGATACGAATAGAGGCACGGACACTTGAACCTGCAAGAGATCTGGCGCACCTTGGACGAGCGGGATAAGTAAAGGCCACGCTCCAAAGGTATACACATTAGATACATCTATTAGATAGATGAACATTGTACGAGTTTTGTTTCGCATGGATTGCTCAAGGGTTCTTGTTTCCGCTACGTTTTTTATGTTTTTGTGCCGGGAGAACCCAACATAAGCGCCATCCATTTTTGGGGCTAGTTGATTCGGCAGGTGAGTTGTTACACACTCCTTAGCAGATTTCAACTTCCATGACCACCATCCTGCTGTCTTAATCGACCAACACTCTTTGTGGTATCTAGGTTAGCGCATAGTTGGGCACCATAACTCGACTTCCGATTCATCCCGCATCGCCAGTTCTTCTTACCAAAAATGGTCCACTTGGAGCTCACGATTCGTCGATGCAGCACAACGGATCAACTGCACCGTCCTACCAATTTAAAGTTTGATAATAAGTCGAGGACATTGTGCCCCGATGCATCTAATCATTAGCTTTACCTGATAGAACTCACCCACTCGAGCTCCAGCTATCTTGAGGGAAACTTCGGAGGGAACCAGCTACTAGATGGTTCGATTAGTCTTTCGCCCCTATACCCAAGTCAGATGAACGATTTACATGTCAGTATCGCTTCAGGCCTCCACTAGAGTTTCCACTAGCTTCACCTCACTTAGGCGTAGTTCACTATCTTTCGGGTCCCGACAGGCATGCTCCAACACAAACCCTTCACAAAAGATCTAGGTCGCCCGGCGATGCGCCCCCACAAAAAGGGGCTCCCACCAATCAGCATCCTTGTGCCGTCAGAGTTTCCGAACTTGCCGACTCATACGCATGCAAGACTCCTTGGTCCGTGTTTCATGACGGGTCGAATGGGGAGCCCACTGGCCGATGTCGTGAGCGCGCAAGTGCCAATGGGTGGAACGCCAATGGCGCACGCCGCATCCTCAACCACGCTGGCAATATACCGCACGCACGCACGATGCGCCCAGGCTTGGACCGCCAGCGTAGGCAGCAATGGTCTATGTCCCAAGCCGAGCAACGGACCGGCTAGAGACGTTTCGCATCCGACCGGAGCACTCTGTCGGCCCCCATCCGCTTCCCTCGCGGCAATTTCAAGTACTCTTTGACTCTCTTTTCAAAGTCCTTTTCATCTTTCACTCGCGGTACTTGTTCGCTATCGATCTCTCGCCAATATATAGACTTGGACAAAATTTACCGCCCAACTGGGGCTACATTCCCAAACAACCCAACTCGACGACAGTGGGTCCTCATGCAGCATGGTCCGAGCCAAACGAGAGTCTCACCCTCCCCGGCACCCCATTCCAAGGGACTTGGGCACGATCCGTCACTGAGGACACTTCTCCAGACTACAACTCGAACTGATTCTGTTGGATCGAGAAAAACGATAAGGGGGGGGTGAATATCGTTAAAAACTTGTTCGAATAAGACTTAAGAGAAAGTACGCAACGGAATTAAAAACAAACACGAGGAACACAAGTATTTTTACTTGGTTCGGAGTCGCGATAGGCTCCTACTCCAAGGCCTACAGTCCTTGACCGTTTACTGCGGACAATTCTATATTCGCGCAAAGATTTACAGATCCAACAGAATATTCTACTCCAAGGCCTAGCTGCCTGCCCCTCTCCTTTGGGGCGTTCTGAGCTGCAGAAACACACTTCTTCGGTCCCTGCATTCAAGGTTAGTACCAACACAAACAAGGCAAGAATATTAGTTAGTTTTTACAGCCGTAGCTGTCTTGGTTCTGACTTTGGGTCTCCAAAATGGAACCCTAGGTTGAACCGATGCCTACTGTTCCCTCGACGGGGAACGCGTCCTCACCTACTTCTCTCAGGAGAGTTTACCTTTTGCCAACCGGCTCCTACGGTTGGACTTTTGCCCGATCCACCTGACCAGGTCTTCGTGCCCAGCCCTCGACCATGACTTCATGCCCACCTTCCGAGAAGGTCTTCGGTGCCCAGCCCCTTGCCAGGACTTTGTGCCCAGTCCTCGACCAGGACTTCGTGCCCACCTTCCAAGCAGGTCTTCGGTGCCCAGCCCCTTGACCAGGTCTTCTTTGCCCAGCCCTTTGCCAGGACATCCTGCCTAGGACTTCTTTCCTGCACACTTAGTAAACACATTAGATAACAATAACATCTTAACTCTTGAACCCTTTGTCATTATCAAAACCCAGGTTTGACTTAGGTACTGCCTGCACCAACAGATTCAACCGTTAAATTCTCAAGCTGGGCTTGTCCCGGTTCACTCACCATTACAAGGGGAATCCTCGTAAGTTTCTCCTCCTCCACTTATTTATATGCTTAAACTCGGCGGGTGGTCTTGCCTGACTTGGGGCCACAAGTAGATGGACACGGCGCTTTCGTTCCATGCCGCAATCACAGAGGGTCTCTCTTGATTGAGGGCTCATCCCAAAATGACGAGGACGATGTTCTGTTCCCGCACACGGTGACCAAAGCCCATCGTGCCCGACGATTGCCGACTGCCCGCTCTTCGACCGACTGTGCCCTAGGGCACACGGGGCCAATTTCTGCTCTCACGCCAACCATGCATGGAGCGAAGGCGACGATGCCATGACGCCCAAGCAGGCGTGCCCTCGACCACAAGGCCTCGGGCACAACTTTCCTTCAAAGACTCAATGGTTCACGAGATTCTGCAATTCACACCAAGTATCGTATTTCACTACGTTCTTCATCGATGCAAGAGCCGAGATATCCATTGCCGAGAGTCATTTAATTCAGAGGAATCTTCGACGCATCGGGCTCCCTTGCACACGGCGGGAGGTCGTCTGCTTTTGAGTTCATTGTTCCTTAGTGTGGATCACTCCGAGCTACGGTCAATGTCCGTCGAGATGAGGGGCAAGGAAAGGGGTGCATTCACACATTCACAACCATTCGTCATTCTATGCTCTCTCAACAATGATCCTTCCGCAGGTTCACCTACGGAAACTTTGTTACAACTTCTCCTTCCTCTAAATGATAAGGTTCAATAGACTTCTCAAGACGTCGCGAGTGGCAAACCACCCCCGTCCCCCCGATCCAAACACTTCACCAGACCATTAAATCGGTAGGAACGACGGGCGGTGTGTACAAAGGGTAGGGACATAGTCAACGCGAGCTGATGACTCACGCTTACTAGGAATTCCTCGTTGAAGACCAACAATTGCAATGATCTATCCCCATCACAATGAAATTTGTTAAGATTACCCAAGCCTATCGGCCAAGGCAACAAACTCATTGAATACATCAGTGTAGCGCGCGTGCAGCCCAGAACATCTAAGGGCATCACAAACCTGTTATTGCCTCAAACTTCCGTGACCTACACGGCCATAGTCCCTCTAAGAAGCTGGCCGCGAAAGGATGCATTCACGTAGCTAGTTAGTAGGCTGAGGTCTCATTCGTTAATGGAATTAGCCAGACAAATCGCTCCACCAACTAAGAATGGCCATGTACCACCACCTATAGAATCTCGAAAGAGCTCTCAGTAGCCCCCACAGGTTTAGCTAAGTTGGTAAGGGGATGGTGTGCACTCAACAAGGTCTGGGGGTCGATTTGCGGGTGGTGACAGGAATAAATCCCTGCACTCCGTGGGCAAAATTTCTACCCTCCACCTACCCCTTGCCGCTTAGTCACCGTGATTTACCTCCTTCGTGTTAGCTATGGGGAGGGCTGGCGGGGGCCATGGGGACGAGGGTAATCGTCTTTTTCGAAAGAGCTCTCAGTGCCCAACTGTGCACTAATTACTCCGGGGACCGTGACTTACCTCCCTCGTGATGGCCTTGGGACGGGTGCGGCGGGGGCGCTGGAGGCGAGCGATTTCGCCTTTGTCAAAAGAGCTCTCACTAGTCCCCACGGGGATCCGGAGTGGTTAGTGCATGGGGGTGTTGTCTAAGAGGTCCTGGGTTTGAGTCACGCGAAGCGCACTGGATTAAAACTCTGAGCGTTTGGTGTATCAATTCTCGGCCCAACTGTGTACTAATTACTCCGGGGGCCGTGATTTACCTCCCTCGTTATGGCCTTAGTGTTAGTGAGAGCCCTAGAGCCAATCATATGATGATTACTTTTTGGACTCACTGTATCATATTCTTGTATATATATTTCTTATATATAAAGGCATTTCTTATGGTTATTGTACTTATGTGTATTGGTGCCAAATAACATAGTATAATAACGTCCTTGAGTAGAAGGTTCTTATCTATATCAATCGATTAGTTGAATCGATAGTGAGATGATATAGAGAACACTACTCTTAATTATTCCTAGTCAAGTATTAACATTCAAGGACAATGTTAATGCATAGAGACTAGCATGTAGGTCAACATGATGACTTGATCTCACAAGTCATGGATATGAGATATCAAGTTGACACATGGGTATACATTAGAGAATGTATACTGAATGGTCCGCCATGAGAAAGTATCATGGATCGTTATATGAGTGTCATATACTTTCTCATGTGACTATTAGTATGACTATAGTCCTAGACCTGAAGTTACCATAGTTCCCTACATAAGGAGTTACATACTTTGGCTTCATCAAACGTCACCCGTAACTGGGTGGACTATAAAGGCGATTACTGGGTTTGTAACAAATTATGCAGAGGGATGTGAGTAACGTAGATGGGATCTATCCCTCCTATATGACGGGAGTGATATCTTCGTTCTTGATAGAGTAAGACCACTAAGTGCATGGCCATGCCCAAATAAGGCAATATTAGATATTGAGCTTATTTGATTATAGTGAGTCTACTTGGAGATCAAGACATATAGATTGATTTGAGGATGACACGGTCTATGCCTCATGAAAGATCAATCTAGATATCGAGGATAGAAGGACGTTGTCACATATTGTGATGGTCACAATTATTAGTCACAATGGTGATGTTGGATCTCGACATTCTTGTAACTTGGGTAGCAATGATATGTTGCTAGATACCTCTCATTGCTTATGTCCTTAAATAGGTTTAAGGGCATTGCCAACGTTACAAGAACCTATAGGGTCACACACATAGAGCAATAGATGGAGAATAAGTCCATATGATGGACCGAGAGTAATGAAGTCAAAGTTTGACTTTGGCTAAATATGGAAAGTCCATAAAAGGCAAGTTTGACTTGACTCAAATTAGACAACTTGAGTTGGACTCGAGTTTGATCCAAGTGTTGGATGAATCTAATCATGGGAGAATAATGAAGTCAAAGTTTGAATTTGGCTAAATATGGAAAGTCCATAAAAGGCAAGTTTGACTTAACTCAAATTAGACAACTTGAGTTGGACTCGAGTTTGATCCAAGTGTTGGATGAATCTAATCATGGGAGAATAATGAAGTCAAAGTTTGACTTTTGCTAAATATGGAAAGTCCACAAGAGGCAAGTTTGACTTGACTCAAGCCACATCACCTTGACTTGACCAAGTGATGACTTGGCATCATCATCAAGGCTAAGTAACCTCCCCATTTGAATTTTGAATTCAAATAGGGGGTTACCAAAGGTGGTGGCCGGCCACTTAATGGCCATTAAGTGGCCGGCCAAAATGGATCACACAAATAAGGAGTTTTTGTGGGTGTGAATAATTCCTCTCCCCTCTTGGTTTTTTTTTTGGTTTTGCTCTCCCTCTCCTCTCATCTTGCCGAGACCCCAAGGAGTGCTAGCACACTTTTGGGCTCTCCTCTCCACTCTCTTGCTTGTGTGGATACTTCTAGAGGGTTGCTACTTTGCATCCTTGAGATCCGACATCAACCGAGAAGCGAGCGGGAATTGCGGGGCACGCATCGAAGGTAGTTTTTTTCTCTTCTCTAATAGATCTAGGTTGTAGATCGATTTTTGAAGCATGTAAACGAGCACTCGTACATTTTGAAATTGTTTTCTTCGCTCGGATCCTTTCTATTGGGGCTTTCGGGGTTTCCGCGACGCGAAAAAGCGGTTTTCGCGGCCCGAAAAACCCTACAGTGGTATCAGAGCCACGAGCACAGCTTGTGCTCGTTTTGTTTTTTTTATTTTTTTGTATTAGATACAAAATTTAGATAATTTTATGCTTCTGTAATTTTTCTAAATTTTAAGATTTTTGAGTATTTTTCCTCNATGGGCAATACTATAATCGCGCAAAACAATTTTACAAAGATTGATTACAGTAAATTGCAGTAAAAAAAAGACAGCTTTTCTTTGTTACCGACGTCCGGTGTAAATCGAAGTTCCAGAGCAGTTGGACGTCGCTGGCGCTTGTATCTCGAGTCTGGAGGGTTCTGGAGCAGAGCGCGGGAGCAGAGGAGCGTGATTGCGTTCAATGGAATTGATACTTGAAGCCTGGGGTCGAGGGCCCTTTATATAGGGCTGGGGGCGCCCGGAATGCTCGGGGTGCCCTCCCACGTGGCCTCTGATCCGGCGTGCTCTCGGTCGTGACTGATCGCTTCGACTTCGGGATAACAGTTGACTGGGGCGCCCGACGCGCGCGGGGCGCCCGGGTTGACCAGTCAAGGCTTCATCTTCTTCGCGAGGATGAGCTGCTGCAGCTGCCAGTGGCGTGGCACACTGGGCGCCCGCGACACGCGAGGCGCCCGACGCGCGCGGGGCGCCCGAAACATCCGGGGCGCCCCCAAATGTGCTGCTGTCGGGGCGTTTACTTGCTCTGCTGACTTTGGGTTGACTCTGGGGCGCCCGAAACATCCGGGGCGCCCTGCTCAGCTACTACCTCACTCTTTTGAGGCTCTCTGAGCTGCAGAAACACAGTCCTTCGGTCCTGCATCCAGGGTTAGTCCAAAACAGCAATTAATAAGTTAATTTTACACAGCCTTGGCTGTCTTGGTTCTGACTTTGGGTCTCCAAAATGGAGCCCTAGGTCGAACCGACGCCTAATGTTCCTTCTAGGGGAACGCGTCCTCACCTACTCCTCTCGGGAGAGTTTACCTGATGCCAACCGGATCCTCCAGTTGGACTTTTGCCCGGCAGTCCTTCACCAGGTCTTGAGTTGCCAAGCTGCCCTTCGCTTGGTGCCTAGCAGCCCTTCGCTAGGTCTTTACTTCTGGCAACCCTTCGCCAGTGCCTAGCATTCCTTTGCTAGGACTTTGTCTATTCTGGCAGTCCTTCGCCAGAGCCTAGCAGTCCTTTGCTAGGGCTTTTCTTCTGTCTGGCAGTCCTTCGCCAGTGCCTAGCATTCCTTCGCTAGGGCTTTTCCTGTACACTCAAGAAACTTGTTAGACAACAACTAACCCTTAACTTTTGAACCCTTTTGCCAATATCAAAACACAGGTTTGACTTGGGTGCAATTTGCACCAACATAAAAGTGAAGACAACGGAAATTCCGGAGAACTTGGACTCGGGAGAACTAGCCGACAACACCAAGACGGTCAAGAGGAAGCGCTTGGAGAAGCCGCTAGACCTAGGTTGACCATCGGATCCTCTCATTGGCTTGAGAGGGTCTTAGTAGGGCCATGACCAAGTCACTTATGTTTATTTTTATTATTGCTATGCTTGTGATGTATATGATGCATGATAATGTAGAATAGTAAAAATAAACTTAAGTGTATGAGATGCACAAGTAATGTGGGAACCACATTTTGATGTGCACTTAATACACATTTAGGATTAAATTAGATTTCATAAATGCCTAGATGTGATGCACATCCTCGATTAGATTAGATCTAAAATCGAATCAACTCGTAAACGCCTACCGGGTCCTGATACCCATCACTGCCTCGATCATATGCGCTTGTCGATTCTGCCAAAGCAGAGCAACGCATTTAATCTTGGTAGGATGCGGAGGGACAACCTTGGTCCCGCCTATCACGGCTCGGGTTAGATCGAGCTCAATCAGATTGAGTAACTAGTTAACTCAATTGGATCGAGTAAAGCTATAGGCGTATTCCAATAGTTGGAAAGGGTAGGACAAAATCACCGTTTTAAATAGTCTTGAGCGATTTAGCCAAAGCTAACTCAAGATTATTCGTAAACGTTAAATCTTGATCCTATAAACAAGAGTTGCATAGAGATGTAATTGATAAATTAGTTATCTACCGATCATACTAAGTCTTGGGCGATTTAGCCAAAGCTAACTCAAGGCATAGTATGATGTGGATCTTGTCTCACATAAATTATAGTAAATTGGTACGGATCTAGTAGTGTGGTTTGACCACTCCAATGACTTGATTCCACCAAAATTCCTATAATTTAGTGGGAGCATCATTTAATTAAAGGCCTAATTAGATGATTACTAGAATATGATATTTATTCTCTGCATTTATCTGTTGTAGATTGCCATGTCTTCAAACGCGAATACTCTCTCTCTGCGATCTGTCCTTGAGAAGGACAAGCTCACTGGAGCTAATTTCCTGGACTGGTACAGGAACTTGAGGATAGTCCTCAAACAGGAACGTAAGCTGTACGTTCTAGAGCAAGCAGTTCCTGAAGCACCACCACCCTCAGCCATCCGTAGCGTTAGAGATGCTCATCAGAAGCATCAAGACGACGTGTTAGACGTGTCGTGCCTAATGCTATGCTGCATATCCTCTGAGCTTCAGAAGCAACACGAGAACATGAATGCTTACGATATGATTGGCCACCTCAAGCAATTATATCAAGGGCAGGCAAGGCATGAGCAGTTCGAAGTGACTCAGGCCCTCTTTTCATGCAAGATGAAAGAGGGAACCCCAGTAGGAACTCACGTACTCAAGATGATTGGGTACGTCGAGAACCTCGATAGACTAGGGTTTCCCTTGGGCCAAGAGCTGGCTACCGACCTGATTCTGCAATCATTGCCGCCAGGTTACCGTCAATTCGTCATGAATTACAACATGAACGAATTAGACAAACCACTTCCCGAGATACTCAACATGTTAAGAACTGCTGAGCCTAATCTCACCAAGTCTAGTACCGTCCTGATGGTACAGAAGGGCAAAGGCAAGGGTAAGTGGAAGCCCAAAGGTAAGGGTAAGACCCAAACCAAGGGCAAAGCCAGCTCTGCAGCACTTAAACCCAAGGGTGGGGTGCAGAAGGATGCCACCTGTTTCCATTGCGGTGAGAAAGGGCATTGGAAAAGAAACTGCAAGATCTACCTGGAGGATCTTAAGAAGAAGAGAAGCGAGCCTTCTACTTCAGGTATATATGTTATAGAAGTCAACCTTTCTATTTCTACATCATGGGTATTAGATACTGGATGTGCTTCTCACATTTGTACCAATGTGCAGGGGCTGAGAAATAGCAGGGCATTGGCAAAGGGCGAGGTGGACCTACGAGTAGGCAATGGAGCACGAGTTGCTGCTGTTGCTGTAGGAACTTATTTTCTATATCTGCCTCTGGGCTTGTACTGGAACTAGATGATTGTTGTTATGTACCTGCACTTACTAAGAACATAATTTCTGTTTCTTGTCTAGACAAGAAAGGCTTCTCATTTATAATTAAGAACAAATATTGTTCAGTCTATTTAAATGAAATGTTCTATTGTAGTGCAGATCTTATCAACAGACTCTACATTCTAGACTTAGAACGCCCTATCTATAAAGTAAGTACCAAGAGGTTGAGATCAAATGAGTTGAACCCAACCTATCTCTGGCACTGTCGCTTAGGCCACATAAATGAGAGTCGCTTGTCCCAGCTCCATAAGGATGGATTGCTGGATTCATTTGATTTTGAATCATATGAGACATGCGAGTCATGCCTTCTAGGCAAGATGACTAAGACTCCCTTTAGTGGACATAGCGAGAGGGCAACAGATTTGTTAGGACTCATACATTCTGATGTATGTGGCCCTTTCAATGTTGCTGCTCGAGGTGGTTATAGATACTTCATCACATTTACTGATGATTTCAGTAGATATGGTTATGTGTACTTGATGACACATAAGTCTGAGTCCTTTGAAAAGTTCAAAGAATTCAGAAATGAAATACAAAACCAACTCGGCAAGAATATTAAAATACTTCGATCAGATCGAGGTGGAGAATACTTGAGCCATGAGTTTCGTGACTATTTAGCTGAGTGTGGGATTCTATCTCAACTCACTCCTCCTGGGACACCACAGTGGAATGGTGTATCCGAAAGGAGGAATCGTACCTTATTAGATATGATACGATCTATGATGAGTCACGTAGATCTTCCTATATCTTTTTGGGGATATGCTCTAGACACGGCAGCGTTCACACTTAACCGTGTTCCATCAAAGGTGGTCATGAAGACACCATATACGATATGGACTGGGAGGAGTCCCAAGATGTCTTTCATGAGGGTTTGGGGTTGTGAGGCTTACGTTAGACATCAAGTCTCAGACAAACTGGGACCCAAGTCCGATAAGTGCTATTTCGTGGGATATCCCAAGGAAACTAAGGGATATTACTTCTACATTCCCAGTCAGCACAAAGTGTTTGTTGCTAAGACTGGGGTCTTTCTAGAAAGGGACTTTGTTTCTAGAAAGACTAGTGGGAGTTCGTTTGATCTTGAAGAAGTTCAAGACAACGACCATAGCACTGAGCCCTTGATGGATAATGAACAGGAACCACAAGAAATTGTGGATGAGATTGTTACACAAGAAGTTGTGGAACAACAACCTGTTCAGGTAGACCTACCTCTTCGCAGGTCTGATAAGGTACGTCGTCAGCCTGAGAGATATTCATTTCTCTTGCCTGACCATGATGACGTTATGATCATTGAGAATGAGCCTACCACCTATCAGGAAGCTGTGATGAGCCCAGATTCTGAGTCATGGCTGGAAGCCATGAGATCCGAAATGGAATCCATGTACACTAACCAAGTTTGGACCTTGGTTGATCCACCTGAAGGGGTCAAACCCATTGGGTGTAAGTGGGTCTTTAAGAGAAAGCCTAACATGGATGGACTTACTCATACCTATAAGGGTAGACTGGTAGCTAAAGGTTTCAAGCAAATTCATGGTATTGACTATGATGAAACTTTTTCTCCAGTAGCGATGTTTAAGTCCATTCGGATCATGCTTGCTATTGCAGCCTACCACGATTATGAGATCTGGCAGATGGATGTCAAGACAGTGTTTCTGAATGGAAACCTCCTCGAGGATGTGTACATGACACAGCCTGAGGGTTTTGTAGATCCACAGCATACTGGCAGAGTATGCAAGCTGCATAGGGACATTTATGGTCTAAAGCAAGCTTCTCGGAGCTAGAATCTTCGATTTGATGATGCGATCAAACAGTTTGGTTTCATCAAGAACGAAGATAAACCTTGTGTCTACAAGATGGTTAGTGGGAGCACAGTAGTCTTCCTAGTCTTGTATGTGGATGACATACTACTCATTGGGAACAACATCCCTTCGCTACAGTCTGTGAAGACTTGGTTGGGGACTTGTTTCGCAATGAAGGACTTAGGTAAAGCAGCCTGCATTCTAGGCATTAAGATCTATAGAGATAGATCTAAGAGATTGCTTGGCCTAAGTCAGAGTACATACATCGATACGGTATTACACAGTTTTGCCATGCAGAATTCCAAGAGAGGAATTCTGCCAATGTCACATGGTGTGAGTCTTTCGAAGACTCAGAGTCCCTCTTCTAGAGAGGAGAGAGACCGCATGGATAAGATCCCTTATGCTTCTTCCATAGGATCTATCATGTACGCCATGTTTTGTACTCGTCCTGATGTCTCGTATGCTTTGAGCATGACGAGCAGGTACCAGTCAGATCCAGGTGAACGTCACTGGATAGCGGTCAAGAATATCCTTAAGTACTTGAGAAGGACTAAGGAATATTTTTTGATATTTGGAGGCGATGAGCATCTAGTTGTAAAGGGTTGCACTGATGCCAGCTTCCAAACCGACCAGGATGATTACAGATCGCAGTCAGGGTTCGTGTTTTGCTTGAATGGCGGAGCTGTGAGCTGGAAGAGTTCGAAGCAGGACACAGTTGCAGATTCTACAACAGAAGCTGAGTATATTGCTGCATCAGAGGCAGCAAAGGAGGCAGTTTTGATTCGCAAGTTCATCACTGAGCTTGGGGTGGTTCCTAGCATATCTGATCCCATAGAGCTCTATTGTGACAACAATGGAGCTATTGCGCAGGCTAAGGAACCTCGCTCACACCAGCGGACCAAACACATACTACGGCGATTCCATCTCATTCGAGAGATCATCGATCGAGGAGATGTGAAGATTTGCAGAGTACCCACAGAGGCTAACGTCGCAGATCCCTTGACCAAGGCTTTGGCACAGATGAAGCATGATGGTCACACTAGGTCATTGGGTATTAGATACTACAGCGATTGACACTAGTGCTAGTGGGAGATTGTTAGTGAGAGCCCTAGAGCCAATCATATGATGATCACTTTTTGGACTCATTGTATCATATTCTTGTATATATATTTCTTATATATAAAGGCATTTCTTATGGTTATTGTACTTATGTGTATTGGTGCCAAATAACTTCGTATAATAACGTCCTTGAGTAGAAGTTCTTATCTATATCAATCGATTAGTTGAATCGATAGTGAGATGATATAGAGAACACTACTCTTAATTATTCCTAGTCGAGTATTAACATTCAAGGACAATGTTAATGCATAGAGACTAGCATGTAGGTCAACATGATGACTTGATCTCACAAGTCATGGATATAAGATATCAAGTTGACACATGGGTATACATTAGAGAATGTATACTGAATGGCCCGCCATGAGAAAGTATCATGGATCGTTATATGAGTGTCATATACTTTCTCATGTGACTATTAGTATGACTATAGTCCTAGACCTGAAGTTATCATAGTTCCCTACATAAGGAGTTACGTACTTTGGCTTCGTCAAACGTCACCCGTAACTGGGTGGACTATAAAGGCGATTACTGGGTTTGTAACAAATTATGCAGAGGGATGTGAGTAACGTAGATGGGATCTATCCCTCCTATATGACGGGAGTGATATCTTCGTTCTTGATAGAGTAAGACCACTAAGTGCATGGTCATGCCCAAATAAGGCAATATTAGATATTGAGCTTATTTGATTATAGTGAGTCTACTTGGAGATCAAGACATATAGATTGATTTGAGGATGACACGGTCTATGCCTCATGAAAGATCAATCTAGATATCGAGGATAGAAGGACGTTGTCACATATTGTGATGGTCACAATTATTAGTCACAATGGTGATGTTGGATCTCGACATTCTTGTAACTTGGGGAGCAATGATGTGTTGCTAGATACCTCTCATTGCTTATGTCATTAAATAGGTTTAAGGGCATTGCCAACGTTATAAGAACCTATAGGGTCACACACATAGAGCAATAGATGGAGAATAAGTCCATATGATGGACCGAGAGTAATGAAGTCAAAGTTTGACTTTGGCTAAATATGGAAAGTCCATAAAAGGCAAGTTTGACTTGACTCAAATTAGACAACTTGAGTTGGACTCGAGTTTGATCCAAGTGTTGGATGAATTTAATCATGGGAGAGTAATGAAGTCAAAGTTTGACTTTGGCTAAATATGGAAAGTCCATAAAAGGCAAGTTTGACTTGACTCAAATTAAACAACTTGAGTTGGACTCGAGTTTGATCCAAGTGTTGGATGAATCTAATCATGGGAGAGTAATGAAGTCAAAGTTTGACTTTGGCTAAATATGGAAAGTCCATAAGAGGCAAGTTTAACTTGACTCAAGCCACATCACCTTGACTTGACCAAGTGATGACTTGGCATCATCATCAAGGCTAAGTAACCTCCCCATTTGAATTTTGAATTCAAATAGGGGGTTACCAAAGGTGGTGGCCGGCCACTTAATGGCCAATAATGGACATTAAATGGCCGGCCACTTAAACACACAAAAGGAGTTTTTTTGTGGGTGTGTGATTGATTCTTCTTCGGACTTGGTTTTGTTTTGTTTGGCTCTCCCTCTCCTCTCATCTTGCTGAGACCCCAAGTAGTGCTAGCACACTTTTGGGCTCTCCTCTCCACTTTCTTGCTTGTGTGGATACTTCTAGAGGGTTGCTACTTTGCATCCTTGAGATCCGACACCAACCGAGGAGCGAGCGGGAATTGCGGGGCACGCATCGAAGGTAGTTTTCTCTTCTCTAATAGATCTAGGTTGTAGATCGGTTTTGAAGCATGTAAACGAGCACTCGTAAATTTTTGAAATGGTTTTCTTCGCTCGGATCCTTTCTATTGGGGCTTTCAGGGTTTCCGCGACGCGAAAAAGCGGTTTTCGCGGCCCGAAAAATCCTACAAAAAAGGAGGTAAACTCTATACTCAATTCAACTAATTTGAAAACTAACATGAGTTATAGGGATGGAGCTATGAAGGAGAAAAAACACATTAGATGCTTCACATATGGTGAGCTAGGACATTATCACACCAAATGCTCAAGGAAAGGAGAATTCAAGAAGTTGGAGCATTTGTGGAAATGGGAGAAGAAGGAGAAGAAGAAAAGCTCACATCAAGGGGGAGCTACAAGGGTAAGGGAGGTAATCCCTAATTCAAAAATTAATTCAAATTTCTTCATGCATGTCAAGAAAATTTTTCTTATCTATCCATGCATAATTATGATTTTAAATATCATGATAAAAATAGGGTTAATATTGTATATCAAAACCCTAGGCAATTCATGCATCATGATAAACCTAGATCCATTAAACCTAAGGACCAAGGCATTAATCCCAAGAAAGGGAGATATATGCCTAGACAAATGGGTAGGTCTAGGAATGTCCAAGGTGGACATGTTGATTCTAGGTTTAGGAACCTAGAAAGGGAAAATCCAGCTCTGAGGGCAAACTTGATAAATTAGAGAAAACCCTAGATAGATTCACTATTGGATCTAAGAGCTTAGGTATAGTGTTGGGTAGTCAAAAACCCAACAATGATAGATCAGGTCTAGGATACGGATCTAAGTTCTCCAATGCTATGGAGAAGTCATATGCAAGGGTGTCATATGACTATAGCAAGGGGAAGCCCAAGAATGACAAGGGAAAGTCATTTAAAGGGAAAACAAGAACTTAACCAAGGGCAACGTGTCCAAGGTTAAAATGGTTAGGTTTGTAGGTCAAGAATCACCGGAGGGACACCAGTGTAGTCTTGTGATTATAGATGAGTCACCTAGGGAGGTGAATAGGGCTAAGAGCTCAAGGGGAATCTCTAGGAGCCAAGTTGGGAACCATGGTCAATGGATCTCGGGAGGATTTATCTCGAAAGTCTAGATGGACCATGGAGTGTGCCAAAGGATTTGGAGACAAATTTGAGTCTCAATCCTAGGGATTTGACACATTAGAATTGAGTGTTATGCATGAAAATATGGCATTGGGGGTCATATTGCATGAAAATTAGTTTTTAATACATAGATACCATATAAACCAATGTTAGGGATGCATTGTGGTTTGGTATGAGCAGATACATCAAGAGAAGGCCAAAACTAGGACTTTAGGTCAAGGTTCAATTGAACCATTTAATGTTTTGGATTTTATGTCAATCTTGGCATTAGTGGCAGATATATTTTTGAATGTATTTTTTCCGAGTAGACACGGGTACCACAAAACTTTTCACAAAATTTGAGAATTTTTGGAGAATTGTGAAATTATCAGCGTATTTCTGAAATAGGATTCAAAATGTTGAAAAGACTAAAATCAGGATATCAGTCGACTAGTTCAGGGGTCAGTCGACTGGTAACAATACTATCTAGAGAGAGAATAGCTATTTTATGGTTTTTCGATAGGGATCAGTCGACTGGTAACTGTCTCAGTCGACTGATATAGGCTGAAACTATTTTCAGCTAGGTCGAAAAGTGTTCTAATGATATTAAACTTGTGTATAATCTTATAGGGGGTTAATACACAACGTTTATACTCATTAATGGTTAATGTATCCAATAATTGAGATATTATTGGAGCCCTTTTGATGTGTGGCAAAGGGGGAGAAGTATTAGGTTTAAGTGGGAAACCAAACACGTCTTTGCAAGAAATCCTAGGTCAAGGGAAACTTAGGTAAAGGGGAAGCATTGTTGCTCATTTATTAGCAAAGGGGGAACCTTAGAAAGGTTCTTAAAAAGCCTTTGTAAGTCCAATGTAGGGGATCCTTGGAGAGGTTTTTAAAAAGCCTGTTTTGGTAAAAATCCTAACTCTTGGGGAGTTTAGGTGTATGGATGCCTTGATAGGATCCATGCATGTTTACATTGCATGATTGCATATGCATTGGCGGTATAAGTCTAAGGTGTAGTCTTGGCCACGTAAGTTCAAAATGTTTATTAGCATTGTATTTGATATTTGTTTTCCCTAACTTAAACGTATTGACAAACATCAAAAAGGGAGGAGATTGTTGGAGCAATCTATGGTCCAAAGTGACCATGTATTTTGATGTTTGGGCAAAGGGTTTAAGTTAGGTTCACCCTTGTGTTTGATATGTGTATGTAAGTGTGCAGGTTTGCAGGATATACATAGGTTTAGCTGGACGGCTTTGGGTCCGGTAAAGGATGACATGAGGAGACAAGTCACGAGCTTATAAGCATCCGAGGGACTATGGACAAAGCAGGAACGGTGAGCCGAGGTGATGAAAGCCAAGGAGGGGTTTCAAGCTTACAGAACAAAGCCGAGGATGAAGAGACATTGAAGGGAATTGGAGGACCCATGACTAGGTCCAAGACTAAAAAAATGAAGCAAGCCTTGAAAGGCTTAATAATGGAGCTCAAAGAAAAGGAGGATCAATGCACAATGGAGGCAACAACTAAATGGATCACATTTCTTCAACTAAAATGAAATTGAGCCAATATGAGGACCATTTTCGTATGTATTTTTGGGGGATTTTTTTAGAGTGACTTTTGAAGTCCTTTGGTGGGTTGTAATGCCTTTTTGAGAGTTACTAAGCTATTATTAGGGATTAGTGGTTACATTAGTGGAAAATAAATGTCATGCATTCATGCATGCATGATAATGGTGCATAATTAGTACTTAGTGGGAAGTTTAGTAGAGGTTGATGTTTCAACTTCCACTAAGTCTATATATAGGGAAACTCTTATATGGCTAAGGAGTTTTTGGGATTGGAATGAAATCTGAGTTTTCTCTATTGTGAGAGTTTCCTTTGAGTTCTTAGGCTAAGAACTAAATCTGATCTTATCAAGGCAACTTGTGGCGATCAAAACACCCATGACTTATCACTCACCTTCTTATCTTTCTTGAGTGTGGCGTCAATATCATTCCCCAAACTGAAATTCAAGGCGATTCAATTCAAGGCGATCTTATCATTTGGTAGGCAATCTCATCATTTGGTATCAGAGCAAGGTTCCTTGATTTTCAGGGTTGTGTTTTGTTTGTCAATTCAAAAAAAAAAAATCTTTGTTCTTGTTCAGCTTCGTTGATCTCTCATCCAAAGTATTCCATTGGTATCTTTTCATTTTCCATCTCTATTTGTCCCCTATTTTTGTTCTCTATTTGGGTCCTAAACTTTAAAAAAACTACTACTAGAGCCATTGTGTTTCTAGTTGAAAAAAAAAGAAAAAAAATTCGGAAAAAAAATTCTAGGCAGCAACAAAAAAAAGGGATTTGTGAATTAAAAGGACTCAATATTCCTCTCATTGCTCTTGATCGTTGTTGAATTTCTTGTTCTATCCGTTTATTTCTCTTATTCTATCCGTTTATTTCTCTTATTCTACTCATATTTTCTTGTTGGTTTCTTGCTCACTCGATCGTCTACTTGCTGTCTTGAAAAAGAAATCATTGATAAGGTTTTTTTCTTAAGAGCTTATAAAGGAAACTGAGTGGCTAAATTTGAGTGCAAACACGTGAGTAGAGTGATGAGGTACTTCTAACATTTCTTTTGTAATTGTCCTTGTCATCTTCTTTTTGTTGCAAGCATGAGTGGGGAAAGAACACCTAATTCCCCTAGGCGAGATCCTACTAGGCTTCAAATGGAGGCACTTACTCAACACTTTGAGAGGATGCTTCAAAGACAACTTGAAGGATTACACGAAAGGATGGACCGACTTGAAGGAGGAAGAGTTTCCAACCATGGGGGTAATTCTAATCATGAAGAAGTTCATCAAGCAAGTGACCTATTCTATGCTTCTCCAAGAGAAGGAAGGAGGCATGACGGGGGAAGAAGACATGAAAGAGGAGGAAGAGACCAAAGACGTGAAGATGATCTAAGAGGTGTGAAAGTCAAGGTACCTTCCTTCCAAGGGAGGAATAACCCTGAAACATATCTTGAGTGGGAGATGAAAATAGAACAAATCTTCTCATGCCACAATTACAATGATGCAAGAAAGTGAAGGCAGCTTCCCTTGAGTTCACTGATTACGCCTTAATTTGGTGGGATCAAGTTCAAAAGGATAGAAGAAGGTATGAAGAGCATCCTATAGACACTTGGGATGAAATGAAGACTTTGATGAGAAGGAGATTTGTGTCTTCCCACTACCATAGGGATTTGTACAACAAATTACAAAGACTCACCCAAGGGAGTAGGAGTGTGGATGAGTATTACAAAGAGATGGAGGTGGCTTTGATTAGGGCCAATATTATGGAGGATAGGGAAGCAACGATGGCTCGATTTCTCCATGGCCTAAATCGAGATATTGGAGACATTGTGGAGTTACAACATTATGTGGAGCTTGAAGACTTAGTTCATCAAGCAATGAAAGTGGAGCAACAATTAAAGAGAAAGGGCATTATGAAGAAATTATCTTCTTCAAACTACACTTCAAGTTGGAAGGACAAGCCAAAGAAGGAGGGTTCTTCTTCTAATTCTAAGGAGGTAACAAGTACTAAGAAGCCTATTCCTACTAATTCTTCTTCTATTTCTAAGAGTAGGGATATCAAGTGCTTTAGGTGTTTGGGAAAAGGACATATTGCATCCGAATGCCCGAATAAGAAGACTATGATGGTGAGGGATAATGGGATTATCTCTAGTGAAGAAATTTCTTCTCATTCCTCCTCCTCAAGTGATGGGAAAAATGATGGAACAGCCTATGCACAAGATGGAGATCTCTTGGTGGTTAGGAGGTTATTGGGGAGTCAAGCCAAGGAGCATGAGGAGGACCAAAGAGAAAATATTTTTCATACACGCTGCCTTATTCAAGATAAAACATGCTCTATGATCATTGATGGTGGGAGTTGCACCAATGTGGCAAGCACTAGGTTGGTCACCAAACTCAACGTAAAGACTACACCACATGCAAGCCATATAAACTCCAATGGCTGAGTAATAGTGGTGAATTGGTAGTAAATCAGCAAGTGTTGATTAATTTCTCCATTGGCAAATATGAAGATCAAGTTCTATGTGATATTGTACCTATGGAGGCAAGCCACATTCATCTTGGAAGACCTTGGCAGTTTGATAGGCGAGTTCACCATGATGGATTCTCCAACAAGTTCTCTCTTGTTCACAATTCTCGCAAAGTCACACTTGTACCATTATCACTTAGGGAGGTTTGTGAGGATCAAATAAAAATGAGAGAGAAAAGTGAAAAAGAAGATCGAGAGCTTAAGAAAAGAGAAAAAGAAGAGCTAGAGTTTAAGAAAGAGAAAGAGTGTGTGAAAAAGAAAATAATTGATTTTGAGAATAATATTCAAAAGAAAAGAGAGAAGGAGGAAAAGAAAGAGAGAAAAATAGAAAATTTGTTTACAAGAGGAAGTGAGGTGAAGAGAGCTTATTTGACAAGGGAACCTATATTTCTTCTTTTGTGCAAGGAAACTTGATTGGAATCTAACACTAACTCTTTGCCTAGTGATGTTGTTGTTATTTTGCAGGATTTTGAGGATGTCTTTCCCAAGGAAGTACCTGACGATTTGCCACCAATGAGGGGTATAGAATACCAAATAGACCTTATTCCTGGTGCTTCTCTGCCCAATAGGCCAGCTTATAGGAGCAACCCTCAAGAAACAAAGGAGATACAAAATCAAGTGGAGGAGTTATTGCAAAAAGGATGGGTTAGGGAGAGCTTAAGTCCTTGTGCTGTACCCGTAATTTTGGTACCTAAAAAGGATGGATCATGGAGGATGTGCACTGACTGTAGAGCAATCAACAACATCACAATTCAGTATAGACATCCTATCCCTAGACTTGATGATTTGCTTGATAAATTGCATGGTGCTTGCTTCTTTTCTAAAATCGATTTGAAAAGTGGGTACCATCAAATTAGGATAAGGGAAGGGGATGAATGGAAAACTGCTTCCAAAACTAAATATGGATTGTATGAATGGTTGGTAATGCCTTTTGGGTTAACTAATGCGCCAAGCACATTTATGAGGCTTATGAACCATGGTTTACGAGAATTTCTTGAAAAATTTGTGGTAGTATACTTTGATGATATTTTGGTATATTTCAAGAGTCTTGTTATGTTGGGACCGGGTGCATGTCGACAAGGATACGGGTTCGTGTAATTCAAAATTTTTACGTGCAGCGGAAGAATTAGCATAAAATAATTTCCTAAATTATTTTAACCATGTATCTAGCATGCAACCTTATGGTGTATTGACATAATCATAAAATAAAACATTGCAGAAAAGTAAACTAATTTACTTTATACCTCTCGTAAGTCGGAAAAAGAACGAGATCCAACCGTAGCGTCCCTTGGAAGCTCCGCCTATATTCGCGTCCACGCCGAGTTCTCTTCGGGATGACTTCGCAAAGTCACGAGTTTTGTGCCGACGAGAACTACTAGATTCTCGGAAGGCACAACTAAAAGAACAAGAGAAACTAATGGAAACGTACCACCAAGAAACGGAATCGAAATTCCGGGAAGAGAGGAGTTACTATTCGCTTCTTCTTCTTCTTCTTGGCTTCTCCTTAGTGTTCTTGGTCCACGGCAACCCTAGGGTGCGCCGGCCCTAGGGTGGGAAAGGGAGGCGCTGGCCCTAAAGCACAAGGAGGGCGCCGGCCCTAATGGGAAGGAGAAGAGGAGGAAAAGAGAATAAGAGAGAGAGAGGGAGAGAATAATTAATCTCTATCAATTATTCATTAGGAATTAAAGGCTTCCTTTTGGTTCCTTATATAGTTGCTTCTCCCTTGCCAAATCTCCCTCTTAACGAAATTTTTCATAACAAATTTATCCTATAAATTCTTTTATGAATTATTTCGTTTAAACCAAGTTTTATTATAACTAATTTATAATAAAACAATTACTTCTCTCTTTTAATTATGGAATAAAATTTGTATAAAAAAATTTTCTTATTATGGATAAATCAATTCATAATTGATTTTATAAATTAAAATAAAACCAATTCATGGTTCATTTTAATTTCCATAAAAAGAATAAATTTCTACAAATTTATTTATAAATCTCTTTATATAAATTTCTTTATTTATCAATGTATTTATCCATAATTTATAAAATAAATCGCGCTAGATTTATTTTATTAATTAAACCAATTAAATTGGTTTATCCCCCTTTCATTGGCCGGCCAAACCAAGAGGGTGGGCACCCTCTTTGGTCGGCCAAAACAACCCGAACCGATCGCGAATTAAACTCATTTAATTCGCCCAATAAGCCTTCAAAAAACTTAGCCATTTTAAGTTTCCGTTGCGCCTCTGATCAACTCAGATTCGACTTATTTCTCTTGATCGGAAAATCCAATTTTCAACTCATTTTAAATCCCTCGGATTACTCGTAGTGTGTGTGACTAAATAGGCTTTCGATTTATGTTGGCCGTCTATAATCAACAAATTATAGAATGATCATGAGTGGCACCTAGTAGTACATCATGACCCCCAATTAATCGAAAGATCAACGGTTTGACCTCAGAAGAAATTATTCTAAAACCCTTCAGCAGCTCTAATGAATCGTGCCTCATTCCCTTCACCATCTTATACCCACTTGATTCAGGACACGGTCTATTTGTGTCAATCTCCACTAGGCTGACTATGTCACACCTAGCCCAAGTAGTGTCTTTCTCGTCCTTTGGATTTCTAATTACTCTTATGTATTTAAGAGACTCGCACTCTAAACATGATCTACTCTGGCCAGAGGTTTTGAGTAACAATCCGACGATAGGCCTGGGTATACATCTCCTCGCAAGGAGTGGTGAATCCTTTGTAGGCTGTTCAAACATCTTCGAGCACTTCGGCTTATACCCAATCATCCTGGGTCCACACCTCCTTGGAGATGCTTGCTTAAGATGTTAAAGTATAAGTCTCCATGACCAAGATGACTTGAACACCGCAAGTCAAAGGAACATCGCACTTAAGCTGCAGTAAGAACTTCATTGACATATCTACATGTAGATTCCCATATGAAGTCTTACAGCTAGTCACTCCAATGAACTAGTTCCCTTAACTAGCATCCATGTTTATCTCCGGACATCCCAATGTCACCAGCCAGTGAGAATCAGCTGATTAGAGAATAACCCATGCTAGTCTCAACAGAATTGATAGTGTCCGTTTTTATCAATTCATCGACTAGGGATAATTTCAATACTTCACAATTGCACATTAGAGATAATCACTAGTTGTGATCCCATCACAAATTCTCTTATGCTGTGAGTTATATTGTGGACATTCAGTAGATGAGTTTAAGATCCCAATCAAATACACAAAACATGTATACTCAAATAGTGAATTATCATTTATTAATATAAATGTTTACATCATAAGGTGATTGCCTTAGTACACTTATCTCATATCACTAACAAACTCCCACTTGGCCTAATGTCAATCGCTACGGTATCCAATACCATAGGCTCTAACATGTCCCTCAAACTTGCTTTGAGGCAAGGCCTTAGTTAAAGGATCCGCTATATTCCTTTCAGTGGGAACCCTCTCAATTTGTATGTCATTCCTACTTATAATCTCTCTGATCAGATGATAGCGTCGAAGCACGTGTTTGGATCGCTGATGAGACCTTGGTTCCTTCGCTTGTGCAATAGCTCCATTGTTGTCGCAGTAAACCGGCACTGCTTCATCAATGGTTGGAACCACGCCAAGTTCTGAGACAAACTTCTTGATCCAAACTGCTTCCTTTGCTGCTTCCGAAGCTGCAATATATTCCGCTTCCATGGTAGAATCCGCTACGGTGTCTTGTTTGGAACTTTTCCAACTTACTGCGCCTCCATTCAAAGTAAATACGTATCCAGACTGCGATTTGGAGTCATCCTTATCTGTCTGGAAACTGGCATCTGTATACCCACGTATTACCATATCTCCTTCTCCATATATTAGGAACACATCCTTAGTTCTTCTTAAGTACTTAAGGATTGTCTTTACAGCCGCCCAATGATCCATTCCCGGATCCGACTGGTATCTACTTGTGACGCTCAAAGCATACGATACATCGGGCCTTGTACATAACATAGCATACATGATAGATCCTATTGCGGATGCATAGGGAATCTTATTCATGCAAATTCTCTCATCTTCTGTGCGCGGACACATAGACTTTGAAAGGTTGATCCCATGCCTGATGGGAAGGTAACCTTTCTTGGATTCCGACATGCTAAACCTTTTTAGCACTCGGTCTATATACGTAGACTGCGAAAGACCAAGCAACCGTTTTGATCTATCTCTATAGATTCTAATCCCAAGGATATAGGTTGCTTCTCCCAGGTCTTTCATGGAGAAAGTTTTGGACAACCAAATTTTAACTGTCTGTAAAACTGATATATCGTTTCCTATAAGTAAGATGTCATCGACATATAATACTAGGAATACGACTGCACTCCCACTAACCTTCTTGTACATACAAGGTTCGTCAGGATTTTGTGAGAAATCAAACTCTTTGATTGTCTCATCAAAACGGATGTTCCAGCTCCTTAATGCTTGCTTCAGTCCATATATGGATCGTCGAAGCTTGCATACTTTGGTTTTATCAACCGATGTGAAACCTTCAGGTTGTATCATGTATACATCCTTAAGCAAGTTTCCATTAAGGAAAGCTGTTTTCACATCCATTTGTCATATCTCATAATCATAATGAGCTGCTATGGCTAGGAGCATCCGAATGGATTTAAGCATAGCTACTGGCGAATAGGTTTCGTCATAATCAATTCCTTGTTTCTGACGATATCCTTTTGCCACTAATCTGGCTTTAAAGGTAACTACATTACCTTCCATGTCGGTTTTCTTCTTGAAAACCCACTTGCACCCTATGGGCTTAATCCCTTCGGGTGGGTTAACCAAGTCCCATACTTGATTTTCGTACATGGAATCCATTTCCGACTTCATGGCCTCAAGCCATTTGTCCCTTTCTGAACTTTTCAGGACATCTTCATAACTGATTGGTTCATCATCGCTTATGAGTAACACGTCGTTCGATTCACTTACGAGAAATCCGTATCTCTCTGGAATATTGCGTGCCTTATCAGACCTACGAAGAGGTGGTGTTGTTTTAGGTTCAACTGATAGCTCATCATTATGAATTATCGGTTGTGGGCCTAGACTAGGTGTCTCTGTAATGTCTATTGGAGTTTCTTGAACTTCATCAAGTTCAATGCCACTCCCACTGTTTTCTTGTAAAAGAAATTCCTTTTCCAGAAATACAGCATGCCTTGAAACAAACACCTTTTGCTCCAAAGGATGATAGAATTGGTAACCCTTCGTTTCCTTAGGGTACCCAATAAATAGACATTTATCAGACTTAGCATCCAATTTGTCTGATATAGTTCGCTTCACATAAGCAGGACAACCCCATATCTTAAGGTGAGTTAAGTGGGGTTTCTTACTATTCCATGTCTCATATGGAGTAGTAGAGACTACCTTGGTCGGGACTCTGTTTAGCAAGTAAACAGCTGTCTTAAGTGCATAGCCCCAAAAGGATTTTGGAAGAGTTGCATGATTCATCATAGACCTAACCATGTCCATCAAGGTTCGGTTACGCCTCTCAGATACACCATTATGCTGTGGTGTATACGGCGGAGTCCATTGAGACAATATCCCATTGTCCCTTAGATAATCTTGAAATTCTTGACTCAAGTATTCACCACCCCGATCGGATCGAAGTATTTTAATACTTTTGCCAAGTTGTTTCTCTACTTCATTTCTGAACTCTTTGAATTTCTCAAAAGCTTCAGATTTGTGTTTCATCAAGAACACATACCCGAATCGTGAGTAATCATCGATAAAGGTAATGAAGTAGCTATAGCCTCCTTGTGCAAGAGTTGACATTGGTCCACATACATCAGTATGTATTAGTCCAAGCAATTCTTCCACTGGATTACCTTTTCCGGAGAAGGGTAATTTGGTCATCTTGCCTTTTAAGCAGGATTCGCATGTATCAAATGAACCGGGTTCAAATGATTCCAGAATTCCACATCGGTGTAATTCGGTCATGCGTTTCTTACTTACATGGCCAAGACGGCAATGCCAAGTGTAGGAGTCTATTCGATTATCTATTTGAGCACGTTTGTTGCTAACTTCGATATTGAAGACGTCACTGGATAAATCTAACGTGTAGATGTCATTGCACAAAGTTTCATTCCCATAAAGAACGTCATTTAAAGTTATGTAACCACAATTGTTACTAAAAGTTAAATAATAACCTTTTTCATTCAAACATGAAATAGATACAATGTTCTTTATTAACGAAGGAACGAAATAACAATTATCCAATTCTAAGACACGTCCAGTGGGGAGCTTTAGCAAATATGTTCCGATGGCAACAGCAGCAATCTTTGCTCCATTCCCAACCTGCAAATTCGCTTCTCCCTTGACGAGTCTTCTTCTATTCCTTAGCCCCTGTATGTCATTACATATATGTGAGCTACACCCAGTATCAAGTACCCAGGTATCTGAGGAAATAGAGTGACATTCAATAACGAAGATACCTGAAGAGGATGGGGCATCGGATGCCTTCTTCTTCAAGGACTCAAGATAAACCTTGCAGTTTCTTCGCCAGTGACCCTCCTTGCCACAATGATGACAGGTTCCTTTTGGTTTCTTTTCAGTCTTCTTGGCCCTTTTCTTCTTCCCTTTGTTCTGTTCCTTGGCCTTCCTCTTAGAACCTTTCTTCGAGGAACCAACTAACAGTACCGCCTTTTGATCCGGCTTTACAGAAGACTCTACAGTCTTCAGCAGGTTGAGCAGCTCAGGAATGGTGGTCTCTAGTTTGTTCATCCGATAGTTCATCACAAATTGTGAATAACTCTTGGGCAAACAACTCAGAATTAAGTCAATACTTAGTTGATGATCCATTGCAAAACCGAGTGCGCTCAGTCGCTCAATGTACCCCAACATCTTTAACACAAACTGCGAGGCAGAAGTGCCTTCCTGCATCTTAGTGGTGAAGAGGAGTCTGGAGACTTCGAACCTTTCGGATCTCGCCTGCTCTTCAAACAACTCATGAAGATGGAAGATGATGGTATAAGCATCCATATGCTCATGCTGCTTTTGCAGCTCAGGTACCATAGAGGCTAGCATGATGCAACTCGCAAGTTCAGAATCGGTCACATGTTTCTGATAGGCCAACAATTGGTCTGGAGTTGCATTCTCTGGAGGATGGGTGGGAAGTTGATCTTCAAGGACATAAGCAAGCTTCTCTGCCTTAAGGACTATCCTTAGGTTTCGAAGCCAGTCCATGTAGTTCGGCCCAGTCAGTTTA
>JAGFNQ010003137.1:0-27344 GCA_024364735.1 Boesenbergia rotunda
TGGGTTAGTTGTGAAGGGGCGAAAGGCGCTGGTGGCGGTCCTCGCCGAAGCGGCATCGTGGACGACTGGGTTCGCGCACACGGCTCGGCGGCGAGCCACAGAAGAAGGGAGGTGAACAAGAAACTTGATTCAGCTCTCCTCCCTGCAATCATACAGCACCCTAGAAATTTAGATGCTTTATCCGAGGAATCAATTGATTTATCAAACGAACTAATAGAAAACAAAGAAAAATCTTACCTTTGAAAGAAATATGTCAAGGAGGTCTGCCCCGGCCTTCGAATCAGAGAAATCCAATTGATGACTAAACAGCAACAAAACAAAACGAGAAAAGTTAGGCAGGTTGGAGCATGCGAAGAACGAGAGATTCGCCAAGTAGCAGCTTGACTTCAGATCAGATGAGACAGATACCTCGTGTGCCGTCGGAGAGGCCTAACGGAATCTCCGATGGAAGCGAACGGGCTTACCCGCCGAGGCTTGGGACAGAGGACAGGCGGCTTCCTCTCTGCTACGGCGAAGGGGGCCCTGATCTCTTCGCCGGCGACAAAGGCGTTCTGCTGTTGCATCGCACAGTGATTCATGTTTTCTCAGCAGCGCCTCTACAAGAACAAATCCAAGGAATAAGTTCTCCGATCCTAACACGAACCGCCCAATTAGCTAAGAAAACCAAACTTTCTCAACCAGATCTGGAAAAAACAAGGTGAAAAATCCAAACAAGCAAGCTACTTTGGACAGAAGGGAATCAAAAGAGCTAGACAATGGAAATTTCATCTGTTATCGGACCAGAAAACCCTATGCTTTTAGCGGGACAACACAATTGCCTTCTTTCTGAAGAAAAACTGCCGAAAATTCCATGAAAGTCCAGTACGGTTCCATCTCATAGTAAGAGAGAGTTCTTAAAATCACGAGTTGGACGAAAAAGCTCAGATTCAAGAGCAAAAACGACGACGACCACACAGCATCGGAGAGTATAATCTTCAAATACCTTGTCCCACCTCCTCACGAGAGAGACGATGGAGAGATCTCCGGCGGCAGAACGGAGATAGTGCCGAAGAAGAGAGGAAGGAGAGGAAGAGAGAGATTCGGAACAGATTTATAGGAAGGGAAAAAAAAAATAAAAATAAGAGAAAATAAAAATTTTAAAAATAAAAATGAGAGAAGCGTGAATGACCAATAAACAATTGATTCATGCAATCGGAGGACCGGTAACCGGCGTGACCAGTAATCGCTGAAATTAAATGATGAAACTATATTTAAATTCAAAACATATAATCTCTTAATTCGTGATTCGATTTTATTATTTATAATATTCCTCCAGAGTCGTAGCTCACTCCTTTAAGTTATAATTTTTGCATATTATTGTTCCTTAAATTTCCACGAATTAACAAAACATCTCTTAATTTACAAACAATAATTAATAAAATTTGATAACCCATCAAAAAAAAATATAGATTTTCTCTCTTTTGAGGCGGTCACCTTTCCGTGTCGGATTATCGCGTTCCAGCTACGCATAGCTCAAATTGTGAATATATCTTGTGTTTAATTATCAGGTCATAGTCCTTAGCCCTTAATTAAGATTATTAGCGCATTTAAATTTCTTTATTTTATGATTAATGAGATCTTTTTAACAGGGAGAATTGATTCGGCCCTGTATAAATTTTTCATCCATCGTTAGTATAAATTAAGAAATATTTATGATAGATAATTTAGAAGTCAAATATCTTAGGGTTCACATTTTATTTGGAAAAAAAATCTTTCAAAATAAATCGTAATTAAGGATCAAATCGTAAATATTTAAAATGATATTTAATTATTTTTCTATTATATCATAATCCCCAGTCTAATTTTTTTATTTAGTGGCAAAAGGTATAACACAGCGTCTCTACCAGTCTGTCCCAGATTAATACGAAAAAAATAAATTATGATAATTAAGTAGATAAAAAGTTGAGGAGGAAAGACTTTTATACAGAATATATAAATTTACGTTCTATCAATCTCGTCATTTGAATTTAAAATTTTTAATGATAATTTAATAATTTTTTATTGAGATGCCCAGGGAAGCACTAATTTTTTTTATTTAGATTTATGGGCAAGTGGACGGCGGCGGCTCAACCATTCTGATCGCGACTCCGGTCAAAGCTTTTAATTTTGACCCAACTTTCTAACGGTGATTATATTAATATTAAATTCAATGTCCGATTTCAAAAATCAAGAATCGTTAAACTAATTAATACCATCGTATTTATGTACAGAATTAGGGACGGATTTACGCGAGGACTCGGGGTGCAACAGTCCCCTCAAATTTTTAATCATTATTTTTATATAAATTTTTTTTTAATATAAATTTTTTTTATTTTTTTAATATATATAATATTTAACACCTCTAAAATTGAATATTTGTTATTGATCTAATTGGTAATTTAATTTTTATTTTAATATACAGGATTTAAATCCGGTAGAAAACTAAATTTAAAATAAAAAATTCTTCTTTTTCTATATCTCAAATTTTATATAATTATTTATTATATATTTTTAAAAAATTAAAAGATGATTATTATAATTATTATTTTTATAATTATTATTTACGACATTTAATCATTAAGTAAAGTTGTTTTAAATCCCTAATGAGGAGTCAAATTTTGCCTTCACTCCCACACAAGTTTTTGTTTGTTTTTGCTCTCTAATAGAACTGAGTATAAAAGGATAAAAATTGAATATGCATCAGTGAAAACTGAATATAAAAAAGTGAAATTTGAGTATAAAAGAGTGAAAATTGAATACAGGGTTATTGATGTGGTGGATACAAACTGTCATACTCAGTTTTCTAACTTTTATACTTAATTTTCTTCAAATAATACTCATCAAACATCACATCAGGGATTACATATAAAGAAATATTTGAGTAAAGATTATATGTAAAATTGACTTGATGAATGAGGAGTTTAGAAAAATCTACCCTTAATCATTCTTCTAATTTACCATTCTAATCAGTCCCGGATACAGATACGTAGCGCATCAACAGTGACGGGGATGTGAATAATGCACGAGGGACACTCGTGCAGTCACGTGAGTTATCATTCTTAATCAATTTAATATATATTTTTCATATAATTTTAAATTTTGTTTGCTTTTGCATGTACGCATTTGACTGTACCATGTGCGTAAAGATTAGCGCGAATTATAAATCGGTCGATTAATCATAAAGTAATGGGGGACAAGTGCAGCAGTTAACACATCTGACACGGTCGGCGACTCGGTGCCTTGGTGGGATCCCACGCAGCGTGAAACTGATGGGGGATTGGAACTCAAAACTAATTGGATTAATCCTTAAGGCACGAGGAGGCCCACTGAGGTCGAGCGGCTGTTTTGCATGTCAAATAACCGGCCCAATTTAGCAAAATTGGCGAGAAATGGAGCCAACGTGGCCCAACTGTATGGAGTTGTCTGCCTTTTATATTTCAAAAATCAGAACCCTAGCCGCCTCTGTGCAATCCCGGCTGAGAACCTAGAGGCCACGCCGGCGGTGAGAAACAGGGGAAACCTGGATTCCCAAATCCAAAGAGTTGTTGCCGAAGGGATCTTCGGTTGGCGAATGTTGATAATGCTACTACAATACTACTGAGGTCGCTGTGTGGTTAGAGTCTGGTTTTCGTTTTATTTTGGCTAACACATTTGGTTGGAACTCCTGAAGACCTGGGGATCCCCGGTTCTCAGAACGGAGAGATGCAGCTGTTGCAGAAGCTAGCAATGCCATCCAGTGGGGCAAGCCTTATGGGAAGACGAAGGAGAACAATACGGGAAATTCCTACAACTCAAGCGGAGGAAACCGACAATACGGGAAGTTCCGGTCTGAATGAGGGGACGGTCTCCTATAGTATCTCGGTGACACTTGATGAGGAGGATGCACACTCAGATACTTCAAACCCAATTGCCGAACTGTTTGACAGAATTGACCTCAATGAAGTGCACACAGATGTCGATGTAGTCGAGCTCCCAACACACAACCTGGACAAAGCAGAGGATGCTTGGGGGATTTGCCTCATAGCATATTTTCCAACAGGATTAACAGGCAACACAGTGGGTTTTGAGCTTTGTGATTCCTCGACGGTAACTTGTTCTTATTCAGTTCACTCCAATGGCTGGATAGTGTTCAAATTCGACAATGGAGAGGATAGGGATGGTGTGCTGAATGCGGGGCCATTCTTTGTGTCTGACAAACCCCTGTTTTTGAAGAACATACCAAATTTTTTTAAATTCGACGACCATGAGATTAAGTATGTACCGGTTTGGATAAAGCTGCCATGTTTACCTCTGGAATGTTGGAATGCCATATGCTTGAGCCGGATTGTATCCAAAGTAGGTAAACCATTATACACAGACACGAAGACCTTCACAAAAGAAAATATAGATTTTGCTAGGGTACTCGTCGAAGTCGACGCTTCGAAGGAACTAGTCCGGAATGTTAAGATCAGATTACCCGATGGAGAATATGAGCAAAGAGTTGTCTTTGAATATGAACCTAAATTTTGTTCAAATTGTAAAATGTTTGAGCACAATCTTGGCAATTGTCTGCGGCTTAAAGAGAGCATTCCCACCACCCTCAGGATTGACTCTATACAGCAAAGAATAAAGGGGGAAGTTGGGGAGCTGGGACCTAATGTGAAACAAATCGATCCCTCAACATCCCAGCTGATGAATGTAGCAAAGGAACAAAATAGGGAGGAGCATTTAACAGCAACCCAAGTTGTGGTAGACACAACGACAACCATCAGAATGGATGAGCAATTTCAGCAAATGCAGCAGTCAACCAGACAGGAAGCGGTTGAAAAGGTGATAACGAGCTCAAAGCCTTCGAACTCAAATCAGAATGACCAATTCACTTTCCTGGAACAGGATGAACAGCTAGATCAAGCAGCAGATGTAGAAAGCAGGGTGCAAGCTAAAGGAAAAATGGTAATGCAACAGGTTCCATCAAGGCAAAAGAGGTGGAGGGTTCGGACCCTTTCCATATCTCCAAGAAGCTAATCTGCTGGAATATAAGGGGCCTAAAGCTGCCCTTTAAATAAAATGGGGCGAGACGCCTCATTAAGGAGTACAATATAGATGTAATGGGAGTTCTTCAGAACAAACTTAGTTAAGGGAAATTAGAACAAGTTATGAATAATAAATTCTTGGTCTGGAATCAGATGTACAACTTTCAGGAGGCTACCAGAGGGAGATTAGGAAGGATTTTGCTACTATCGAACCTCACTAGAGTTCCATTGGAAGTACAGGCCATGGACTGACAAGCTATCCATTCTAAGACGAGCTGTAAGGTAAATCTCTATCTCCTTCCAAGTCATCTTTGTCAATGGATTTTATTCGGTTGTCAATAGGTGTCTGTGGGAAAGTCTGAGAACCAAGGGTGTTGAATCAGAGCATCCATGGATTGTAGTGGGGATTTCAACAATGTTATTGTTACCACTCCAAAAGAAAAAAAATATAACTGTGCAAATGTGATAGCCTATGAGACCAGAGATATAATAGAGTGCTTTCTCATCTGTCGGATACTTTACACATGGTCGAACAAAATTTGGTGTAAATTCGATGAAGTATTGCTCCAAAAGGATGGATGCAAATGGAGTACTGTGAACTTCGTTGATGAACTTCACAGGCAATTTTTTCTATCTCTTGGGTGCTTAATATTAGACTTCTCATATTGCTTGGTGTCACTCTTTCAATTAAAGAATCAAAGAAGACCCCTTTTTGATTCTTTGATACGTAGACAAAGCGTAGAGATTGTTTGACTCTGGTGCAAGAGAGGTGGAAACAACACTGGAGTGGGACACGACAATTTATCTTTCGCAAGAAGCCAAGATTGCTCAAGGAACCCAGAAGTTACTGAACAAAGAGCTTCATGGTCATATATCATCCGAGCGTGCCAAGCAAATAAGGAGCTAAAGGAACTGCAGTTGCTATGCGATGACCAGCTTGGGAATCCGAGGTCGCGGCAAAGTGTAGCTGAATTGTGAAGGAAAGCTGAAAAATCAAAACATTTCCTCTGCTTGTGTTTTCTTTCTTCTCCTTTTACTAAATCTAGGAGTCCAAACAAATTTTTAAGTCGACCACCTAAATTAGTGAAGTGGTGTTATTATATCTTCGAAGATATTTGGGAGAAACTATATCGTTTTAGAGGGTACATCTCTCATTTCGACTAATCATCCCCAGGGTTATAGTACAACGGTAGAACGATTAGTTATTATCGTAAGTATCCGCGGTTCGATCTCTAGCTATAACGTATTTTGTAGGATTATTTTTTCTAAATGGATGTGAACCTTAGGACGCTGGACTTCTAGACCGTCCATTGCGAGCGCTTCCTGATTTATTCTGGTGATTGGTGAGAAATTTTCGTGGGGCCAGGTTGGTCATCTCAAGTTTGTCTACTATCTAGTCCAACATTTATTTCATTCAAATGAGGTGCGAACCCTGGGACGCTAGGCTTCTGCACCGTCTGCCGTGAACGCTTCCTGAATTACCTTGGTGGCTGGTGGGAAACATCCATTGGGTCAGGTCGATCGTCCGAGGTAGGAAAAACCTCGTTAATCATTTTAGTTACAGCGTATTTTGTAGAAATTTTTCTTCCAAATGAGGCGCGAATCCTGGGACGCTGGGTTTCTAGACTGTCCACCGTGAGCGTTTTCCGATTTATCCCGATAATCAATGAAAATTTTCATGAGATCAAGTCGATCATCCAGATTCGTCTGCTATCTAATCCAATTAAAATCTAATGTTGGGGCCAACATTTCAGTATTTATCACAAATGCATATTTGAGATGATTACCAAAAGAATAAAGTGAAAAAGCTGTGCTAACTAGTGCCACAGTCTTTCACTATTGAATTAGTTCCACTATTATCAAGTTCTTCGTCAAATAAATATCAAAGTGTTCATAAAATCTGAAACCATGAACTAATTTTCGAATACAATTTGAGCACGAGGAATATAAAAATTCGTTCAGAAATAACACAAATCAATTCGAAGGGAGCCAGCTCCAAATTTGAACGTCCAACCTTCTTGCAAATTCGACATGCAAAACATTTAGTAGGTCCTAAGGTTCATATTCATATGTTATAACATAGATCATATTTATTTATTCAGGAATTTAATCAGTTCGTGAATCAAATTCCCATGTGGAGGGTGTTGGGGATCGGTACGTCGACTAGAAGAGGTGAATAGATGATCATCCACATTTTACATCGATTCTTCCTATAATATTAGCATGTGCAAGCGAAAATACAAATAAATTAATGCTAACATAAATCGTTTACATGATTCAGAGATAAAGCTCCTACTCTACGGCAGATCGAAAGGTAGACGATCCTGATCCATCGGTGGATGAGTCCCCGAAAAACCTCCGGCTAGCTCGTGTCGCTCCTTGTGGATGGAGAAACCTCACCACAACTTCAACAACACACCTGAGCACTTGTAGACTACTAATAAGCTTTACCTAAGCTTATTTTGTGAACCTTTGCACAACCTAACCGAGCTCTCTTAAATAGAGCTCGCAATTGAAACAGACGTTACTAGTCGACTGGTGTCAACACCAATCGACTGTCAGCTGTTGAATTCGAACGTTATAGTCCAACGTTCGAATTCCAACTGACACTAGTCGACTGCACAAGAGATCAGTCGACTGATCTCTCTGTGCTCACTATCAGTCGACTTATCCCAGACTAGTCGACTGCCCAAATCCTAAACCTAGGATTTCCCCTCCCGAGTATAATTCTCTCACACTCGGACCCTCACGACTCAGCTGACTTATCCTTTGCAGCTTCGACCTGTTGCCTTCAAGCCTTCTTCGACTTTGGCTCTCGTCCCTCGGATGCATACAAGCTCGTGGCTTGTCCTCATGTCATCCTTCGCGTATGCCTCAAAGTGTGCTTCCCTCGACTCATCGTTCCTGCTTTGTCTACTGTCTCTCAGATGCATACAAGCTCACGGCTTGTCTTCTCATGTCATCCTTCACCAGACCCGAAGTCGTCCAGCTAAGCCTATGTATATCCTGCAAATCTGCACACTCAAATACACATAGCAAAACACAAGGGTAAACCTAACTTAAATCATTTCCCCAAATATTAAAACACATGATCACTCTAGATCATAGATTGCTCCAACAATCTTCCCTTTTATGATGTTTGGCAATACGTTTAAGTTAGGGAAAACAAATAGCAAATACAATGCTAAACACCAAATGAACTTGCATCGCCAAGGCTACGCCTTGGACTTATACCGCCAATGCAATGCACATGATGAATGGATCCTATCATAAGATATCCCTCATACCTAAACTCCTCAATGAGTTAGAATTTTTACTAAATAGACATTTTATGAACTTTTCTAAGGCTCCTCGTACATTGAACTTACAAAGGTTTTTTAAAAACCTATCATAAGGTTCCTCCTTTACCAATACATGAGCAACAAAGCTCCCCCTTGACCTAAGCTCCCCCTTGACCTAGAATTTCTTGCAAAGGCGTATTTGGTTTCCCACTTTAAATCTAACACTTCTCCCCCTTTGTCATACATCAAAAAGAACTCCAATAATCACCCAATTATTAGATTTTTTTACCCTCTAATGATCATAAACATTGTATGATAACCCCCATAAGATTATCTACAAGTTTGATATTTTACATTAGGACACTTTTTGATTTAGCTGAAAGCAGTTTCAGCCTGTATCAGTCGACTAAGACAGTTACCAATCGACTAATCCTTATCGAAACACAAACTCACAGTAACATCAGTTGGCTGCCTTCTTCATCAGTTGATTTATCTTGTCGAAAAGTACATACAGTAGTTAGTCTCTCTCTAGACAACACTGTTATCAGTCGACTGGGACAGTTACCAGCCGACTAGTACCCTGATATCAGCCTATTTAGCATTTTTGACTCAATTTCATAAATGCGCTAATAATTCCACAATTCTCCAAAAATTTCTAAATTTTATAGAGAGGTTTATGGTACCTATTTCTAGCTGAAAAAATATATTCAAAAAAGTATCTATCACTAATCCCAAGATTGACACAAAACACAAAATTAGCTAAATGGTTCAATTGAACCTTGACCTAAAATCCTAGTTTTGGATTCCTCTTGATTTATCTGCTCATACCAAACCACCATGCATCCCTAGCATTGGTTTATATGACATCTATACATTAAGAATCAATTTTCATGCAATATGCCCCTAATATCATATTTTCTGCATGAAACACAAACACAATGTGCCAAAACCCAAGGATTGAGACTCAAATTCATCTCCAAATCCTTTGATACACTCCATGCTCCATCTAGCTTTTCAGGAGAAATTTTCCTGAGATCCATTGACTTATAGGTCCCAACTGTTGGGTTTTCCCACGGAGATTCCAGGTCGCGCATGGGAAACCTCTCCATGCCCACGGATTAAAATTTTAATCCGAATGGAGACCTATTTCCCAAACGATCGTCTCATTATCGTGCTAACCGATTCGAGTGACCGCTAGAACAAATGTGAGAACAAACGTGTTGTTCTAGCGATCAATCTTGTCCAACCGATTAGCTGCAGAATAGATGATGAGTGGATCGTCAATTTTTGTGTTTATCATCGGAGTCCAAGATTATTATCAACATGAAATAATGAATAATAATCAAATAAGCAATTAATTAAATAAGAACAACAAGATAAAAGGAGTCATGAGAGAAGATATACCTTCCCTTTTACCTCGCGATCTTCTACTGTATGTCCTATCCCCTCCTTGGACATTGTGTGGGAGACAATTCTCCAAGAAACGAAGTCACCAAGGCAAGACAAACCCTCCTTCTCCTTCTTGCTTGCGCCGACTAAGAGAAGAAGTTCTCCTCACTTGCACCGCCAGCCACCAACTCCCATGCGCTGCCGGCCACCAAGAGGAGGTGGACCGGTCAAGGAAAGAAGTTGGTATGAAGAAGAAGATGATACAAAACCTATCTCCCTTCCCTTAGCCTCCTTGTTGTGCCGTCGACCACTAAACTAAAAGAGAAGGTGGCGCCGCAACCCTAGCCTCCCTCCTTTTTGGATCCCGCCGGCCAACTTCCATACCTCCTCAAGCTAGCGCCGGCCAAGAGCAAGATGAAAGGAACAAGAGCCTTCTTCTTGCCTCCTTGTGCCGCAACTCAAGTGGAGAAAGGAAGAAGAGAAGAGGAGAGAAGAGAAAGTTTTCTCTCCTTTCCGCTATACCGCCGGCCACCAAAACCTAGGAGAGAGAAAAGAGGGAGAGTAGAATAATTAGGTTATGTGGTATGTCTTGGTTATGTGACACCATGGAGTATATATAGGCTACAATAGGAACAATGAGGAGGAGTTGGGTCTTGGCCACCTAATGGATCAAGGCCCGATCCATTAATGAAGATCCATTCCACTAAAGGATCCTCATTGATCTACCTCACCAACCCCCATATTTAAATATGTGCTCCACCTATTATGAGTACAAGAACTTCCCGTGTTTAAGATATCAAATGTCCGTTAATTAATTAAATTATTGACAATTTAATTAATCAACATCTAACTCCTTGAGTAGTACCACTCAACCTTATCATCATGTTGGACCAAGTCCACCTGCAGGATTTTACATGATGAACCTTATGAGCTCCTCAATGGGACATCATCAACCCGACTCACCAGGACACAGTTTCCTTCTATAGTCAATGGCACACCATGTAAATAATATTATTTCCAAACTTACCGGGTCTATTGATTTAACAAATAAATCTCGCCCATTGGTAAATCAAAGAAATAAATATTAAGTACATGTGCCTGTTATTATATCGGGATTAAGAGCATATACTCCATAATAATTGAGGTATGATTCAATTATAAAGTCAATATAAATTGAATCACCTCTATGTCGGTCCTGCTCAATACACACAAAATGCACTAGTGTAATTTTATAGTCAAGATAAACCAACACCAAATTACATTACAACCATCTCGATCGTTTGTCCAAATCTATCTTGGTTGTGAGCCTCTACTTATACTTTACAAGGGACTGATAACATGATCTTCTGTGTGACACCACATACTATGTTATCTACAATGTAAAGTATTAGACAATATTCACATACTAATCTAAATATGTAAATAGTGATCTTGTGATTCTCTTTCAAAATGTAGATGTCTATATAAAAGCAAGGCTTTTAGTATATATCCTAACAATCTCCCACTTATACTAAAAGACTATGATGTCCTCACAATGTCATACATCTGACTACCATATCCTCCACATGTCAATCAAAAGCTCTTGTCGGAAGGGCCTTAGTGAAAGGATCCGCCAGGTTGCCCTCTGATGCAATCTTGGCGACAACAACTTCTCTTCGCTTTACTATCTCTCAAATCAGGTGATACTTGCACTCTATGTGTTTACTCACCTTATAGGCTCGTGGTTCCTTCGAATTTGCAACTATACCACTGTTATCACAATAAATTGTGATAGTTCTACGCAAACCAGGAATCACATCCAAGTTCATCATGAAGTTCCTGAGCCATACAACTTCCTTGGCCGCCTCAGAGGCTGTCACATACTCAACTTCCATGGTGGAATCCGCCACACATTTCTGCTTGACATTCTTCCATACTATGGCTCCACCTCCTAAAGTAAACACATACCCTGAGGTAGACTTACTTTTATCCCTATCTGATTGGAAGTCTGAATCCGTATAACCCACAGAGAGTAATTGATATGCTTGGTAAACTAGCATATAATCTCTAGTCTTTCTCAGGTACTTCAATATATGTTTTACCACAGTCCAATGCCCCTGTCCTGGATTACTCTGATATCTGCTAACCATGCCCACGGCAAAGTAAATATCCGGTCTCGTACATAGCATAGCATACATGAGGCTTCCCACGGCCGAAACATAAGGAACCGCCTTCATCTCCTCTATCTCCTTTGATATTTTAGGACACATCTCCTTAGATAGAGTAACTCCATGCTTGAAAAGTAGAAAACCTTTCTTGGAATTTTCCATGCTAAAACGAGCCAGGATAGTGTCTATGTATGAAGCTTGAGATAAGCACAACATCCTTTTCTACGATCCGTTATAACCTTGATCCCAAGGATATGTCCCGCTTCTCCCAAGTCCTTCATATCAAACTGTTTGGACAACCGTACCCTTATGTCTAATAATACTTTGACATTGTTGCCAATGAGCATAATATCAGCTATGTATAGTACAAGAAATACCACTACGTTTCCGTCACATCTCTTGTATACACAAGACTTATTCGGACTTTGAATAAATCTATATGACTGGATTACCTCATCAAAATGGATATTCGAAGATCTCGAAGTTTGCTTCAATCCATAAATGGATCGATTAAGCTTACACACAAGATGCTCTTTGCCCTTCGTAATGAATCCCTCTGGTTGCTTCATGTAGTTGGTTTCCTCAAGACATCTGTTAAGGAAAGCTGTCTTGACATCTATCTGTCATACCTCATAATCCATATGAACGACAATAGATAAGAGAATCCGGATAGACTTAAGCATGGCTACCGGCGAAACAGTCTCCTCATAATCGATACCCTCTTTCTGAGTATACCCTTTCGCAACAAGCCTAGCATTGAAGGTCTCTACCTTCCCGTATGATCCTCTCTTTCTCTTATGGATCCACTTGCATCCAATGACTTTTACACTATTGGGTGGTTCTACTAGCTCCCAGACATGATTAGAATCTATAGATTCTGTTGGAACTCGGATGGCTAGAGGGGGGTGAATCTAGTCGGACACAAAACTTTTGAGGCTTTTGAAACTATTCTGCACTTTAGAGTTAGGCAGCGGAAGCAAATGCAGAAACAAAAAACTAAAAACACCAAACCAAAGCAAAGGAAAGCAAAACGACGCTAACACCTCGATATACAAGGTTCGGGGATAACTTACCCCTACTCCTTGGCGTGCCGTAAGGTGGGCGATCCCTTGATCGTCGACAGATCAAGCCCTGGTGAACACCGGATAAGATAGAGTCTCCTTCTCGGTGGAGAAACCTCTCCACAGATCTCACGGATGATTGAACTTGAGTACAAGAGATCACACAAGAAGGAACACTCACAAAGATCTCACAAGAATGCAACAAGATCGCTCAAGCACAAAGCAACAGAGAGAACAACCCCACAGAAAAAACTTCACTCGTTTTTCTGTCTTCCTTGTTGTTTCCAGTCCTCTACTTCCAGCCTCGTCTTAAGCTCCCTCCCACCGTCGCAAGCTTCATCAGCATCCACTGAGCCAGCCTAAACCCACTGACCTCCCCGAGCACTCAGTCCACTGAAGATTCCTCTCCAGCTGAGTCTCCATCAGTCGCCAGCTGCTCTAGTTGCCGTTGAAACCTGAGAAGGAGAAACAAACAAACCTGCTCCAAGGAAAGCCTCCCATTGACCCTCCTTGAGTGTTTGAATCACCTGCTATCACCTGCACACTCCAACAGAGGCTTACCAATGCATATCAAATGAAATCAGCAATGTATCAGAGAATCGGCAGAGAAAATAGACGCGATCAGACACTTCTGACAGCATATTTGAATTAAAGTTCTGCTCCTGATCGGTCCCCAGACCGATCACGGAGGACCCTGATCGGTCACCAGACCGATCCAGCAGTCTTCTGCACACTCCTAATTGGTCCCCAGACCAATCCAGCATTCTGCTGCACACTCCAAATCGGTCCCCAGACCAATCAGGCTGTTCCTTGATCGGTCACCAGACCGATCAGGCCGCTCTCAGACCAATCAGGCTCCATCCTGATCGGTCATAAGGAAATCTCGCGACACTTGATCATTCACTTAGACCGATCTGAACAGTATCCCTGATCGGTCACCAGACCGATCAGGAGCCGAGCAGTAAGGTTCCCAAAACCCACTGGATGCTCCCTGATCGGTCACCGGACCGATCAGGAGCAGAGCAGCAGGGGAACTCACCTCACTGTGGGCTCCCTGATTGGCCACCAGATCGATCAGGAGTCGTTCAGTGAGTGAAACGCATACTCCCTGATCGGTCACCAGACTGATCAGTCATCGCTGGATCGGTCACCAGACCGATCCACGAAGGAGCACCGTGCCAACTTCCCTGATCGGCCACCAGACCGATCCAGGGGCTCCAACCTAGTTCAACAAGCTAGGGTTTCACCCAACCTAGCCCTCCAAGCTAGGACCTGACCCTCCAAGTCAGGATTTCATCCAACCTAGCCCTCCAAGCTAGGACTTTTTACCTAACCCTCCAAGTTGGGACTGTTGGATCGAGAAGAACGATAGAGGGGGGGTGAATATCGTAAAATGTTCGGATTTGTAAAAGAGAATTGGCAGCGAAAATAAATAAAGTAAAACACACGCGAACACCACGATTTTACTTGGTTCGGAGTCACGGTCGGCTCCTACTCCAAGGCCCACGGTCGTTGACCGTTTACTGCGGGCAATTCTATATGCGCAAAAATAGTTTACAAAATGTATTACAAGAATAGTACAGTAAACTTAAAAGCAGCTCTTCGTTATCGACGTCCGGTGTAGATTGTATTTTCAGAGCAGAGGGACGTCGTCGGCGCTTGTATCTCGAGTCGGGAGGTTTCCGGAGTAAAGCGCGAGAGTAGAAGACCGTGAATGCATTGGAAGAATTGTTGTTGGAAGCCTTGGGGTCGAGGGGGCTTTTTATAGCCTCCCGGGGCGCCCTGAACGTTGGGGGCGCCCCCCCCCCCCCACGTGTCACCCGATCTGAGCAACTCTCGGTCAGCCCTTATTCCACTTGAATAGGGCTGAGAGTTGACTGTGGGGGCGCCCGGGACGCTGGGGGTGCCCTGGTTGACGTTTTCAGCGGGTTTCTCGGCTGGATGAAGTTTATCCTCTTCGTTGGCTTGAGCCCGGGGCGCCCTGGGCACTGGGGGCGCCCGGGAGCATGAGGGCACCCCGCCCAGTAAGCTTCCGAAGCGGACTTTTGCTCAATTTGTTTTGCCTTGACCTTGGGGGCGCCCGAGACACTGGGGGCGCTTGCTCAGCTGCTGCCTCTCTTCTTTGAGGTGTTTTGAGCTACAGACACTCATTCCTTCGGTCCTGCATCCAGGGTTAGTCCAAAACAACATAGAGCAATCAATTATTAGCTTTATACAGCCTTAGCTATCTTGGTTCTGACTTTGGGTCTACAAAATGGATCCCTAGGTCGAACCGACGCCTACTGTTCCCTCGACGGGGAACGCATCCTCACCTACTCCTCTCAGGAGAATTTACCTGTTACCAACCGGCTCCTCCGGTTGGACTTTTACCCAACAGTCCTTCGCCAGGTGCCTAGCTGTCCTTTGCTAGGTCTTTAGTACCACGCAGTCCTTCGCCTGGTGCCCAGTAGTCCTTCGCCAAGTCTTCAGTTCCAAGCCGTCCTTCGCCTGGTGCCTAGCAGTCCTTCGCTAGGGCTTTGTATCTTGGCATTCCTTCGCCAGGTGCCTAGCAGCCCTTCGCTAGGACTTTGTTTCCTGGCAGCCCTTCGCCAGGTGCCTGGCAGCCCTTCGCTAGGACTTTGTTTCCTGGCAGCCCTTCGCCAGGTGTCTAGCAACCCTTCGCTAGGACTTTTCCTGCACACTTAAGTAACATCATTAGATCACAAATAAACTTAACTTTGAATCCTTTGCCAATATCAAAACAAGGTTCGATATGGTGCTTCCTGCACCAACAATCTCCCCCTTTTTGATTTATGGCAACACAATTCAAAGTTAAGCAAAAACTTATAAAGTTAAGAACATAAGGTAAACAAAAAGTATAACTGTTTATGAACAGAATAGATGTAGAGTTGAAAAAAAAATTTATTTCTTATACTCCCCCTAAAACCCTGAATACGTTATAAAACACTTAAAACACTTAACTTTGATCTTTCCTCCCCCTTTGACATATATCACAAACATACATGGGCGAACAAGGTTTCTAATAGGGAGTTTTGAGTTTTTGTAAAACTTTTAAGTTTTTGATAGAGTGTTTTTTTTAAAAAAAAAATAGAGTAAAGGCCTTTGCATAAGAAAATTTGTATACTTAGACAATTTTCCATTTTGAAAATTTTGTTAAACAACTTTTACTTACAAGGCTTTGCAAAAAGAATTTTACTAAAAAAGTTTACTAAGGCAAAATTTTGAAGCCAAATTTCCCTTAAAAAAATTTAACTTTGAGAATTGGGAAAAAAAATTTGTTTGCCAAAAAAAATTTGCACACTTAGAAAAAATTTGCTTGGAAACACTTTGTGCATTTAAAAACAAAATCTTTAAGAAATTTTCCGACAAGTTTTTCAGTAAAAAAACTTTTCTTAGAAACATTTACCAAAATTTTCAAAAAGTTTTTGCTCAGACAAATTTGGTTTACTAAGAAAAAAATTTTACTTAGGAAAAAACATGCACTTAAAATTTTTTTTTGAAACACTTAGAAATTTTTGAAGCACTTTTTGAAAAAGAGATAAAAATTAAACAAAGTTTCCTTCTTCTCTTTCTTTCACTCTTTCCTTTTTCTCGCCCTTAATGTGAAATTCTTCTCCTTATGTTTTAGACCATTTCTAAGATAATCTTTCTTAGAAAAAGGGAAAAAGTTTAAGAAAGAATTTTAATTTTCACTTTTTCTACTCTCCCCCTTGACCATATATAAATAAAGAACTCTTGAAAACTATATTTTGAAAGACATTTAAAATTTGTGTATCAGAGCTTATGGATTTTGAAAACATAAATATTTGAGTGAGAGAATAATGTCAACAATGAAGAATTGATGCTCAAAAAAAATTGGAGTCAAGTATATATTTTCATTGAGTCCATGCATGACACGCAAAAATATTTAATCAATAAGTTTTCTTGTTTTGGCTATTTTGAAAAATGCAAGTATTTCAAAAGATATTAAGCTTTTTGAGAGATGCACGTACTCTGTATCTTTGGAAAATATAAGTCACTTTGAAAGATATTATGTATTTTTGAAAATATAAGTATTATTTGAAAAATATGCATTTTTGAAAAATATGCAAGTACTTTTGAAAACAGATTGAGCCTTTTTGGAAAGTCTAAGTACTCTTTTTGAAAACTATTAGACCTTGAAAAATATAAGTAATTTTCGAAAAGTATTATGCATTTTGAAAACATAATATTTTACTTGACTAAGTTTCTTTTCCAGTCTGACACAATCCTAGGAACCCTTGTTAACTACAAGGACATTTTCCTAAGTGTCCTGAAAATTTTTCAAACCCAAGTAAATATTATAAAAATAATTTCATAAGCCACAAGAATTTTGAGAAATAAAATAGTATTTTGAAAGAAAAATTATTTAAATTTTCAAAAGGATGTTAAACATGCAGTGCATGAAAACATATAATTTTAAGAATGTTCAATAATTCTTTTAATTTAATCTCCCCCTAAACTTGACTCAGTCCTAGGAAGCTTGTTGACTACAAGAGATCTTCCTCTGAGTTTTAAGGTTTGATTTAAATTATAAGTATTATCTAATAACTTCAAAACAAATAATTACCAAAACATTTCAGAAATTCTTCTTTTTGACTCAAACTCCCCCTAAATTTGACATATCCTAGGAGTCCTTGTAAATCATGAAGTGGACCTTCCTCTGTGTCTTTAGGGTTTATTAAAATCAAAAGAATAATTTTGAATAATCTTCTGAGTATGATAACTTTTAAGGAGATAAATTTTTGAAAATACAAATTGAAATGAAGATAATTTTTAAAGCATGAGCCCCGAAAAAATTTTGAAATGATAATGGTTCTTCAAAGAGATAGTAATATACCAAGGTTTTTGAGCTAATTTTTAAAAACCTTATTTTGATATGATAATAAGTTTAAGAGCATAAGGTTTTTGAAAAATCTGAATTTTTTGAAAAAGATTAAGAAGAACTCCCCCTGTATCCGACACAGACTGACTTTTATCTAAGTTCCTTAATGGATTTCAGTGTTGACCAGGTTTGACTATGTTGACTAGGGTTGACTATGTTGACCAAGTTTAACTCAGTTGACTATGTTTGACTAATTAATAACTAAATCAAACAAGCCCTAGATTCTATTTAAAATGAGTCTATTGTGATATTTAACATGAAATTCAATGTTTTTTAAAAAAAAATAGAGATGAAAAAGTAGGGTACAGTAAACTGAATTAATTTGAAAAATAGAGATAATTTTGAATAACTTTTGAAAACATTTTTTATTTGAAAGGATAGTGACATATATTCTTAGGTCCTAGATATCTCACCCAGTTCTATGTGATCAAACATGTTAACCTTATGAGTTTTGTGAGATAACCATTTTAATTTTAAAAAATTGTTAAGTTTATGAATTTTGAAAACATTTGTTATGAATTTAAGATTTACTTAAAATTTGTGTTAGATTCATATCTGACAATAGTAAAGTGAATTTGATTTTCTATAATTGGCTTCCAAGTCTTGGCGAGGCACTAGGCCTTCTTTGGTCGTAGCCTTATTGGATCATCAACCTTTTTCTTGACAAAGCCTTTTATAGAAAATTCATTTCAAGTTACTCCTTGAAAGATTTTGGTCTAACTAGTTTGAGTCTTGGATCGGTAGCTTCGGCTAGTTTCACCAGTCTAAAGAGACCAAGTAGTGTATACTTGACCTTATTAGAAAAGGCTTCCCTAACGTACTATCATCTCACCGCCACCCAATACTAGGGTTTCAAGTTTTAAGTAACTCTTTAGTCCTTAAACTAGTCAATCCTAATTCTAAGCAAAAAAAATCAAAAATAAAAATAAAAATAAACACACAATTAAAGCAAACAATTATCTAAGTAAGGTCACAATTGGAGTAATACTCCGGATTTTCGAAATCAGCAAGATTATGAATTAAATTTTCTAACATATTGACCTTATGTTTTAGGGTTTTATTTTCTTGTTTCAATTTTCTGAAATTTGCCTTAATTAATTTACATGAATCCATCACATTATTCAAGGTAAATAACGGATTTTCAAATACTGTAAATTTACCTTTGTCGATTGTTTGTCCGGCATTCTTGGTAGCTCTTTTATCTGTGCATTCACTTTTGTAATGCCCGAACTCCTGGCACTTGAAACATTGAATGCGACTTTTGTCCTTTCGTGCTTTTGGAACTGGTTCCTTTGTCGCCGTAGGTGGTGTCGTTCGAATCTTACGAGTAGGACACTCACTTTGGTAGTGCCCTCTCTCCCTGCATGTGTAACAAATTACATGATTTTTAAAATCTGAATTTACACTTTTATCTTTTGATTCCTTATTGGGAATCTCCCCCTTTATTCTCGTTGTCTCGGATCTAGGCTCATTTTCTGATTGTGTCTGAGTCGGACTCGGGTACTGGTTGAAGCTCCTTCATTGGTGGTTCTTTAGGAGTTTTCCCTGCAATAGAATTTACACCTTCCTCGACCATTACATATCTGTTTGACTATTTAATTCTAATTTTGAAAAGAATTCGAAATCGATTACCATCTCAGTCAATTCGTCGTCTAATTCTGGTTCGACTTTGGATTCGGGTTCAGACTCTGACTTGGCTGTTTGTGCTTGGACTGAAAGAGCAAGATAACTTACCTGATTTTCTTCTTCATCTAAGATCTCTTGATGAAGGTTAATCAATTTTTCCCAGATTTCTCTAGCACATCTACATGGACCTACTAGCTCGAGTTGCTCCTTGGTTAGGCCACATTGTAGAATTGCAGTTGCCCTTGCATCGGTCTCGATTTGGTTGATAACTCATCTTCTACGGGAAAAGAGAATCCCGTTTGGATGATCAGCCATAGGTCCATGTGGGCTTTCAGAAGGGACTCCATTTGACTTCTCCAAACATTGAAGTTCTCGCCGGAGAATAGCGGTGGACGGGCACTATTCCACTCTTGGTTGACCATTTAGTTTAAACCTTGCACACAAGAGAAATAGCAAAAATGTACCAAGACTTGGTCTTGGATTAGTAGTGCGGGAGAGAAAAGATATAGCCCAACAAAAATATTGCACGAATTTCGAGGTAAAATAATAATAAAAAAATATGACAAATTTTTGAAAATATTGATTTTATCACTTCTGATTAATGATGAAAAAGTAAGAAGTCAATGTTTGAAAAAAAAACTTTGCTCGAATTAGGGTAGCACGAATTTCGAGAAAAAAATATTAAAATAATAATAAAAAAATTTTATGACAAATTTTCAAAAATTGATCATTTTAACAATTCTAACTTATGGTGAAAAAATGAGAATTCAAAATTGAAAAAGGCGTAGAAATATTTTAAACACACCTACAGCTATTATTTATTTGAAATAAAAGGCGATCGAGTGGTGTTGCACCAACCTCGATTAACAAGAAAGAAAAAAGAATAAAATAAATTTGAAAATCCGAAAAACTCTCAAATTGGTGGTTGCACCAAATTTGAGCTTCCCCACTCTGATACCACTTGTTGGATCGAGAAGAACGATAGAGAGGGGTGAATATCGTAAAACGTTCGGATTTGTAAAAGAGAATTGGCAGCGGAAATAAATAAAGTAAAACACACGCGAACACCACGATTTTACTTGGTTCGCGTGTTTGGAGGGTTTATTTTCCTCTCCTCGTCGAAACCCCCTTAGCCCACGAAAATTTTTCCGCCACAACTCCCTCTACCCTTTGTGACTTCCTCCCCTCTCATTTTCACCCAACGCTGTAACCCTTGCAATTCCTCTCCATGTGAAGCTGATCTATGTCGATGTTGATGATCTGTTCTCTGATAAGTGTGATTTCTTTGGGTATGAAAATGAACACCTTGGTTTAGTTAACTGTTAGTAGGAGCCCTAGAGTCAATTATGTGATGATTGACTAGGAACTTTTTGTATCATATTCTATTATTAATAAAGACATGTTTGGTTATTATACTTACTTTATACTTGTGTCAAATAACTAAGTATAAATTGTTGGTGCAAGTTGCATCAATGATGTTCCTCTTTAAGTGTTTTAATATTTTGACAATATACTTAAGTTAGTGATATATTGCGCAGACAAAGGGGAGCAAAGGAAAAGTAACCTAAGTTGAAGAAATGTCCTAGTTAACCTAGGTATCGTAACCCTAAGACTTAGCGAAGGGCTGCTAGGCACCTAGCGAAGAACTGCTAGGTATTGAAACCCTAAGACCTAACGAAGGGTTGTTAGACACCTAGCGAAGGGCTGCTAGGTATCGTAACCCTAAGACCTAGCGAAGGGCTGCTAGGCACCTAGTGAAGGACTACTAGGCATAGAAGACCTAGCGAAGGGCTACTAGGCACCTAGCGAAGGGATGCTAGGCATGGAAGACCTAGCGAAGGGTTGTTAGGCACCTGGCGAAGGAATGCTAGGGAATGAAGACCTGATGAAGGACTGCTAGGCACCTGGCGAAGGACTGCTAGGGAATGAAGTCTTGGTCCAAGGGACTGAGCAACTTAGCTGAGCGATGACTAAGGACAGGAGTAGAGACGGGTCAGGGTTTGGGCGTCTCAAGGTCCGGAGGTATCGGAAGCTAAGCAAAAGTCCACCCGAAGGGATTGGTGGCAATCGTCTACTGAAAGGAGTAGGTGAAGGGCAAGTTCTCGGGTATGGGAACTTGTGTCGGTTCGACCTAGGGTTTTGTGGAGATCCGAAGTCAGAACCAAGTCCTTAAGACCAATATTATATGTATCTATGCTTTGTGATTGTGTATATTGCAGGTACCAAGAAGCGGAGACAAAGCAAACTTGTTGAGGCCCTAAGCAGGGCGCCCCCAGTGTTGGGGGTGCCCCCATTCATCCAGGGCGCCCCCAGCCAAAGAAGAAAAAGCAGTAATGGGTTTGGTAAGCAGAATAGCTCCAAGCGGGGCGCCCGGAGCGTCCGGGGCGTTCGGATTCGAACCTGTTTGTGCTGGTTTATGTCCGAAACACAGGTAAGCCTCCATGAGGGCGCCCGAGAGGTCCGGGGCACCCTGGTCAAAGCTGTTATCAGCTGCGGTGAGGTAGGCGCAGGGATAAAGTTTGACCGAGTCTTCTGAGGCGCCCCCAGGAGGCCTATATAAGGGGCTTCGACCCCTCTGCTTCAACAACAACTGCCAATTACCATTCCAAGTATTCTGACCGACGACAACGCACTAGAGACGAGGCTCTACGACCGGGAGGCTACAGGAGGAAATGCGCGGCACTTCGGAGGTCCAGATCGGCCGAGTTTCAGATTTTTGTTCGGTTCGCTTTTATTTATTCCGCACTTAAATTTCATATTATTGTTTGTAATCTTGCACTGTAAGTCGGGTTTCTCCGCCTCCGGAAAGTCCAGGAAGGAGACCAATAGTGGACGGGCGTTCCCGTGCATAGGCCTTGGATGTACTGACCCTGGGGGGTCGGGAACCAAGTAAAAATCCGTTGTGTCCTTTGCTTTGTTTTTTCGTTCTATTTATTTTCCGCTACGCTGCTAACACTCTAAGTCCAGAACGAACGAAAGTTTCCACGAGGTTTCCGCGAGAGATTTTGAACGATCGATATTCACCCCCCCCCCCTCTATCGACGGCACCGGTCATACATAATAATGTCCTTGGATAGTATGTTCTTATCGACATCATATCGATTGGTTGAATCGATAGTGAGATAATGTAGAAAATACTACACTAAACCATTCCTAGTCAAACATTAATATTCAAGGACAATATTGATAAATGGAGACTAGCATATAGGTCAATAGATGACTTGAGCTCACAAGTCATGGATATGTGATATCAAGTTTGTTGGATGGGGTGGACCGGCTAGAGGGGGGGTGAATAGACGGTTATGAAAAATAATGGAGATAGCACTCGTTTAAAAAAAAACTTGGTTGCAACTGGAACGTTGCTTCCAAGGCGGTTAACGCTCAAGCAGAACTCCTTCAGGCAGAGAAGCCTTTACAGTTGTAGCACTGAAGACTTGCAGAGAAGCCTTTACAGTTGTAGCACTGAAGACTTAGAGAGGTTACAATTAAATTGATGTCTTTAATTCTAAATTCTAAGCCTATTTATAGCCTAAGAGAATAAATCTGGATTGTTGATTGTTGATGAATTTTCTCTTGGTCGTTGATCCATGGATGTAATCTGGATGGTTGATATTGGATGGGATTAACCTGCATCCATTGGATCTGATTAAAGGATAAGGCTTTATCCTTTATGAGATAAAGAAATTTTTATCTTCTGCTCGAGATTGCTATTGCAATCTCCAAGTAATAATATCGGCAAGAACAAACTGTCTCCGACCTTTATCCCAACTGGTAAGCTTGGCAACCTCTGCCCTCGAGGTATTGGGTTCAATTCCCTTAGCAACAATTTAATCTTTCTTTTATGGGCGACTAGCCTTTTGGTTTTTCTGCTCGCAACAGATAAATAACTTTATCATCCACTCGCAACACCTTCAATCACATCTCCTCCTTATCCCAGTCAGTAAGGCTGGTGATATACGCAGGCGAGGTTGCTGGTTTGAATCTTCACAGCAACAAATAAAATTCTTTTTGTTTCAGGTGCCTAGTTTGACTTGGTCAAACTGACCAGTCTTTTGGTTCATCTTCTGGTTGATTTCCAGTCAACCGGAGTTAGGCTCACCCGAACCTGACTCCGGCCTTTCGCCCCTCGAGCGTCCTTCCTCCCAGCTTCTCGTCCCTCGGACACCGCGCACGTCCTTCTCGCTCCACCAGCATACTCTTCCGTAGCTTCCGCGTCCCTCGGATTGTACCGAGCCTGTAGCAACCCGCCTTCTTACTGCCTTAGACGGATCGTTACTTTCCTCTACTTCTCAACTTTTATACATGACTAAAAGTAAAATGCGGAAATCTTTTTTTTTTCTTTTAAATTCTTCTAACAATTATATTCTAACTTAAGTAGTCATGCAAGCTACCATATCACACTTTCCTTCTCAAAATTCGTAGTTGATACTTATTGAAACAAGCCTCACCCAACTCAAACTGCCCGTACCAGTCGACTGGTGACGTAGCAGTCGACTGGTACGCCTGTAATCAGAATTACAGGTTTTCGGCTCTTGCTTCTTAAGTCCACCATTCATTCAGTTTAGAGCCATATCAAACTACGACACCATTTCTATATTTTATGTCAGTTTCCTAAACAATTTAGCCAATCAAACGAATCCATAAACTTGAATTTAGGACTTTTATGGAAGAAAATAAACTAAACAAGTTTATATAAACTTTAACAATAGAGTTTGTACCAATCTTGACTCCTATGCATTCATAACGCCAAATACATGTTCTACAACCTTGCTAATGCATTATGAAATGTGATTGCAACTTTTCTAAACATTTTTAAGCAATAAAACTTGATTCAAAGGGAAATTGATACTATCTTGGCACAAACACCTTTTTCTCTAACAAAGTATCAATATCTCTAACTACTTACACTTCTACTCATCCAATGCAATCATAAGGATATGTATGCTAAATGAAATGACATGGAATCTTTACTCTAAGAAATTGAGCATGTAAAACTATCCAAAACTCAAATACTCTATAATCTCCATAAGCAAGAACTTGAAATTTGAATAAACTTAAACATTGCAATTCAAATAACTAAATTGTCTCGTCTCAAAGATCTCTCCATAATCAGCCACCACACACACTCTACTCAGCACCGTCTCGTCGTCTTCCTTCAGAATTGCTTGCCTTTACCTTTATCTGCAATAAGAGGAAATGCATCTATAAGCATAAAGCTCAGTAAGTACTATCTAGCTCACAAAATCTCGAAATGTGCAAACATGCTTCTAGATCAAACTGAAAATCATATGAGATACTAATATGCTTGAAAGAAAACTAAGAACATGTATAACTCAAAACATGCATACTCAAGCAATAATAAATCTCAATTTACTTTTCTTGGCTCAACTTGAAACTTTAGCTATTCTTTATCTTTTGAAAACTCTTTAAACTTTCGAAACTTTGCTAAAGCATATACTTGAAAATAATAATCACTTGGATCCACTAAAGACGTAAGTACCATCTCATATGCGCGTTCCCTAAAAGGTTGGGGTAGCGAGCCACCAATCCTAATAGAGCAGACCTTGGTCTACCAGGGCCAAGACCTTGGAATTGGACACCTGGATTTCTTTAACGACGCCCTTGGACGCCGGGTACTGGCCTTAGAAAATAAAATAGCTTTTCTTTCTTTTCTTTCTTATCTGTAAATGCCTTGGCATTTTCTGGAGCACCTTGCGTGCTAAAATCCCTAAGTCTTGACTTTTGGAGATTTCTTAAGGCCTTGGCCTTTTCTTTTCTTATCTTTATCTTCTCTTTTCTTTTCTCATAGCTTTTCTTGGTCCCTAATCTCATATAGGGCACTCAATAAAATATATAAGCATATAATGAACTAAGATCACATGCAAAAACTAAAAACTAAAAGAAACATCTCTTTTAAAAACTTTTAAAGGCAATTCTCGCGGAAAAACCGTCTCTTACTGCAGGTGAGCAGTACTTACATTGATATCTTGGACTTACAACCAAGATTAATGTCTAGGACTCGAGAGAAACTTAAGATCTCGGAGAATTCTTCGCGCCTACGCGTTCCTCTCGTCGCGGGGATCCCGAATATAAGATTATCTCTTGGAGAAAAGTCTTGGCCGGCCCTCCTTGGCCTTGATGTTGGTCGGCGTCGCCCAAGAGAGGAGAGGGAGAGGAATCGGCGGATGGTGAGGGTTTGGAGAGGAGAGAAATAAAATTTCTCTCTTTAACTATCTATTTATACTTAAGGGCGGATTAACTTAACTATACCTTAAATAGAGTTCTCTCCGTCCCTTGTTGTGCTTGATACCCCTAGCCCAGCTGGTCGCGCGCGTTTCTGGTTCCTGCTGGTCGCGGGTTCGATCTCCGGCTGCCCCTTAGTGGTTTTTCCTTTTTTTTTGCTTTTTTTCCTTTTTTTCTTTTTTTTCTTTTTCCAAAAATACCAAACGGACTCGGAAAATTCCATAAAAATATTCTAAAAATTCCTAAAAATATCTAGAATATTTCTAAACCATTTCTAAATAATTCTAAGGTCTTTAAGAACTAAAAATGGGAATTTTGGGGCGTTACAATCCCCCATACCTTATGAAAAGTTCGTCCTCGAACTTAGAATAATTCCGGATATTTCTCTCTCATGCTGTCCTCACGTTCCCAAGTAGCCTCTTCATGCTTTTGATTCTGCCAGATGACCTTCACTAGTGGCACTTCTTTGTTCCTTAATCTCTTAACTGCTTTGTCCACTATCTGTGTCGGTCTGCTCTCATAACTAAGATCTTCTTGGATCTGTACTGACTGAGGCTGAATCACTTGGCTAGGGTCGTGAATACACTTCTTTAGCATAGAGACATGAAATGTACTGTGGATAGCTGACATATCCTCTGGTAGGTCCAGCTCATATGCTACCTTACCAACCCTCTTTATGATCTTGTAGGGTCCTATGTAGCGAGGACTTAGCTTGCCCTTCTTGCCAAATCTCACCACTCCCTTCATGGGAGCGACCTTGAGAAATACTGAATCTCCAACTTGGAATTCAAGTGGCCTACGGCGTGTGTCAGCGTAACTTTTCTGTCTACTCTGGGCAGTCTCAATCCTCTGGCGGATCGTCTGGATAGCCTGAGCGGTCTCATCTATAAGCTCAGTCTGGCTGCTAGTCCTGACTCCATCTCTTTCTTCTCACCAGCTTCTTGCCAACATATGGGTGATCTGCATTTCTTGCCATACAATGCCTCATAAGGTGCCATCCTGATGGTGGCCTGATAGCTATTGTTGTAGGCAAACTCGGCTAAGCACAGAAATTTGCACCAACTACCTTTAAAGTCCAATGCACAAGCCCTGAGCATGTCTTCTAAAATCTGATTTACTCTCTCTGTCTGTCCATCTGTCTGGGGATGGAAAGCTGTGCTGAACTGAAGTCTGGTGCCTAAGGCGTCCTGAACACACCTCCAAAAATGGGAGGTGAACCACCCATCTCTGTCAGAAACGATCGACTTCGGGACTCCGTGAAGCCTGATTACTTCTTTCACGTACAGCTGTGCTAATTGCTCTACCGAATGCGATAACTTGATGGCTAGGAAGTGGGCAGACTTGGTCAATCTGTTCACTATCACCCAAATTGCATCGTGTCCATGGGTGGTTCTTGGAAGACCTGTGATAAAGTCCATGGATATTTCTTCCCACTTCCACTCTGGAATGGGAAGTGGCTGTAGAACTCCTCCTGGTCTCTGGTGTTCTTCTTTGACCCTCTGGCAGGTCAAGCAGGTACTGATATATCTGGCCACGTCTCGCTTGAGTCCAGACCACCAGAATCTTTTCCTTAAATCTTGATACATCTTGGTAGAACCAGGATGCATAGAGTATGGGGTACTGTGGGCCTCTTCTAGAATATTCTTTCTTAGTTCCTCATCATT
>JAGFNQ010003137.1:27927-200828 GCA_024364735.1 Boesenbergia rotunda
TCTAGAAAACTGTGCTCGCATTTATCTGACCATTCAAACTTCTTGTTCTTTCTGGTCAAGGCTGTGAGTGGAGAGGCTATCCTGGAAAAGTCCTCCACAAATTTTCTGTAATATCCTGCCAGGCCTAAGAAGCTTCTGATCTCACTGGCATTCTTGGGTCTACACCAGTTGCTGACTGCTTCTATCTTGGCTGGATCAACTTGAATGCCTTCTTTGGATACAATGTGACCTAGGAAGGTCACCTGATCTAGCCAAAACTCACACTTTGAGAATTTTGCATAGAGCTTCTCCTGCTGAAGGATCTGCAGCACTATCCTCAAGTGTGTAGCATGGTCCTCTGGAGTCTGTGAGTATATGAGAATATCATCAATAAATACAATGACGAATTTATCGAGATACTCCCTGAAGATGTGGTTCATCAGCTCCATGAAGACTGCTGGAGCATTGGTTACTCCAAAAGGCATCACTACAAATTCGTAGTGGCCGTATCTCGTTCTGAAGGCCGTCCTGGGGATGTCACTTTCTTTAACCTTTAGCTGAGATACCCAGAACGCAGATCTATCTTCGAGAACACTTAGCCCCTTTGAGCTGATCAAATAAATCATCTATTCTAGGAAGGGGGTACTTGTTCTTGATGGTCACCTTGTTCAGAGCTCTGTAGTCTATGCACAGACGCATAGACCCATCCTTCTTCTTCACGAAAAGTACAGGAGCTCCCCAGGGTGAATGACTCGGGCGGATGAAGCCCTTGTCTAGTAGTTCCTGGAGTTGCTCTTGTAATTCCTTCAACTCTGCTGGAGACATACGATATGGGGCCTTCGAGACCGGACCTGGTACCGGGCACTAGCTCGATCTCGAATTCCACTTCTCTGTTGGGAGTAGTCCAGGCAATTCTTCTGGGAACACTTCTGGATATTCGCAGACTACCCGTACATCCTCCTGCTTGAGTTCTTTCTTTGCTTCTGAGTCCACTATGTGGCAAGAAAACCAGCACACCCTTGCTCTAGCATCTGGTGGCTGCCAAGGCTGAGAGAAATTTCTGAGTCTTCCTCCTTGGGCTCCCTGAAACTCGAATGGTGGTTCCCCTTCTGGGCTGAAGACCACCTTCCTTCTACGGCAGTCCACTGAAGCGCTGTACTTGCTGAGGAAATCCATACCCAGTATGATGTCGAAGTCCTGCATCGCAAGGACTATCAGATCGACATATAGCTCTCGGTCTGAAATCTTGATTGGCACAGCCCGGAGCCTCTGGGTGGACTCCATGATTTCCCCTGAAGGGAGAGTTGTTAGGAATCTGGACTCCCAACTCTCTGCAGGCACCTGTAACTTACTAGCAAAAGGTACTGATACGAAAGAATGGGTCGCCCCAGTGTCAAACAGTGTAGTAGCTAAATGCTGAAAAATAACTATTCGACCTGTTACGACCGTGGAGGCGCTGGCAGCTTCTTCCTTCGTGAGGGAAAAGACTCTGGCATTGGTTGGAACTGGTGCTGCTTCCAACCCTCCCTGACTGATCTGAGGTCCCTCCAGTATAGTAGGCATGTAATGTAACTGAGGCTGGCCTCCATACTGTACGGACTGCTGAGGAAGTACCTTGAACTTGTTTGGGCAGTCTCTGGATCTGTGTCCCTCTTGTCCACATGAATAGCATCCTGTTACTCCCAAAAGGCATGTTCCTGGATGGTTCCTCCCACACTTAGGACAAGGTGGATACCTAGCTTGCTTATTCTCTGGTTTTCCTTTCTGGCTGCCAGGCCACTGCTTCCTTTTGTGGTTCTTGTTCCTCCAGTTCTGGTTATTTGGCTGAGGCTTCTGGCCTCCAATTGTCTTGTTCTCAATCAGGACTGGCTTCTGCTGTGCTTGCTGTGCCTTGATACTATTCAGGTAGTGCTCTGAGATTAGAGCACTACTGACCAACTCCTCGCTGGTCTGGGGTCGGTGCATCCCGCTGTTCACGTTGAGTGCCTATCTCAGGGTTCAGCATGCGGAGCATCAGTCTGACTCGCTCCTTCTCTGTGCTGACTAGCTCTGGGCAGAGGCGAGCTAGTCTGTTGAACTTTGCGACTGCTTCTCCCACTGGTAGGCTACCCTGTCTGAACTCCATGAAGTCCTCGAAGTGCTTGTTGGTAACCTTCATGTGGAAAAATTCCTCATAGAACTCGTGCTCAAAATCTGCCCAGCTCATCTGGTTGACTATCTTCTTACTCTTGACTCGCTCCCACCACATACGAGCATCTCCAGTTAGGCAGAAGGAGGCACATTTGACCTTCTCAACCTCTGGCCAATCAAGAAGCTCCATTGTGCTCTCTAAAGTCTTGAACCAAGCCTGGGCATCCCAGGGCTCAGTCGTGCCTGAGAAGCTTTCGGGTTTCAGCCTCTGCCACTGGACGAGGTATGCTTCTTGTCTTCGGTTCACGGCAGGGGTCTCCTGTGGGACTGGTGGAACTTCAGCCACCACTGGAGTTCCCACTCCTGCTGTGGGTGGTGTAGGGGGCACTGGGTGCTGATTCGCCATCAGTGTGGCGATGGTCTTCTGTTGTTCTGTAATCTGAGCTTGCATTTGAGCAATGACTGCCATCAGGTTTGGCTGTTCTGTGCCAGGCTCACTGTTATCTGGAACTGGAGTTCTGTTATTAGCATTAGGAGCTCGGCCTCTTCTTGCCATCTAATAATGCATAAAGAAACAAGAAATCACTACTACATCTCTAGATATAAACTGGTCTTCTTACTTAGAAATCTGATATCCATTCTAGGGATTAAACATGATTCCTTGATACTAAGGGATTAAACATGCTTCCTTGTTCTATGCACATGTGAGTAGTACTTAAGCATTTCTCTGTACTGCAATTAAATAAAGGAGCAATAGAAAAACTGAAACTTAAAGCTTTCTTACTTGAAGACGGCAAGGTTGATGCTGATGTGTGTGTGATGCTGGAGAATGGGAACGGCTCTGATACCACCTGTAGCGACCCGCCTTCTTACTGCCTTAGACGGATCGTTACTTTCCTCTACTTCTCAACTTTTATACATGACTAAAAGTAAAATGCGGAAATTTTTTTTTTTCTTTTAAATTCTTCTAACAATTATATTCTAACTTAAGTAGTCATGCAAGCTACCATATCACACTCGTAGTTGATACTTATTGAAACAAGCCTCACCCAACTCAAACTGCCCGTACCAGTCGACTGGTGACGTAGCAGTCGACTGGTACGCCTGTAATCAGAATTACAGGTTTTCGGCTCTTGCTTCTTAAGTCCACCATTCATTCAGTTTCGAGCCATATCAAACTACGACACCATTTCTATATTCTATGTCAGTTTCCTAAACAATTTAGCCAATCAAACGAATCCATAAACTTGAATTTAGGACTTTTATGGAAGAAAATAAACTAAACAAGTTTATATAAACTTTAACAATAGAGTTTGTACCAATCTTGACTCCTATGCATTCATAACGCCAAATACATGTTCTACAACCTTGCTAATGCATTATGAAATGTGATTGCAACTTTTCTAAACATTTTTAAGCAATAAAAACTTGATTCAAAGGGAAATTGATACTATCTTGGCACAAACACCTTTTTCTCTAACAAAGTATCAATATCTCTAACTACTTACACTTCTACTCATCCAATGCAATCATAAGGATATGTATGCTAAATGAAATGACATGGAATCTTTACTCTAAGAAATTGAGCATGTAAAACTATCCAAAACTCAAATACTCTATAATCTCCATAAGCAAGAACTTGAAATTTGAATAAACTTAAACATTGCAATTCAAATAACTAAATTGTCTCGTCTCAAAGATCTCTCCATAATCAGCCACCACACACACTCTACTCAGCACCGCCTCGTCGTCTTCCTTCAGAATTGCTTGCCTTTACCTTTATCTGTAATAAGAGGAAATGCATCTATAAGCATAAAGCTTAGTAAGTACTATCTAGCTCACAAAATCTCGAAATGTGCAAACATGCTTCTAGATCAAACTGAAAATCATATGAGATACTAATATGCTTGAAAGAAAACTAAGAACATGTATAACTCAAAACATGCATACTCAAGCAATAATAAATCTCAATTTACTTTTCTTGGCTCAACTTGAAACTTTAGCTATTCTTTATCTTTTGAAAACTCTTTAAACTTTCGAAACTTTGCTAAAGCATATACTTGAAAATAATAATCACTTGGATCCACTGAAGACGTAAGTACCATCTCATATGCGCGTTCCCTAAAAGGTTGGGGTAGCGAGCCACCAATCCTAATAGAGCAGACCTTGGTCTACCAGGGCCAAGACCTTGGAATTGGACACCTGGATTTCTTTAACGACGCCCTTGGACGCCGGGTACTGGCCTTAGAAAATAAAATAGCTTTTCTTTCTTTTCTTTCTTATCTGTAAATGCCTTGGCATTTTCTGGAGCACCTTGCGTGCTAAAATCCCTAAGTCTTGACTTTTGGGGATTTCTTATCTTTATCTTCTCTTTTCTTTTCTCATAGCTTTTCTTGATCCCTAATCTCATATAGGGCACTCAATAAAATATATAAGCATATAATGAACTAAGATCACATGCAAAAACTAAAAACTAAAAGAAACATCTCTTTTAAAAACTTTTAAAGGCAATTCTCGCGGAAAAACCGCCTCTTACTGCAGGTGAGCAGTACTTACATTGATATCTTGGACTTACAACCAAGATTAATGTCTAGGACTCGGGAGAAACTTAAGATCTCGGAGAATTCTTCGCGCCTACGCGTTCCTCTCGTCGCGGGGATCCCGAATATAAGATTATCTCTTGGAGAAAAGTCTTGGCCGGCCCTCCTTGGCCTTGATGTTGGTCGGCGTCGCCCAAGAGAGGAGAGGGAGAGGAATTGGCGGATGGTGAGGGTTTGGAGAGGAGAGAAATAAAATTTCTCTCTTTAACTATCTATTTAAACTTAAGGGCGGATTAACTTAACTATACCTTAAATAGAGTTCTCTCCGTCCTTGTTGTGCTTGATACCCCTAGCCCAGCTGGTCGCGCGCGTTTCTGGTTCCTGCTGGTCGCGGGTTCGATCTCCGGCTGCCCCTTAGTGGTTTTTCCTTTTTTTTGCTTTCTTTCCTTTTTTTTCTTTTTTTTCTTTTTCCAAAAATACCAAACGGACTCGGAAAATTCCATAAAAATATTCTAAAAATTCCTAAAAATATCTAGAATATTTCTAAACCATTTCTAAATAATTCTAAGGACTTTAAGAACTAAAAATGGGAATTTTGAGGCGTTACAGAGCCCGTCAGCTCACTTCTCCGCACAATCTTTCTCGTCCACTACGTCTTACGCTCGACTTCCTCCGTACCTAAGTGTTGGGACCGGGTGCATGTTGACATGGATGCGGGTTCGTAATTTTAAAATTAATTACGTGCAGCGGAAGGTTTAGCATAAATAATTTCCCAAATTATTTAACCACACATCTAAGCATGCAACCTTATATTGTGTAGACATGATCATATATTTAAAATTTTACAGAAACGTAAACTAATTTACATATTACCTCGCGTAACTCGAAGGAATGGACGAGATCCAAACGTAAGCGTCCCTCGGAAGCTCCGCCTCTATTCGCGTCCACGCCGAGTATCTTCGGGATGACTTCGTAAAGCCACGAGTTTCGTGTTCTCGAGAAATACTAGATTCTCAAGAACGCGACAAGAAACCAAGAGAGAAGTAATCATATCGGAAAAACTCACCACCAAGGTTGGCCGGAATCACAATTCCGACGAGGAGGAGGAAGATGACTTGCGCCCAATCCCAAGGTGATGATGGCCGGAGAGGAAGATCGTCCCAACGGAAGAACTTCGTCGCCTCGGTGCTTCTGCTTATGCTCACGGCAAGAAGAAGGGAGAAGAAGGGAGAGGCCGGCCAACAGAAAGAAGGGAGGAGAGGGAGAGAGCCCAAGCAAGAATACTTTGATTATTTCGAATTAATTTCCAAGCCTTGCCTTGGGTCCTTTATATAGTGGCCTCTCAACCGCCAAGTCTCTTTTTTCTTATGGAATAAATTTTCATAAGAAATTTATCATATAAATTTTCTATGACTTATTCCATCATGCCAAGTCTTGATTTTATATCATGGTTAAAATCATGTTTTAATTCATGATAAAAATCAACCAAGTCTCTTTTTTCTTATGGAATAAATTTTCATAAGAAATTTATCATATAAATTTCTTTATATAAATTTCTTTATCATGGTAAATCAATTCATGATTGATTTTATAAAATAAAATAAACCAATCCATGGTTCATTTTAATTTCCATGAAAAATAAATTTCTTTATATAAATTTCTTAATATAAATTTCTTTATATAAATTTCTTTATCATGGTAAATCAATCCATGATTGATTTTATAAAATAAAATAAACCAATCCATGGTTCATTTTAATTTCCATGAAAAATAAATTTCTTTATATAAATTTTGTTATCATAGTAAATCAATCCATGATTGATTTTATAAAATAAACCAATCCATGGTTCATTTTAATTTCCATGAAAAATAAACCAAACCTTGGTTTATATAAAAAATTTATATCATCCATAATTTTATAAAACGACCCACACTTGATTTATTTTATAAATTGAACCAAACAATTTGGTTCCCTCCCTTTGTTGTGGCCGGCCAAGCAAAGAGGGTGGGGACCCTCTTTGGTCGGCCTATCCAGGCCATGCCCCAATGAATTAAACTCATTTAATTCATCTATTAAGTCTTCAAAAGACTTAGCCATTTTATGCTTCCGATACGTCTCTGAAAAATTCAGATTCGACTTATCGTTTGGCTCAACCAAACCTAATCTCTCTTGATTGGAAAATCCAATTTTCAACTCGTTTTAAATCCCTCGGATTACTCATAGTGCGTGTGACTAAATAGTGTTGGTGCAGAAATACACCTAAGTCAAACCTGTGTTTTGATAATGGCAACATAGGTCAAAAGTTAAGTCTTTCTTGTTTTCTAACAAGTTAATCAAGTGTGCAGGAAAAGCCCTAGCGAAAGACTGCTAGGCACTAGCAAAGGAATACCAGGAAAGAAAGCCCTAGCGAAGGATTGCTAGGCAACTGGCGAAGGACTGCCAGCATCAAGCCCTAGCGAAGGACTGCTAGGCACTGGCAAAGAACTGCCAGCACCAAAGCCCTAGCGAAGGACTGCTTCAGCAGCGAAGCAAAATGAGCTTCAGTTGCTTACTGGGCAAGGCACCCTCAGCAGCGAAGGCGCCTTCGTCAGCGAAGGCGCCCTCAGCAGCCAAGGCGCCTCCAGCCCAATCCTGCGAAGCTCAAGCTTTATCCACAGCGAGATCTCTGCGCGGAAGAAGTCAGCGAAGGCGCCCTCTACGACCAAGGCGCCTTCACGGTCAAACTTTATCCCTGTTCGAGCGGGATAGAAGTTGACCAAGCGATTTGCGGATCGCTTGACATGTGTCAGGGCGCCCCCGACGTCCAGGGTGCCCCTGGGTACTATAAATAGCACCCAACGCCCAAGCCTTCAACATCAACTTCGCTCCCAAGCTTCCACGCTCTTCTACGCTCACGCCGTGCTCCGGAAACGCTTCACCTCGAGCTAACGACGTCCTGCTGCCCCGAAAGAGTCGACCTACTCCGGACGTCGGTAAAAAGAAGAGCGTAATTTTTGTTATTTAATATTCTATTGCATTTAATTTTGTAAATCAAATTGTGTAACTTATTTGCGCCAAATATAGAATTGCCCAAAGTAAACGATCAACGACCGTGGGCCTTGGAGTAGGAGTCGACACAGGCTCCGAACCAAGTAAATCGATTGCGTCTCTATGTCTTTCCTTTAATTTCCGCTGCGTACCTACTCTTATTCAAATCCGAAAGTTTTCCGATATTCACCCCCCCCTCTATCGGGCTTCTCGATCCAACAAGTGGTATCAGAGCGGGGTTATTCAAACTTGGTGCAACCACCAGTTTGAAAATTTCTTTTCGGATTTTCAAATTTTTTTAAAAATATTTTTTTCGTTCGATTTTTTGTTAATCGAGGTTGGTGCAACATCCCTCGATATTTTATTTCTTAATCCCGCACTGCTAATCCAAGACCAAGTCTTGGGACACTTTTTTTGTAAAGTTTTCTTTTACAGAACAAATGTCTATGCAAGAGGGATTCAACACCGCCAGACCTCAACTTTTCAGTGGAGAAGACTTTTCTTACTGGAAAAGTCGCATGGAGGTCCACCTGAAAACTCAGGTGGACATGTGGATCATCATCCAGTCCGGTCTGGAGATCCCCAAAAATGCCGAAGGACTTCCACAAAGCTACTCGGAGTGGGACAACACTCTAAAGCGCAAGATAGAAGCCGACGCAAAAGCAACGCAAACCCTACAATGCGGGCTGACAAAGGAAGAGCTGAACCGAGTGGGCCCTTTCAACAGTGCAAAAGAGCTATGGACAAAACTGATTGAGCTGCACGAAGGGACTTCGGACACCAGGATCAGCAAAAGGGATCTGCTACTGAATAAACTCTACACTATCAAGATGGCTGACAACGAAACAGCAGCCCAGCTCCACGCACGAATCCAGGAGGTAATGAACGGTCTTCACACAATAGGTCACAAGGTTGAAAACCGTGACCTAATAAGGTATACTCTAAACGCCTTTCCTAGAAACACCTTGTGGGCATCTATGGTAGATGCATACAAGGTCTCTAGAGATCTTTCTAAAATAAAATTAGATGAGTTATTTTCCGAACTAGAACTGCACGAACAAACTAACACCAATGTGGTCGAGAGAGGTGTTGCATTTCTTGCAGGCAAAACTCAAAAGACAACGAAGAAGAAGCCCGAACCTGAACCCGTGTCTAACTCTGACTCAGATTCAGAAGATGAAGAAGGAGAACAAACTAAGCTGGTCCGGCTCGCTCGAAACTACTACAAGGAGCTGAAGAACCGAACCAACAAAAGGAAAACCAGCCGAAGAAAGGACGAACCAACTGAACCCGTGAACAAACCTAATGTGACCTGCTACGAGTGCAAGAAAAAGGGCCACTACAAGTCAGAGTGTCCAAATCTCAAAGAGTCCAAGAAGACGAGAAGAAAGAAGGTGCTACAAGCAACCTGGGACGAGTCTTCCTCAGAAGAAGAAGAAGAGGCACCAGTCCAATCTCCTAGCTCTAACCGCCTCAGAAAAAGTCGAGTCAGAATCAGAACAAGAGGACGGCGAGCTGACCTTCACAGAAGACGGAGAAATAAAGGTAACTGATTTTAATAAATTACAATTAAGTGAGTTGATTTCTTTTCTTTCTCGAGACTTGGCTAAAGCCAAACTCCGAGTCGAATCCCTCCGACAGGAAGTAAAACTCCTGAAAGAGGGAGCTGACTCTAAACCCTTAACCGAGAAGGTTCAGGAAGGAACTTCTACTCAAGTTGAAAAACTTGAAAAGGAGAACTCCTCCCTGAAAACTCAGGTTAAGGAATTTAGAACAGCTTTAGAACGATTTACATCTGGTTCCAAGGGTCTTGACATGATCCTTGGAAAACAGAAATCAGTTCTAAATCGATCCGGACTTGGCTACCGAACCAAATCCCGACAAAGATCATATTTGTCTGTACTGAATCAGTCCAGAGGAAAAATTCAGGCATGGGTACCTAAACTGTGCCTGAACCAACCTACTGGATCAAATCAGTATTGGATCCCCAAGGACAAGATTCACATCTTGCCTAACCATCACCGTGGCTTTAGTCCAGGGGGAGCCAAACTGAAAACTATTTTTATTATTAGATAAACTTGTTATTCTTGAATTAAATTGCTTGATTGCCTGTTTATTTAATTTCTGCAAATTACCATGATTAGACTTAGGCTAGTTTAAGGACCAAACAAACTTAACTGAAACTTGAAAACATAGTATTGGGTGGAGGTGAGATGATAGTACGTTGGGGAAACCAATTCTAATAAGATCAAGTCTACTTGGTCTCTTTAGACTGGTGAAACCAGCCGAAGCTACCGATCCAAAGTCCAAACTAGTTAGACCAGAAATTTTTCAAAAAATAATTTTGAAAATGAAATTTCATTAAAAGGCTTTGTCAAGGAAAGGGTGGATGATCCCATAAGGCTTCGGCCAAAGAAGGCCTAGTGCCTCGCCAAGACCTGGAAGAATTTTTGAAATTCAAATTCAAATTAATTTTTGTCAAATTCGAATCTAACACAAAATTTCAGCTAAGTATAGATTTAAAACATCTTTTCAAAAATTTCAAATTATTTAATTAAATTTTCAAAATTTAATTATCTTTCAAAATTAATCAAAATTTTCAAAACTATCAAAAATTGTCTCACAAAACCTATAAGGTTAACGTGATTGAAAAACCTAGATTTGGGTGAGACGGTAAAATTGAGACTAAATTATGATTCCTTTAATATCTGTGTTGCATTAAAATTCTAACCACGGTCAACATAGTCAAACCAGGGTCAACATAAGTCAAACCACGGTCAACATAAGTCAAACCACGGTCAAATCAGGTCAAATCTGGTCAAATGCACTCCCTTAGGGCTCAAAGCTAGTCCTTAGGGCGCCCTAATCCGTTTGGGCGCCCCAAGGCTGGTCAAAAAGCGCCTCTGCCACTGCACGCTGACCAGGGCGCCCTGAAGCGACAGGGCGCCTCCCTATACCCAAGGGTGGTCAAAAGCTGCCAAAAGGCAGCTGCAGCCTGGTTTAGGGCGCCCTTGTCATGCAGGGCGCCCTCACACAGATATTCAACGGCAGAAAGCTGCACAAACAGAACTACAGACCTGGTGGAGGCACCCTCGTCCTGAAAGGCGCCCTTACCAGTGTCCTTCAGTGGTCAAAAAGGTAGCTACAGCCTGGTCAAGGCGCCCTCGCCTGTCAGGGCGCCCTCCCGAGTAAGGGCGCCCGAGACAGCCTATAAAAAGGGGCTCCCTTCCCCTTCCTATCTTCACACCCAATACACTTCTCCTTCTACACTTTCTACCTTCCAACCCTCTCAAGCTCTCAAGCTATCAAGCTCTCATCTTCAAGAATGCCTCCCCGAGCAAATCGGTATTTTTTTTAATCTCCTTTCAATTTTTCATTAAATAACAAATTTCTTTAAGTATACATTCCTTCTCTTAGAAGACGGCGACCTAATCAGGCAGAACCCGGTACTCAACCTAGTCCTGATCCTAGGTTTCCCAATTTAGAGTTGTGTAATAAGTTCTCTCGTACCACCTATAAACCCATTAAGACTAGCTACTTGAATAGACTATTTTTCACTCAATCCTGTCCCCTAGCTATGAACGTCATAAACCACTACCAACTGGACAATCTTGTATTCTGCACTCACCCAATCAATACTTCCTTATGTGCAGAATTTTACAATAATATCATTAGACAGGATAATCTTGTGTTCTCCACCATGGTTCAAGGTATTCCCCTAACTATCACACCAACTTTACTCAATCGATTTCTAGGACTACGACCCTCGCAGTCCACCTTCTGTTGTTACCCTTCTAGGGAGCCTCCCTTTGATGCTCCCTACTCTGAGATTACCTTAGATACATTGCACTCGTATTTCTTTAGGCAACCCGTAGCCAGACGATTTCAGTCTGTCGAATTAGAAGTACAGGACTACGCCCTATATAGGGTCATAGTCCGATGTATCCTACCATTATCTACCAGGGACGTCACCACTATGCGTCCATTTCACACCTTTCTACTGTATGTCATGATTCACCAGCTTGACATCGATATAGGACTTCACATTTTTCAGACTATCCTACACGCCTCCAGTGTTACCACACAAGGGCAAGTACGCACAACTTACTGCCACATTATCACATCCATATTACATCACCACGGCAGAAACATTACCGAGGGAGAGATGGCCGCCTTGACTGACTACGATGAAATAGGCTATAGAAACTTTGCCCTAGCTGGTATAGAAGTGTCCGGTACCGGGGTATTGTCCTGGAGACGTCGGAGAGCAGCTCCCCAGATCGATTCGGACGAGGAAGTCGAGTACGACGTCGCAGACATAGCAGCAGAAGCCCGAGCTCATATAGACGAGCCCGCTCCACCGACACTCTACGAGAGAGTGACCCGTATGGAGACACAGATACAGAGTCTTCGAGAGGAGGTCGAGGCATATCATATAGAGCAGATGGACTCTCGCCGAGCTGATAGAGAGATAGCTGATGCACGATTCTTAGAGATGATGGCACGATTCGATTCATGGCAGCCGGGTCCATCTGATCATCCCGGTCCTTCGTCTTAGATTTACTTCGCATTGTACTCGCAACTATCTGACTACCCTACTCAGTAGGGTTGACTTGTGTTTGAATGTTTGACTGGTTGATTGTATTCAAACCTTGATTACCGCTTTATTTCCTGTTGATCAAATTAAAGGCAGTTAGGATTGTGTTCTGTAGAATAGGTTAAAAGTTTTCTTAAAATTGGTTTAAAATAGAATTTGAAAAATTGCTTTACTCAATTTCAAAATCAGTTTTCATTTTTTTTCTCGACTTAGTGTTATTTTTATTTAAAAACTACCCCTTTTTAAAATTAGGGCTTTTTCGAAAATGGACCTAGCCTAGGCCCTAACTGTAGAACTGCATGCACCTATAGACTTAGAAGCCAGCATCTCACAAGCACCTTAGGGTACTTTTGATTGATAACCTAGAAAGGGTTGAGATGCTTAGGTCTTTGCCTTAATTCAAGATGCTTTAAGTCAGTGCATCTGCAGTAATTGGGGCACTAAATACAACTTATACAGCAATCAAGTTAAGTGTCAAGCTTAGAAAATCTAACTTGAACAGAAACACTTAACTTGACTAACCCTAGCAAAAACTACTGTATATAACAGTTAGTAAGTAGCTAATTGGGTTAGACAAGTCCTAACAGAGAAAATTGATTGATTTAGTGTAAATCTAACTGATTCAGTACAGCAAATTATTATTTATTTTCTTTATTCATGCTGCATTTATCTGTTTTGATATATGGCAAAGGGGGAGAGAAAGAGATAGGAAAAAAAAATTATTTTTTCTAAATTTTAAATTATTTTTCCGTTATTCAAAAAGGTTCAAAAACATACTTATCCTTTATGAAAAAGCTTAAACTTTTTGAAGAAGTACTTAAGTTCTTAAAAGCTTTCTAGCTTTTTTTTCAAGCTTTCAAAATTTTTTTGGCTAAGTTTTTTTTTCAAGCTTCAAAATTTTTTTAAGCTTTCAAATTTTGCAAAATACTCTAGCCTTTCAAAAGGATCTAACTTAAGCTTGTCAAAAAAAATTTTCTAGCTTAAGTTTTTCAAAATTGTTAAGTACTAAAGTGTTTCAAAACCTACTAAGTACTTAAGCTTGTTATATCTTACCGAGTACTTAAGCTAACATTCTGAGTACTTTAAAACTTAAGATTTAAAAAAAAAAATTCAAACAAGTACTCTAATTATGCTTTAAAAACTCTACTATGTATTAACTTAAGTTACTTCTAAGAATCTAAAACTTAAGTTTTCAAAAGTACAAGTAAGTTTTTTTTCCCCACGAACTTTTGAAAAATCTAGGGGGAGATTCCCTCCAGGGGGAGGGAACAAAAGATAAAACTTTGTTATGTTTTGCTTAAACTTAACTTTTTGAACTAGGGTTGCCATAAATCAAAAAGGGGGAGATTGTTGGTGCAGAAATGCACCTAAGTCAAACCTGTGTTTTGATAATGGCAACATAGGTCAAAAGTTAAGTCTTTCTTATTTTCTAACAAGTTAATCAAGTGTGCAGGAAAAGCCCTAGCGAAAGACTGCTAGGCACTAGCAAAGGAATACCAGGAAAGAAAGCCCTAGCGAAGGATTGCTAGGCAACTGGCGAAGGACTGCCAGCATCAAGCCCTAGCGAAGGACTGCTAGGCACTGGCAAAGAACTGACAGCACCAAAGCCCTAGCGAAGGACTGCTAGGCAACTGGCGAAGGACTGCCAGTTTACAAGACCTGACAAAGGACCGTCAGGCAAAAGTCCAACCAAAGGAACGGTTGGCATCAGGTAAATTCTCCCGAGAGGAGTAGGTGAGGACGCGTTCCCCGTCGAGGGAACAGTAGGCGTCGGTTCGACCTAGGGCTCCATTTAGGAGACCAAAGTCAGAACCAAGACAGCTAAGGCTGTATAAAATAATAATTAATTGTTTTATTGTGTTTTGGACTAACCCTGAATGCAGGACCGAAGGAATGTGTGTCTGCAACTCAGAGAGCCTCAAAGGAGTGAGGCAGCAGCTGAGTAAGGCGCCCTGAGTGTCCAGGGCGCCCTCAAGGTGAACCAGAACCAAGCGAAGCAAAATGAGCTTCAGTTGCTTACTGGGCAAGGCGCCCTCAGCAGCGAAGGCGCCTTCGTCAGCGAAGGCGCCCTCAGCAGCCAAGGCGCCTCCAGCCCAAGCCTGCGAAGCTCAAGCTTTATCCACAGCGAGATCTCTGCGCGGAAGAAGTCAGCGAAGGCGCCCTCTACGACCAAGGCGCCCTCACGGTCAAACTTTATCCCTGTTCGAGCGGGATAGAAGTTGACCAAGCGATTTACGGATCGCTTGACACGTGTCAGGGCACCCCCGACGTCCAGGGCGCCCCTGGGTGCTATAAATAGCACCCAACGCCCAAGCCTTCAACATCAACTTCGGTCCTAAGCTTCCACGCTCTTCTACGCTCACGCCGTGCTCCGGAAACGCTTCACCTCGAGCTAACGACGTCCTGCTGCCCCGAAAGAGTCGACCTACTCCGGACGTCGGTAAAAAGAAGAGCGTAATTTTTGTTATTTAATATTCTATTGCATTTAATTTTGTAAATCAAATTGTGTAACTTATTTGCGCCAAATATAGAATTGCCCAAAGTAAACGGTCAACGACCGTGGGCCTTGGAGTAGGAGTCGACACAGGCTCCGAACCAAGTAAATCGATTGTGTCTCTGTGTCTTTCCTTTAATTTCCGCTGCGTACCTACTCTTATTCAAATCCGAAAGTTTTCCAATATTCACCCCCCCCCTCTATCGGGCTTCTCGATCCAACAAATAGGCTTTCGATTTATGTTGCCCGTCTATAATTAACCAATTATAGAACGATCATGAGTGGCACCTAGTAGTACATCATGATCCCCAATTAATCGAAAGATCAACTGTTGACCTTAGAAACAATTCTGAAACCCTTAAGTTGCTATAATGAATCGTGCCCCATTCCCTTCACCATCTTATACACACTTGGTTCAGGACATAGTATATGTGTGTCAGTCCCCACTAGGTTGACTACGTCACACCTAGCCCATGTAATGTTTTCTCGTCCTACGGATTCTAATTACTCTCATGTATCTAAGAGATTCATACTCTGAACATGTCATACTCTGGCCAGAGGCTTCGAGTAACAATCCGACGATAGGCCTTGGGTATACATCTCCTCGCAAGGAGTGGTGAATCCTTTGTAGGCTGTTCAAACATCTTCAGGCACTTCGGCTTATACCCAATCATCCTGGGTCCACACCTCCTTGGAGATGCTTGCTTAAGATGTCAAAGTTTAAGTCTCCATGACCAAGATGACTTGAACATCGCAAGTCAAAGGAACATCGCACTTAAGCTGCAGTAAAAACTTCACTGACATATCTATATGTAGACTACCATATGAAGTTTTACAGCCAGTCACTCCACTGAACTAGTTTTCTTAACTAGCATTCATGTTTATCTCCGGATATCCCAATGTCACCAGCCAGTGAGAATCAGCTGATTAGAGAATAACCCATGCTAGTCTCAACAGAATTGATAGTGTCCGTTTTTATCAATTCATCAACTAGGGACAATTTCAATACTTCACAATTGCACATGTAGAGATAATCACTAGTTGTGAATTCATCACAAATTCTCTCATGTTGTGAATTATATTGCGGACATTCAGTAAATGAGTTTAAGATCTCAATCAAATACATAAACATGTATACTCAAATAGTGAATATTCATTTATTAAAATAAATGATTACAATCATAAGGCGATTGCCTTAGGACACTTTTCTCATATCACTAACACTAAGCTCCTGCACACTTAGCAGAGGGATTAAACATACCAGGACCTAACTTTGATCACATCAAAACTTATTGGGCACCAACAAAGTTGACACATGGGTATACATTAGAGAATGTGTACTGAATTGACCCGTTATGAGAAAGTTTCATAGATTGTCATATAAGTGTCATAAACTTTCTCATGTGACTATTAGTATGAATAGTCCTTAGACCTGAAGTCACTACGGTTCCCTACATAAGGAGTTATGTACTTTGGTATCATCAAACATCACCCGTAACAGGGTGGACTATAAAGGCGATCACTGGGTATATAATAAATTATGCGGAGGGATGTGAGTAGTGTAGATGGGATCTATCCCTCCCATATGACGGGAGTGATATCTGTGGGCCCATTGATTCAGTAAGACTGCTAAAATGCATGGTCATGCTCAAATGAGTCAATATGAAATATTGAGCTCATTTGTTTGAGTGAGTCTACTTGGAGATTAAGAAACACAAAGATTGATCAAGGATGACACAGTCTATGCCTTATTGTTCAATTTAGATATCGAGGATAGAAAGACAAGGTCATACATTAACCTAGTCACAGAGGTTAAGTCGGTTCTCGACTTTCTTGTTACTTGGGTAGCAATGATGCATTGCTAGATGTCGCTCATTGCTTATGTGTCTAAAGCGGTTTAGACACATTGCCAACGTTACAAGAACCTATTGGGTTACACACTAAGGACACAATGCTTCGGAGATTAATTAATCTTAGTTTGACTAAGATTTGATCTGAATTGGATTGATTGAGTTAGACTCAAGTGAATCCATTTGGATTATGGGATTGAGGTCTAATTTGAGTTAGACTCATTTAGATTAGATTCAACCACATTTGGATGAGATATTAATTAATTAAAATACTTAATAAATTAATAATAGAGGAGGATGAAAAGATTCTCTTCATTGAATGTAGAAAAGTTGAAAAGCCACATGAGAAGATGGGCTCTTTATTGGCTTTAATGAAGGGAAGCTAAAGGGACAAAAACTCTTCATATTCATGGGATGAGTATAAAAGAGTTTTCTTGTCATTTGGATTAAGTGAAGTCATCTTTTCTTCCTCTCTTCCTCCTCTTCTCCCTCTTGGCCGAAATCTTTTCTTTGGGGTTCTTGGTGTTTTTGTGAACTACCGCAAGTTGCTAGCGCAACTAAGGTAGTTTTTCTCCGAAGTTGAGAGATCGTGTTCATGTGGATACGCATAGAGGCACGGACACTTGAACGTGCAAAAGAGATCCGGCGTAGCTTGGACGAGCGGGATAAACGCAAGGGCACGCTTCAAAGGTATGCACATAAATAGCTCTATTAGTAAGATGAATTTCGTACGAGTTTTTCTTTCACATGAATCGCTCGAGGGATCTTGTTTCCGCTACGTTTTTGTGTTTATGTCGCCGGGAGATCCCTACATTAACCTAGGTTCATTTTTAGGGATTCCGAGATCTCTGTATAGACACGGTTTTTGTGTCGAATCTGAGTGAGAGACGACCACACTAGCATTTCACGGCAGGTAAGATTTTCTTAGTGTGTAGATCAGTTGGTGTAGCTCTATGTTGGATGATCAAAAGGCCTGTTGTGGTTTACTGAATTGTTTGTGTTTAGCTTTAGATGATCATATGAATAGGGGTTTGCTCTTTGGGTTGTTATCATTGCTGCCGTGAGCAAATTGGTAGGTTTGGGAATTTATTTTGATTGAATTAGTTTATAGGTTGATTCCCCGTCGTGGGCTTTGTGGTATATTTGGAGGTGTTTTCTTGTTTGATCGTGAGCTTCCAGTGGTTTGGGGAAGTGGTGGTAGAGTATTTAATTGATGTTATGTTGATGGACTTGATGCTAGAATGGTATGAATTTAAGGATTGGGTTTTAACTTGGTGGTAGTTTCTTGGGTTAAATCGAAATTTAACCTAATAACCTAATTATGAGAAATAGGTTAAGTCAGAATCCAGAGTTGTTTAGATTTAATTTAACGGATGTTGGAATTAGGGTTAGATTATAATTATGTTTAATAGTTAGTTTATTTAATTATTTCTTTTGTAAATAGCTAAACTTATGCCCTTAATACAGGACTTTGATTTGCTTCGGATATTTGAAAGGAGGTTTTCTCTGACACACATACTACGTTACGAGGCGGGTACTTCTTCTTTGTATTTTGTAGTACATTGTACTTAAATTCATGACTATTTTATTTCCGAGTTGGCTGCATTATCTTAACTCTATTCTGTTTGATATCATTACTTGATACTTTGGTTAATTGATCTTTGAGTTGATCAAAATAATGTCTATATAGTCTCTGTTAGGACCTTTGTGCCCCCGGGGCTATGGTGCAACGGTAGGGTAACTAGTTGTTAACCCAGGCATCCGCGGTTCGATCCCCAGCTACGACGTATTTTGCAAGAATTTTTCCTCCAAATGGGGCGCGAACCCTGGGACGCTGGGCTTCTAGACTGCCCACCGCGAGCGCTTCCCGATTTACCTTGGTGACTGGTGGGAAACTTCCATGGGGCCGGGCCAGTCACCCCAGGTTTAATTTGTCTGCTACCTGGTTCATCATTTTTCTGTTAGGACCTTTGCGTCTAGCTAGAGGGGGGTGAATAGCTTCTCTTGAATTTTGTCAACAAAATGTTAGCCAAAGCACAAGAAAAAGATAGACAATAAGAAAAACAATGAAGGCAATGCTAACTCCCTTGATTTACTTGGTCTCCACCTCCTTGAGGTGACTAATCCAAGGATCCACACCCACACAACCAAGCTCCACTATGCTTTTCTCTTGTTCAACTCAAGCTTGAAGGTGGAGAAACCCTTACAAGATGATCTCTTCCTCTTGCAAGATTAGAATGATTTTGGAGGAAGAGATTGAGAGTGTGTAAGCTTAGAGATATCAGAACAAGAAAGAGAGTCGAGAGAATCAAGTTATGTCATCTTCAAGTTCTGAAATCAGTTTTTGTATAACCCTCGATATCAGTCGACTGGTAGTATCATCAGTCGACTGATGAGCTTTAATGGCTACTGTAGAAAGCGTCTGATTTCTGCCATTAGCCTTCAACGATCACTTATCAATCGACTGGGACCTGACCCAGTCGATTGATCATTCTGTACGTTGAATCAATCGACTGATTCCGCTATCAATCGACTGAACCCATCGTATCAGTCAACTAATCCTCTCATCAATCAATTGATACCTGATAAAACTCAGGTTCCATTTTTCCTTTGCGTAGACACAAGCCTTCAAACCCTTCCATCAGCCTCGCGCCCTTAGGATGCTTCCAAGCCCTTGACTCCTCATCCTTGCATTTGCCTTGAAGTGTTTCCCTCGGCCTTGCCATGCTAAGTCTTCTTCTATCAATTCTTCATTCCTGGACTTAAACTCAAGTTTCATGTTAGATCATCAACATTGCCTAACTCAAACACATTTAACCAAACATCAAAAGTAAATAATGTTTGGGGCATGATTGCACCAATAGTCTCATCTGTTGATTTTCTTATATGTAAAGTATCGCTTGTACGTAAGTACTTAGCAATGATCATTTAACATTTCTAAAGTTTAGTTGACATTAGATATATCCTACCTAGTAGATTGGTTGCATGTTTATTGATAGAGTTATTGGTTAGATACGTGTGTATTAAGTTTGTCAACTACCTAGTTGAGATTATGCATTTTAATATCATGTACCATAATTGCATTATTGCATGATGATGATCATTGGCTGCTTTGTGGTTTGAGTCGGTCGTTAGTCATATAGTTTCTGCCCACTAAACAACTCAGGGGTAATAGTAGTTGTTAGAGTACGAGCAGTCATCTTGTTCGCTCACACTCAACCACTCATGGGTAGTGGATGTTAGAGTTGTAGAAAAGTAGTTATTGGTGACTCTCCTTTTTCCTGGGGTTTTTGAGTAATTAGTTTCTCAGCATCCGGTCCACTCAACCACTTATAGTAATAATAGTTATTGGAGTGCATATAGTTATCATAGTCCTATCCACTTACCTCACAAATGTGATGTGATAGCACTTGACTAGCATCAGGAGTGACTCATATCATTGCATTATGTGCATTTATTACATCATGTATTTATTTGTGTGTGTTGTATTTGTTTGAGCTATGATTGTTGCACTTGTATATATGAGTTTTTTTTTGCACTTTCATTCAGTTATACATGTTTATATATTACTCTGTTTCATAAACTATATACCACTGTTTCTACTGCTTATTATATCTTCTTATGTGATGCATTTATCTATCTGATATACCTGCAGAGTCTGCCCGGACCCACCACCCCTTACTTTAATTTTTGTTTCAAGTAGTTAATAGTTGAGACTCGTGCTGTTCAATACCAAAATTTAATGGGTTATATGGAAAAATTTGAAAAATAAGGGCCAAGTTGGAATTATCCTAATTTGGAGGGTCTTTTTGTAAAAAGCTAAAAAATAAATAAAACCCTAAAACTTCTCCCGAAATCAGTTTCCCCCATTTCTTTTCCTCGACGCTGACTCCCTCTACTTGAAGCCGAGCAGTTCCCCGACGCCGCGCCTTCTTCCTCCTCTTCCTCTCCTCCCCTATTCTTCTTCTTCTTCTTCGTCTGCTTCGGCGCACACGAAGGAGGCGCCGAGCGCCTTGTCCCCCTATTCGCGGTTCTCTCGTCCTCTTCCTTCACGCAATTTTAGCCGGCAATCCTCCCCCTCTTGTGCCGAGTCTTCGAAATTGGAGAGATATCAAGGTACGTAAGTGGTTGGGTTTGGTTATTTGGTTTTGATCCCTCCATACTCCCTTATCTTATGTGCGATCGACACTGCCAACCCTAAGTCACGATCCTCCTCTTCCCCTTCTGACAACCGACTCCTCCTTTTGGCCTCATCGAAGCGGCATGGAGATCGCAAGCTTCGCTTGCTGAGTCATCGCTTTCTTGCTCCGGCCGGTGTTGATCGGTAAGGGATAAGTTTCTGATTTTTCTTGAATTAGGAATTTACTCTGTTTAGAGTTCAATTAAGTTTAATGTTCATTTAATTTTATTTCTTAAGCATTGTTCATCAGTGGCTTAAAAGGATTAGTGGATTAAGATCATATTTATAAATTTATTTTGGGATTCTTGAAAGCACTATTCATGGTGTTTCATTTATGCTGTTGGATTGAAAAAAAAAAATTGAAGTTCAACCATAATTAATGGTGATTAATTGTACTGAGGAATAATTAAGTTGTTTACTAATGAGTTTGTTAAGAGGTCATTAATTAATAAATGATAGATTGATGAGCTAGTTAAGAGGATAATGGATTAAACTGGGCTAACTAATTGGATTGTGTTTGGATTTGGTTTTTTCCTCGAGGTGACCTTTTGGGTTGATCTTAGGCTAAATTGGAGATAAGTCTAATCACAATGATTTGGTTGGCTAGTTGTTAACCATTTAATTTTGGATGAATTTAATGATTATAATAATTAAGAATTTACTCTAATCTAATTTAGTATTTAATTTAGCTAATTTATTAATTGTATAAATAGCTAAAAGGTGTCCTTGGTACAGGACATTGAGTTGATACGAGTACCTGGATGTGAGGTTTACTTGGACACGTTCTACATTTAAAGTGGGTACTTCTCCTTTGTATTCTTGTAGTTCTTTTATCTTAAAATGCATGGTTTGTTGTCTGAATAGTTTTGCTTGACCTTGTTCCTTGTTGTTGTTTATTTTATATCGCTCATTGATACTTTCTTTGTTTGACCTTCGAGTTTAATCAAAAATTTGTATACGCACAATCTCTCGTTGATTTTTCATTCTGTAAAGTATTGCTCGTACACGAGTACTTAAATGTTCATTAAACACCACTAGGATGGTAGCATTAGAGACACCCTACCTAGTAGTTTAGTTGCATATTCGTTGCTTTCTGGTTATTTTTCTGGTTCGTTGCTTTTGTTGTTGCATCGTTGTTATTCGGTTGTTTGTGCATATTGGTAACATGCACCATACCTATACCGTTGCATACTGACGACTGTTGGGCTTCCATATGGTTAAGCCGTCGTTAGTCATCTAGTAACTTTGTCACTCAACCACTTGTTGTGGTAGTTGCTAGAGTGGGAGCAACCGTCCTGTTACACCACACTCGATCACTCATGTACAGTGAATGCTGGAGTTGTTGGCAAGCAGTTGACACCCTCACTGTTATTTTCGAAGGATATCAGAGCTTTTGGTGGCTCCCCCTGTATATCGGGGTTTTTGGAGTAGTTGGCTCTCCAGCATCCTGTCCACTCAACCACATCTATCAGTGATATCCGTTAGAGTGCCTATAGTTGTCACAGCCCTACCCACTCGGCCACACAGATGTGATGTGTTGGCGGCTTGACTGGCGTCAGGGGTGACACATGTCATTGCATCATATGCATTTATTACATTTATGCATTTTCTTGTGTTTGTTGCATTTATATGAGCTATGGTTACTGCATTTGGTTGACATTCATGTTTGTTTGATACTATGCTATGGCATATGTTTTCACATTGTTTTATACATGTTTTGAGTTCCTTTATTTTCCTAGAGATTGTACCGTTGTATTCTGTTGTTTTATATATCCTTTGATGTCATGCATTTGTCTGCTCGTATACCTGCTGAGTCTACTCGGACTCACCACCCCTGCCTCCTATTTTTTATTTCAGGTAACAGGTAGATGCATTACTTGGAGCCAAGAGAGGATCTAGTTGTCAGTCCCACCGTGTCTGTTCATTTTGAAGTTGTCTCAGGGTTTAGTTATTTTCTTCGCAGTTGCTTTATTTTCTGCACTTTGTGTGTTCCACATTTTATTTAATTCCTAGACTAATATTTATTTTTATTTATCCGGTATTGTCTCAGCAGACTTTTATTTATATCTTGTTGGTCTGGTATTTTCGTTTCTTTTGGTATTCGGACTCTCTGCAATTTTAAATTTGCTTAAAGTTATAAACTGCGTGGTTGTGACTTTATTTTTCAGTTATGATAGTTGAGCCATCTTTTATGTTGAGAGATATGTATTATTTGTCCCAACTTATCCACCGTATAGGGGAGATGCTGCTCGATTTTCGAGTAAGTATGTGCCCCTGGGGGCATGGCACATGCTGCCAGGAGATGATATATCTGCCAGTCCCTTAGCGTCAGTAGTTGTTTCATATTTTTATTTATTAGACTTGTATTCGTTTCTTTATGGGACATGTATTTATGTCCACGGGTTTTGAGTTGTGACTTGTTCCTATAGATTTGCATTTTTATTCGGAGGTTTACACTACGGGTATGTTATGGTAAATTTTTACGGAGTTTATGTATTGTGTGGTTATTATTAACTGTGTGGTTATGATATTTAATTATTTATTTTTGTTATTGTCAGCCATATTGGTTGTGTTATATGTTAGGGATGAGTTTGATATGTATATAAGATTCAGATTGTCTGCTATACAAGAGAGAGGTTGCTTGTTTTCAAGCAAGCATGGCCCTGGAGGTATGACAAAAATATTGTCAAATATAACTAATGAAGATATAGAAAAAGAAAAAAAACAAAGAAAACTTATCGGATAGATTTGTGGATGTGGTTGCTAAAAGAGATGAAACTGAAGAGTAACATAAGTTTCGAAAAGGTTGTGGAAATAGACGTGCATAGATAGACTGAAAGATGATAACACTTTATTTTATGTGGTTTAGTAGTGTCGGTCGTTCAGTTAGATATATGATATAAAATCAATTCAAAATAATCCTTTGAATTTTATAGAATCATAACTTTTAATTTGGAATTCGGAATTAGATTTTGTTGGTGGTCACGTATGCAGAATTCAAAGATTTATATTTATTACTCAAAAATCGATAACCGCAAATTTTAGATCCAAAAAATAACATTTATCATCTCATACGAGTCTCAAAAGGTTTTACTATTATTGTTTAGTATTTTTCGTTTTTATGGTATTTGGGATAATTTTGCTATTTCTATTATTTATGGGTTAAAGTTTATCTATATCAGTGTTTTATTATGTTAATTTCTATTAAGAGATTTCTTTCTTTATACGATTAGAATTAAAGTCTATTTATCAGGATTTCTTTCTTTTCTTTATTTTAAGGTTTAGAGTATATATAAGCACGTATTTAATTATATGGGGATTTAGTCCTCTAATAGTAATTCATATTTTTTTGGAAAACCATTAGATTTTTCTTTAGTGTCTTGGTTTTCTTTTCTTGACTTCTCTTCAATTCCTTCTTCTTATCGTAGGATAATTGCTATCATTTCTGGCATCAATATAGACATCAATATAGACAGCTAAATTACATATACATTTTGCCCTAACATAGGAGACCTTTATATGTGGAGGTCAAGCATCCTATATAAGATATTTTTACTTGTTGAGAATTAATTTTAAGATCTATTAGACTAACTATCTATGTAAGTATCAACTGTATCGATATGGAGAGGCAATTTGATGTGCATAGTGGTGGCTGAGTTAGTTTAAATAGGCTGCTATGAATTCTTTCTTTCAATATCTCATTGAACTGATCGTAGTAAGTAGGCCTTATAGAGGGAGACATGCCAGCCATTAACAAAGATGAAATGTTCTTTGTAGTTGTTGAATTCTTGGCATTTTTTCATGCGAGATCAATGCTTCCTTAACTATCCTGTTGACGCATCTGTTACAGTTTGGAGATCAGATGGAACTGGTCGTGTGCATACCAAATCTAAAGAATTTGCATAGTTCATATCACATATTCATGGTCATACCAACACTTAATTTCTTCCATCAAACTCACTTCCTTAAAGTTTCTTAGATACTTCCATAAAGTTTCTTGTATATATATATTTGTGTTTTTTACACATTACTTTCAATCTGCAATTACCTGATGAAATAACAGTATTCGGCCATGACCTTCGTCACGTACCTCTTAAGAAACACTAAAATTAAACTAACTCAAACATAATGCTTGTCAGTAGCCCCTCCAATTAACTGCTTCCTGATCGAATAGCTGTGCTTGTTGTCCTGCACAATCCACACCCTTCGAAGAAGAAGAAGCAGCCCCTTGCGCCATAAACTGTGTCAAACTCGCTCCATTAGTCGCGTGATCTTGGCCGCCGGCAAGCGCCAGAGCCTTCAGAATTGCCGGGTTTTGTGCGCCAAACAAAGCCGCCGCCCATGGAACTGAAGCCTGCTGTCCGTTCATCCAATTCATTTGCATGTTCACGTCGAAGTACTTGACGTTGCTGCCGCTGTCAGTGTACATGCCTTGGTTAATCTGCACGGCGTTGGATCCCGAATTAGCATTGTGAACCAGATTGTTGAACGCCGAGACGTCGATCTCGCCGAGCTCGCTCAGCGACGCGGTGTTGCAAGGCGACTCCAGCAGCGCAGGCATCGTAGGAGAATCTAGGTGAGGCCTCTTCTCCGTCGAGCTCTTCTGAAACACCCTGCACACCACCCATTCCTCCTGTACATCGATCGATCGATCGAACACACAGTTAATTAATTATGCATATCGAAATTCAAGGCTTAATTAGTTGAAGAATTCGCGAACAAATTTAACCTTAGTGGGGAAGATGGTGTGGAGCCTGTACTCGTGCATCACCCAGCAAGTCTTCTCGCCCTTGGGAGCCCTGCCCCTGTAGAACACCAGGGTCTTCTTCAACCCCACCAACACCCCGCAGTGGAAAATCTCCTTATCTTTTCCGGTCGTCTTCCAGTAGCCGAACTCCGTCGCACGGTTCGTTCTCAGCCCAGTCGGGTACTTCCGGTCCTTCATGCTGAAGAAGTACCACTCCCTCTCCCCCATACTCGCCTTCCCTGCATTTGCGCCAATGGATCCGTAAACACCCAAATAATTAACTAAATTAGCATATTGAAGGATTGAGAAGCAAAAGTAATTTGAAAAAATATATATTTACCCGGAAGGTCCCATGGCTCGCACTTGTTGAAGTCGACGTCGGCAATGGCCCTGGTGGTGAAGCCCAACTCTGTCACCTTCCTGGTGAGATAGTAAGCGACGAGCTCCTCGTCAGTGGGGTGGAATCTAAACCCGGGAGGAAGCTTCTCCTCCATGGATCTTTATTTAGGCTTCTAGCTCTGTTGCCTTCCTCAATTGAGCAGCAAGCCAAAATCCAGCAGTAGGGAGGATTGGAAGAAGCATGAAATAGTATATATACACATCACGGACTGCTTCTAGATCAGTTTTAAAAAAATAATAATAATAATCCTATCCCACAAGAGACGGAATAATATCTCTCTTTATTCTGTCTTTAAATTTAAGCAGACGAGGGCCTGTGGAAAGATGTAATTTATTGCAGCAGTGCCCTTGTCATTTGAGAATGATGTTATGATTCGGAGGAGGAGGAGGAGGTAATTTGAGTGCTTAATTTGGAGTAAGAGTGACACTCGATCGGATCTCCTTATTCACTTTCCAACCAATCCCAACAGTTTCTACCCACCGGCGATCCAGCAAAGCGCTTCTCCGACAAGATCTAATAAAATTTCCTTGCATGCGGTCGATTGCTCACTCACGTGAGGGTTGTCTTATCTCTAGAATCTAAGATTCATAATCGTATGAATCAGTCATTATGCATTTTCATTATAACTTCACGAGGAATTTGTCGTAGTTTTGATGGTTTATTGGTCCTTGCACTGGATCATCTCTTCTGTACTAAATCTATTCACCGGGACAGAGAATTAACACACTGGATCCTTTAGCTAACCTCTATCCTTAACTTTGCTACTAATTAATTATGTTACCCCTACGTGGTTTTTGTCCAAACTTGTGGAACGACAAAACAAGGGGCGCACCAAACGTCAGAGACTAGTTCATCGCTTCTCCTGTACTCATTGCTTATATTTATGTAAAAATATTCAGTAAAATAAACAACGTGGCCCAAAAGATTTTGACACGTCGTGTGTTCTCTCGATCGGCCTCATCAGTATCACGAGTGAGGAGAGTCGTTCCTAACGAGTACATTCTTCGGTTTAGTGAATTAAGACGATGGCGTCTCACAATCATTCTCCGTGTCCATTTCCGTGAAGTTCCACTGCAGTTTGGATTAAGAAATTAAGGTGCGGGCAAACTTTTCCTGACCACCTTCGTTCCTTCACCACTGGTAAAACTGTGGTTTTGCCTATCATCCAAATTCTGGCATGCAGTGTGGTGTGATCACGCAACGATCCACAGTAAAGAAAGAAGAAAAAAGTCACTTCGACCTCGACCAAAGTTCATCCAGCTTCAGCCAAACTCAACAACCTTCTAGTAAAGCACGAGACCAAGCTGAGGTCAACCCCAGTAGGTTCCTGGCCCATTGGACTCAGTGCCCAAGCGTTTTTCAAGCCTGTTGGGTCAGGAGAAGATGGAGGGCTGCATGCTAAGCAAGCAAACAAAACAGTGCAGCATACTGTTTGGCATAGCTAGAATCCAACCTGATTGGGTTTTAATATGTACGTATTGTCCTCTAAAGATCATTCTGCAGAAGGTTGGGCATATTTCTTGCTTTCAACTCAAGTCATTCGAGCCGTGTGTTAACTTCTGATGGTTGATTCTCGGGATTACCAAATCAAATTGGGGCCCTTTGTCAAGCAAGCACTGATCGATCATTTTAACTTTGCTCCACCAAAAATTTAAAGCAGTTCATCGATGTGTTCTTTGTTGACTGCTCACTTGAAATCCAGCAGCATTATCAACCTTTCCTCATGCATGCTCAATTCTCAGCCTCGTATCCATGGAGGGGAAGACACTCGCGACGAGGCCGTGATGCATCTTCTGCGTCTCTCTACCTTCCTCAGCTGCATCCTCATCTCCGTCCACCTCGTTTCCTTCCTCCTCACCAAGCTGTTCACTCTTCTCCTTGAAAGATTAGCGACCAACCGAGAACTCAGGTAATGTTCCTAAATTCATCTTCAGCTTCATTTTGTTGTTGTTGGTAATGTCCATGTTTAAATCTATCGCAGGCTTTTTCCCTCGAACAATCTTGAAGATGAGATCGAGCTGAAAACAGAGGACAATTACTCTGTCCATGAAGAATCGCCTCCGTGCATCTTACGCAGAGAAGAAGGACTGCTTTTTCTCTCCAAGGAAAGCGCCATCGACAAGGGTCTATTCATTCGAGAAGAATGTTATTCCAATCCGCAGCGTCTGGATGAAAACTCAGACAAGGAATCCCCGTTCCATTCCCCACTTTCCGTCTTAATCTGTCATGAAAAGGGTGCACATTATATTGGATTCTATCTGCTTTTCAATTTTATTCCACATCAGCGATTTAATCCGTTTATGCTGCTAACAGATACCGATCTCGTTGGAGATTCTAGTCATAGTATCAAATTCAAAGATGATGGTGATGATGAGGAGGAGGAAGAAGAGGAGATCGTCATTGTGGATCGACCACAATGCAAAAGAAGAATAGTTGAGTTGGAAGAAGTCAGTAAGATAACAATGGAAGGTGGACCCAATTCATCTAAGAGCTCCATGGAAGTGGAATGGAGGAATTCTACAGTCTCCAGGGATTCCGACGTGGAGTGTCTCTTCTCCTCTTCGTCATCACGAAGGAGTTCTTCCAATTGGGAAACCTACTCAATTTTCAGAAAGTACGATCAGGAAATGATGTTCTTTGACAGGATCAGTGAACAGAAACTGGCAGAAACAGGTCACACTCCTAATTCATGCGTGCGTCTTGCTGGTAATTCAATCGAATGATATGTTACTATTTTAACGATCGTTTATGTTTTCAGAATCATTTAGGAACATAATGTTCCAACCAAGATCGATTTCGCAAAGGATAGTCCACAGAATTACGACGCAGAAAAAAATGATGAAGAAGATGAAGGAGGGAGGAAGGAATCCATATCATGATCTGGAGAATGCTTATGTATCTCAGATTTGCCTAGCCTGGGAAGCCCTTAATTGGAATTACTGCAATTCCAAGCAAAGGATTCATACCAACAGCGAACGCTCCTTCTGCACTGCATGGATAGCTCAGCAGTTCCAACAATTCCAGATTCTCCTGAATCGTTTCATCGAAAATGAACCTTCGGAGCGTGGCCGGAGACCCGAACTCTTTGCGAGGATGAGAATTTGCTACCCCAAATTACTCCAAGTTCCTGAACTCCAATGTATTCATAAAAGTTTTCATCATTCTTTCTTTTTCCAAAATCCCGATACTGAAATTGTTTGTCTGTTTGTGTGGATTTCAAAAAAGATTCAGAAGCTGACGAGGGCGGAGTGGATATGGTCTCGTCTAAAGAATTCTTTGAGATTTTAGAAGATGCAATCAGAACTTTCCTGAGATTTCTCAGCGCCGACAAGAGCTATCCTTGTCAAATGCTTAAATCAATCGTCAGGAGAAAGTCTAGATCGTTGGACTCAGATCATCTTCATTTGCTCAAGAAAGCGAATAAGAAAGTGAGCCATTTTTGCTCCTTTTTGTTTATATTCCTTCGACTCTTCCAATGTCAATTACTTCGCAGAAGAAGATGAGGCTTAAAGATTTGCTGAAGGGAAGGAGATGCTTGAAAGGCAAGTGGCCCAGCCTGGAGGACGAGGACGAAATGGTGATACTGATGGCCTTGATAGACATGAAGATTGTCTCAAGAACTCTGAGGATGGCTGAGATCCGCCAAGAGCAGCTTCACTGGTGCGAGGAGAAGATGATCAAAGTGAGAGTTTGGGATGGCACGATCGAGAGAGATTCCTCCCCACTTTTTCCCACTTCGCTGTCTCCCAATTGAGTGCTGCTCAATTTGTTTTCCGTTAGCTCAGATTGTATAAAAATTAGGCATTAAAGACACCACGGTGGCGAAGCTTCTCATCATCGAACAGGGTGGAGACTCCTGATAGAACACTTGGATTATTAAACGAAATTGTAATTTCCACTACAAATATATTTGATAAACATCATTAATTGTCAACTGCCATTGCTCGTAGATGCCTCGTCCGCAATCATTCACCGTCGAGTTCTTGATTTGACATGACCTACTGTGGCATTTAATTTGATTTTTGTAATCATCTCACACATATGTTCGTCAACCACAGTAGACTTAGTTGGGATGTCATCTACTTCATGGAAAATTCATACGATCCATAATGTATATTAATTAATTAAACGGTAAATTGTAAAAAAACTCTTCAATTCTCATTTGATCTTTGTATGCATTTCTCATTTGAGATTTTCTTTGTATGTACTCCTTAATGGATTAAGTATAAAAGAGTGAAAATTAAGTATATATCAGTGAAAATTAAGTATAAAAGAGTGAAACTTGAGTATAAAAGAGTGAAAAGTGAGTACACAGTTTCTTGATGTGGTGGATACAACCTTACATAATTAAATTTCTAACTTTTATATTCAATTTTCTTCAAATAATATTCACCAAACTATTTTGTTAATCATATCAAGGACTGTATGTAAATAAAATTTGAGTGAGGATTACATGTAAAAATGAATTTGATGATGAAAAATTTATGAAAATTTTCCCTTAATTAAAAGCTAAATATGGCGAATTGTAAGCACGGTTCGTAGGAAGCGATAGCATGGAATCTATCAGAGATTCTCAAATGACAGTACATCCAACGAGACTATTTATTCCATCACAAAGTCAAAGTAGACAGTACAGTAATATTATATATTAGAGAGGACTGCAAATCGGATTATCAATTACTGAAAGAGTATAATTAATATAATTAAAATGGCATGGTAGCAGAAATACTGCTGCTTCCGGTGGCGTAGTACTGATCATCCCTTGCCCCCACCAACAGCTCATTACCACCCTGCAGGAGTAAAAAACAAAGAATCTAACTACGTGCATCGAGTTGACAAAAAAAATTGGTTCTTGTTCTTTTATGACATCAAGATTTGATATTACTTCCAATGATACGACACTGTATAGAAACAGTTGGAACTGTTTGGGCTGCCCAAGAACAGTTGGTGGTCCTGTTCCTTAATCATCCCGCAATGAGTGAACACAGAGCGAAAGGAGAGGTAGATCACCTTGGGTGCTGCAGTGGCCTCCACGTCGAAGCCATGAGGGTCATAGACGGAGCAGGCAGCTAGAAGTTTCAGGGAAAGAAACTGCAAGCATGCAATGTGCCATGGCAAGATAAAGATTAAGGAATTACATATGACTGACTGACCTAGCTAGTTAAGCAGCAAAAAATATCTACCTCGACTTGGTTCTGCAGTGATTGTACATAGTTAATTATCTCGTCTAGCATTCCTGCCATGCCCATGCTCTTAAAACAACCATGGCCACTACTGGTTTAGAAACTTATGATTGATGGAACCATAATTGTATCGTGTGTGTATAACAATTACCTTGTAACAGCCGGGAACAAGGTCCTGTAAGCAACGCATTCTTTCATTGATCCTCTCTCTTCTGCTCTGCAAGAATTTACGAAGCTTGTAACAGATTGAAATTGCGACGCAGTATATTTGCTGTGGCTGCACTCACTCTCTCAGCTAGGCTGTGGCTGTCAGTGGCTTGGCCTCTTCTCGCCCTCACATGAACCACCTCTTTTGACTTCCCTGCTGCTTTCGAATTGCTACCTCTCGCCCTCTTCCCGATCACCGAGCTCTGCTAAACATGCATGTAAACGACAAACAGAGTAATAGAATCACATCAAATTAAAGGCCTTACGTACATTTTTGTTGTTAGCAATCGTTATGTCAGTAGTCAATTCAAACTCCCCTAGGCTCCGCCGTTTCCTTCTTCCCCCCTGGCTCAGCTCCGGGGCAGCGGAGGACGCCGGCGGCTGCGGCAACAAAGGAGAAGCAAGCAGGTGATCCGGAGAAGACGTGTAGTTGGACAAGTAATCTTGGTCGAAGCAGCTCATTAAGCCAAGGCTTGGGATCTCCATCGTGCACTCCTCGAATTGGCTCGTCATGAAATCCAACCCGTACTCCATCTCCATGGCAGAGAGGCAGCTGGGCTCGAAGCAACTAGAAGTACTCCCTGCATATTCTCCCATCAGAGTTGATTCTCCTTTGAGAATGAGGCGATCATATGCACATATATCAGGCACTCTGATCATGAAGGGTGGTATTGGCCAAGTACTAGAACGTGGGCAATAGACTTCGGTTGGTATTAATGGTTAGGAATCAAAGAAAGCAACTCGGTCGGAAGGGTAATTAAACCCCATGAATTGAGTTTTTCCAACTAACATTTATGCCTCATCCATTCACCTTTTGACATTATCCATCTTGAACTAACACGGCTTGCAATGGAAGCTTTTTTCTGATCCAACTTTGAGCATGCCTCTCTAGGTTTTGTCATCTAGCTCGCCAAGCTAAGCTACAAGTCTTCAATGGCAGAATGCTGATGGGCATGGCTCTGTCTGCATCCCTAAAACTTCCAGGGCACACTGTGCTAGACCTCCTGATCAGAAAATGCATCACAAAATTAGTTAAGGCTAGAAATTACACATACCAAACAAATTAATTGCGAAATTAAAACATTCATGAATGCCTCGTTTTAAATACCAGCCTAACTTGCAGAAAAGAAACTCCCCGGCTCATAAAGTTTCATTTTAACTTGTGACTGGAATTCCACCATGCTGAAAAGAGTACTTTTTAGAAGCAGTTTATGTTTAAGGTTTACATCTGCATAAGATCAAAAGGAGAAAGCTAAGAGCAGTCACCATGGGCTAGAGAATTAATAAGGATTTCAAAATGAATCCACATAAAACTAGCAAAAGCTTCAGCATCAACTCGACCAGAAATAGGTAGAATACATATTAAATTTTTGAGCAAATCTACAGAAGAAGAAACCTCAAACTGTCATAAACATAATAACAATAATCAATCATCTAAAGAGGATTGATGTGTTGTCCATCTTATACTGAACATCATATACACATAGGAAATAGGCCAGGCGGCCTGTCAGGGGCCTGTGGCCTGGCCTGTATTTGGCCTGGCCTGGCCTGGCCTGTTAAAAATTAAAATAATAAACAGGCTTTTTTGAAAGCCTGATTTTCTTATCAGGCCAGGCCTAGGCTCAATATAAAGCCTATAAAGTCTGACAGGCCGGCCTGGGCCTGTTAAACATGTATTCTATAACCGGCCTGGGCCTGTTAAACATGTATTCTATAAATTACCAAATGTCAAAATATAATGTAAATGTAGAGTTTCGATACCTGGACTCCTGCCCAAACCAATACTTATATGCACCCACCTAACCAACAAATCATATCTATTTTGATTAATATTCCTAGCTTCAAATCTATATCTATCATGTTTTCGAATTAAATTATAGGCTTTGTAAACAGGCCACAGGTCAGGCCAGGTTATCGAACATGCCAGGCTCAGGCCTAAAATAAAGCCTGTAACAGGCCACAGGCCAGGCTCAGACCTGTTTGCTATTATACAGGCCTGGCCTGTTAAGGTGAAAGTCTGGCCTGGCCTGGCCTGTTTCCATCCCTATAATACACACCTAATGTAATTTTTTTATAATTTCTTTAGCCTAAATACTATATCCTAAATCCTAATTAAAACCTAAGACTAGGTTCACAAAAAAAAACACACAATAGATGTATACAGATGTACAGCATAAGATGGGCAACATGTCAAACTCCATCATCTAAAATCGAATGCATACCCATCAGCATTGGATCCTTAATTTATTACCTGTGACAATAATATTTCTTACCAATTCTTGTATAGTCTTTTTTAATTTTCATCAACTTCAATGATAGTCATCACATATATATATGGTTTTAGCATATTCGAGTTTCTATCTTTATAATCTTCGCAATTAATTAACTAATCCAATTCAAAGAGCACCAAACCTCATGCATGACAGTCCATCAACAGCAAATTTAGACACCAATAACACACCTAATCATATTAATTGATTAACTTCGAGATAATATTGGTCATGAAGTGCAATGGTTGGGCGAGGTGTTATAAATGGTCAAATGAATCTCGTCAAGTGGCAATTTATTTATTCTATCAGCACTAATTTGCAGTCGGTGAGGAAGGACCAAGTCAACCAATATGAAATCTACTTATATTGTTGGTGCTTAGATTAGTTATTGAATAAATTGTTTGTTTATGCGTGAAAAGATGGAATTTGTCTACTTGGGGACTGTCTGAGAATCCACTATCGAATAGAATAGCATAAAATATTTTCTTCCAATAAATATTTAATTATTTCTCCACAGACGTAAGATGGTAGTTACTGAGGGAGTTGTATATTTCAGATAAATCTCAACTAAACGGTGAAAAAAGAACATCAGCAAGAAAAAAATGTTCAGTATTTGTTTATAGCTACAAAATTACAAAGTCACAGTGTCGATCGGAGCATGCTAATTAATGAAATTAATTAATTAATTAATTGACTCGGTGGCGTGTTTGCCGATCCGAGTCGACTCGGCCGATTTCATGGCGGTGAGGCCCGGCCCAATTTTAACGGCGAGCATCTCAAACGAGCTAGAGCCTGCCGCCGCCGCGTCTGCGGGACCCTCCCTCGCTTGGGCAAGCGCACCGAATCCGGCGGAGACGCGGGCGACAACGGCGGGAACCGAGACGGCGTCCACCGCAAGAGGGGAAGGGAACGGGCAACCATGCGACACGTGGATGGACGTCTCCGATGGCGCCGGTGGCTCTTCTGTCGTGCGCGAGAAATGGACCCATCTGGTGGGGGAGGCGGCCGCTGGTGGGCTTGCTAGCTGATGGGGCGGCGGCTCGAAGGCCGACCCAATCGGCTTCCGTCGGCTTCCGCAGATACAGCAGGCCGCCTCCGCCGCAGAGGAAGTGCTGCTGCAGCAGCATCTGCGCGCGCTTCGGCTGCTTTTGCTCCTTGTGCGCGTTCTGGTGCCCGCCGAGCGCCTGTATCCTGCGGCCTGCGCCGCCTGAGGCCATCGTCGTGGTGGTGACGGCGGCGGCCAACGCGCCGCCCTCCTCGCCTTCAAGCACGTTGAACCGAACAATTCTCTTCCTCAGACATCAATATGATTCCTCTGCTCAGTTAACAAGAAACAGAGAAAGCAGAGCAATACATCGAAATTAAGGGAGACGGATGAATAATTGTGGTCATCCGCATTGGTGTGTGCTTGTTCATATCTCCTACTCTTCTACTAGCTATATACCGATATATCCATACTGTACAGAGTCCAGTTTGATGTGATCAGAGAATTCGAAGAATCAAAGATTTGCGGAAGTGGATTAGAAGACACGGATCAAGAGCATGATCTGAATTGAGCAAGCTAGGCACGCTGCGAGTCTGTTGCATGCCCATGGTTTCCAAACTTTGGTTGGTGAGTTAGTGGGAATAAAATTAGAGTGTAGATTCGTGTATAAATTTAATGTTATTTTTTTTGGTTTAATAATATCTACCTTACAATTTGATAACAACTATGATCAAATTTTGATAATATTAATGCTTTTTGCCCTCTCTCAGGCTCCTCCTCCTCCAGAGCTTTCTCCTCCCAGATTAGATCCAACTGTCTGAGATAGAAAAGATGTTAGGGTCGACCGGCCCTACTAGCCGGCCATTCCGATAGGACTTAACCATATTTTTAGATGGGACTTAACTATATTTTTAGATGGGATTTAAGCTCGGTGGATCTTAACTATATTGCTAGGTGGATCTTAGTCATGTGACTAGGTAAATCTTAAGCATTTAAGGTAGAAGTGTGGAACCGTAACACCCGAGAATGCAAGTGTTCGATACCGTAGAGCTGGTACAATAGCATTCGAGAAATGTGAAGGCTCGGAATAGGATTGCGACTCAACTTGCTCGTGGATAAATCCGGATACTATCAATTATTATTCATAATTTGCTCTAATTGTACTTAGATGTCAGAAGTTAGCTAGTAAACATGAAGAACTTGCTACACAAAGTAAGCACATTGAGTAAAATGAAATCTTGGCAGTAAATAATATATAGATGGAAGCAACGTACAGAGCGAGTCTGTATCCAAATAAACCCAACGTACCATCCCGGAGCTTAAGCAAGAATAAGTCGAGAACTCACAAATCTTCTTCTTGCAGTTTGAACAAAACCTGATTTCTAGCTTCTTAGAGTCATATAATTACAGTGATGAAAGCAAGAAACACAAAATCAGAGCTTGTTTATAAGACCAGTTATCTTGTTGAACTCCTTTTGCTACTTCTGTCACTAAGCATCCACTAGTAGAAATCAATCAGAATTTCTTCCACCAAAGCCTGGAGAATGTTGCTCTCTAATTCCATGCCAGCCTCACATGCTTCTATCTTGCAGACTGTCCATCTTTCAGTTGTCGATTTCATTTCGCTCTTGACCAAGTCATCCAAAAACTTGCCTGCCAAATCCATCCAATCTGTTATTTGCTTGTGAAGTTCTTCCAACAGTTTCTCTCGGGTTAAAAGGAATGGTATCTTCAAGTACGTCATGCAACCAGACTTGCAAGAAAAGCTATACTTAGAATCCAGGCATTCGATCATGCAATCGAATAGCAACTCTCTTAGTCGATCTGTTTCTTTTACCTCACTATAATGGGGATCAACTGTTGGTATAAGAAGAGCATCACAAACACCTTGTAGCAAGTCTAAAAGAGTTGATTCTAGCGAAACGCCAAAAGAACTCGTATCTGACCCGTACGAGGTGAAATTTTTAAACAACAGCACTGCATTTGAAACGAAACGCCTAGCTTCAAAAAATTCAAAGTTTGAGAATCCAACTTCATAAGGAATGTCATCGGCGCTTGAAGTTATGCGACTCAGATGCTGAATTTTGTCTAAAATAGACCTTCTGAGATCAACTGAAGTTGCTGAATCCAAAAGATCAGCATCGGTTTCAGTTGATTGCGGTGTGTTGCAATTTTCCACCAAACCAGCCTGCAGCTTTCCGACTGAAAGCAAGCACATTGTAGACGAAACACGGCCTTAGCTCGCAATCAATGTTCATGGGAGCAGTAAAGATAGACAAAGGAGTTCAAAGTGAGAAAAAATGATAAATTTTGTAGCACCTGAACTGGCATTGAGGCTCCCAATTGAGCAACTGTCATTTGAAAATGAAGCCTCCAGAATGGATATTGGGCTAAGCTGACTACTCTCCATTTCAAGAACTGAAGCAGGACGAGTTTTAACGTTGCCCTGATGGACAAATGAAATCAAATGTCAGAGGAATCAAACAGAGCAACTACCATAGCATGAGGAACTCCTAGCAATTTAATTTTAATAAAAGTCAGTTAGTGTAAAATCTAAGTTTCTTTCCTTCTCAAATCATGCTTTCATCATCAACTATTTTGTGCTGACTTCATATAGTAACTCAGTCATAGCACTGACCATGTAACATTCTAAACATTTTATGTACTTGCTAGGGGAAACGACATGTATCTAGATTTTAGATTAAAGAGTCTAAAATGGGAGACAAAAAGGGTTGTGCTAGATATGCTCTAGTCAAGGAGCATTCAAACTACAAACACTTCATAATTAAAATAAATGGTGGTGGATGCCATAAGGACATTGCAGTTCACCTGTTTTTGTGAAGTAGGAAAACTATATGAGCCTAAGGAGCAAGAGGCCCTAGTCTGTTTATGTTCATTCTGTCCAGATATAAAAGGAGCTCCCAGATCTTGGAGACAAGGAAAAGACATAGCAGCCCCGACTGGTAAGTCATGATCCATGAAAGTTAATTCCTTAATATTTTCTTCAAGCAGATTTCTTGATTCATCTCCTCTCGATGTAGCTATTCTGTTAGATACTACTATGTTATTTCGCGCATCCAACTCCAATGTTGTATCGCAATCAATGTTATTTAAGTACCCATTTGCAGACCTGATCTTCATCTTCTGTTCCTGCTTAACTGGTGAATTGAATGTGAAACAAACAATGTCACTGCTCTTGAAATCAAATTCATTGCCATTTTTGCAGTTTGAATTGCTTTTGATGCATCTTTTGCTGACAGACCTGTAACTGTTTTGTCCTAACCCCTTTCTGTCACTAAAATTGATTCCAACATTTTGCTTAGTAGAGGTCGAGCGTAAGATTACAGCATGTTCTCCACAAAAAGCACTAGTTGTTCTCTTTTGCGCCATGCTCTTTGTAGGGCTAGTACCAAACGACCTTCGATTGCCATTTTGTTCATAGGCCAATTTCGAGCGGCTGCCATTACTTGTGTTCCTGACCACAAAAACAGAGCCCTTTCCACTACTGATCTTATTTGCATCTCTTCCACCTCGGCCACTTGAATAGACGCTGGTCCCAAATGCTACCTTCTCTCTTACATTAGAGGCATGATTCTGCCTAAGTTGATTCCTTCGAAGCATATTTGATGGCCTATCAAATTTAGTCTTGCGTGCACCTTGATCGTTCTTCTCGCTGAGTTCCTCCGCCATGTTTTGCACCACCATCTTAGATTGAAAGGGTTTAAATTTCTCAATGTCCATGCGCTGTTCAACGTGCATGGCAAGAGAAACAAAACTACACTCTGCAAAGTCAGTATGAGAGCAAGAGGCATTACTGATGTCAAAAGAAGATGAGCCAATCCTTGGTTGCAGATTTTCTTCAGCACCTAGTTGTAATCTGAGCTTTCCATCAGATCTCCCACCGGTCATGCTAAACTCAGAAACAGAATCACCGAATGGTTCATTAGAGTTCTTCAAGGTAGCGACAACTTCACCGCAAGAATCTTTGTAAGCTATTGCAACTATAGCCGGATCTCTATCCTGCAAACCGGGCTCCAGAATTCTAGTTGCAGCCTTCATCAACCTGCCCGATGGTGACCGTGAGCTTTTCGAAGGTGAAGGAGGCTTGTGAAGCTTATTCTTTGAGGATGAACAGAGCACCGTCTTCTTCTTCTTTCCCGGGAGAGTAGCTTTGCCGTGGCCTCCATCAATGGGTGGCCTCTCCAAGAAACCTCCAGTCTTCCGCAACTTCTGCGGTCTACACTCCTTGTTCCCGATCCCGCCAGATTCCACACACAAATCCTGATCGATTCGGTGAAACACCCCGCCGCTTTCTTCCCTGTTGCAAAGGCAGCTGGAATCTGTAGCCTTCCGCGGCCTTTCATGCGCGACAACAGGCATGGACTCGAGACCCATCAACCTGGCCACCAGTCCAGGAGTCTGCATCCCACCTCCGAGATCGTCTAGCTTTTTCATGCTGGGAAAACCTCCTTGGTTTTCATCGTCAATCTAACAGATAGTCGCCCCCAAAGATCGATTTTTAGCAAGAATCAACGACAGAGAGCGAAAAGGAGAGACAAAATCATTTTATTTTTACCAGAAGTAACTTCGCCAATGGCATCTTCTCATCGGTGGCGAACGTCTTCGCTGTCACCGACGCTTTCGCAGCACGAACTGCGCAGCACGCCAAACGTGTGAACGTTCCAAATGCAATGCACAAATTAACAAACTGCGAAAATACCTGGAGGGAGGAGCTTCCTGCGGGGAAAAAGATTCTTCCTTGCGAGCCGGCGGTTCCAATCCAAAAGATGGAAGAAGACGCCGACGAACCCACCCGGCTGCCGCTGCCGCTGCTTCCTCTCCGCGACGGCGAGACTCATCTCCAAGCCTCCTCGAACCCCCCTCAAGAAAGATGGAGGAGGAAGCAAAAGCCAAAACGCAGCAGGTAGCTAGACAACGATAGCTTATTACTCTACTCCGCAGTCAAGGGAGCGTCTTCCTCCTTTTTTCTCATCATCCTTTTGGCAGTGCAGCTGGCAAGCAACAAATGCTTCCATATTACTCCGTCTCACTCGCAGAGCACGCAGAACAAAGAAGAAGGAGAGAGAGAGAGAGCCTAATTAAGGGAAACCATAGCAGGATTATTAGTAAACAATTAGTTCTTAAAGCTTATGGAAACAAGGGAACCATGGAAAGGAGGGTGCGGTGTCGGAGGGGATTCTTCCGTCCCCCCCCCTCTCTTGCTTGCGTTGAAAGCCATGTCGCTATTGCCTATATTCCATCTTTTTTCTTATTCCTCTTTGTAATTAGAGAAGGCAGGAAGATGCAGCAGAAGTGGAACTGGAAGATGGCAGGAACAGCTCGCTGATGTCTTCTTCCTTTTGCTTTTTCCTCCATCATTCTATCAAGACAGTTTAAACATACCAAAAATTACTTGTGGATTATTTTGAAACCAAAATCTAATGGAGATGGTTTAAAATCGAGGACCCTGCAGGAAACAGTCAACAGTAGTAACTCCAAATGGCAGTGGATTCTTCTGTAGTAGACTCTAGTGTGTAGTCCCCATCTCGCTCTCTCTGTGTTTTTGTCTTATTGTGAGAGAACAGACGTTTTCGTTTGAACAATCCAATCCTGTTTCATTGAATAATGGTTGAGCTACTGTGTGTGAGGTCGATGGAGTCGTGATTAGAAGTGTGTTAGGGTTAGGGTTTGTTTCTAGATGTCAAATCTTGTTGTTTTGTCTTGATTGGTTTTGATTGTTTCGAGTTGTACATTGGAAATCTAGCCCCGGCGGCTTATATTTACGTTTAGGATGCATAGTCGAGCGCAGATTTCACGCTAAAAGAAGCTTGCAATCGTTGGATAAAGGGCCAGGGTTAATCCTGGCCGCATGTTATGTGTGGATTCTATGAACTAACAGGAGAAAATCCCTCCGCGCGCGAATTGCCATGAGTAGATTGTGTGTACTTTTAGATGCTCGTGCTTAAAAAATTGTAATTGTTTTTTGGATTTAATTAAAACTGTTACAGGCAATATTATATTTTTAAAAAATACTAAATTGTGATAAATTTGAGATGGACTCTAGTTTTAAATGACATTTAAAAAATATATATATATTTAAAAATGGTTAAAGGTCCTATCAATTTTGCTACCAATTTTTAAAAATGAATTATAAAAACTTTGTGCACTTGAATGAATCATATGGAATACAACCTTATTTGGTGGGATGAATCTCACCAACAATGAAATTAATTGAATTATGGCTCATTTTTTATGGTTTAAAAGCATAGGGTATGCAATTCTGCTATTGTTTAAAAGCACAGGTGTATCCAAGCACTTACGAGAGGAAATGGCCAAGAATTTAATGGATTCGATGGTTGTAATATTCTTTCCTAGCGGTTTCTCCTTGAAATCAAGGAGACCAATATTTTTTTATTTATAATTTAGATATCTAATTTTTACGATCCAAATAATTTTAAAATTTTGATCTCAGAGAAAATTTTAAGCAACCGTCTAGATAAATCAAAAAATATATGATCCCGAGCTAGCTTATATGTAACCTGGCCCGGCAGTCTGGCGCCTTGTATGGAGAGGAGGGGTTTATGGGTTCTATGGGCTCTTCGAATATGGGCCCCGGGTCGGCGATTCGGCCCACTTCATTCGAAGATAATAGGCTATGGGCCCTGCTAGAGAACGATCACTGAGGCTAAGGGGGCTTGAAGCCTTGAAGGCCTCCGAGTTCAAGAGGCTCCCGAGTCAAACTCATAGCCTCACTAAGTCTTAACGCTTCCAAGTCGGGGAGCCTCATACTAAAGTATCCTGAAGTCATAAGCGAATCTGATTCCACCCACCACTCGGCTCGGTGTCCCCATTCGGACGCGTGGCAACCCACGCTCCTTGGGTGCACCCCGAACCAGAGAAGTCCTTACTCAGAGTGTCGTTGAATCATCGGATCCCCGAGCGAGGAGCAACCTGGTCCAGAAGGATACTCGGTCGCTGACCCTACCATCCCCGAGTCAGCCAAGGTCGGACGTTCATCCCGAACCACGCGCACCACGACTCGGGGAGCACGCCTTCACTCGGAAAAGCCTTTTTTAACTCGGGAAGCTAAGTTGTCTATGCCCTCAGTTGGCATCATCACTCTAGGCCCTCAGTCGCCCTCATCATTTTATGCCCTCAGTCGGCATCCTCACTCGCGGCCCTCAGTTGGCCTCATCATTTTATGCCCTCTGTTGGCATCATCACTCTAGGCTCTCAATCGGCCTCATCATTTTATGCCCTTAGTTGGCATCCTCACTCGCGGCCCTCAGTCAACCTCATCATTCTATGCTCTCAGTCGGCATCATCACTCTAGGCCACTAGACGGCACTAGCATTCGAGCTTTTGTTGTGACTCATCAGAACAATCACTTCCTGACACAAGACTCGTAGAGACTGTACGGGGTCGGTGCAAGTCAGGCACCATTCTGGCTCGAATCGCGAGCATCTCGTTGACGCCATGATCTCCATGCCATGCCCTGACCCCCGTACCATGACAGCATGCGTTCGTGTCAGGCCGAGCGGCGCCCAACGACGCTTGCCTTTAAGTTGACAGTGTCCTTTTCCCTATTCCAATATGCGACACATTACCCTGCCACCTCTGGGTATCCTTACCTTGTCCTCGCTACGAGACAAAAGGTGGAAGGCGGGCAGAAGCTGTCAGCTCCCCCGACCATATAAGTCTCTCCACTCCACATCCCTCAAGTACGCGCGAGAATAGTATTTTACTAGTTACTACTGTTCTATTGCTTTCTTGCTCTTCCACCACCAGGGACTGACTTGATCGTCGGAGTGCCTTGCCGGGGACTTTTTCCGGCAGGTTCTAACGGTCTTTGTCTTGCAGATTAGGAGCTAGCAGCGGAGCCATCATCGGCGGCTCACGGCAGCCTCAGTAGTTCGTGATTCTTGGGGAGACCATCTTACTCTTGGGAGTCCACCTCGCTTCACGGTAGGATCAATATAGATAAAATTTAAAGGACAATCCAATGTCAAACAAATTTTAATCTCCCAGCATATAATGTATCTTATGTGAGATTTAAATCATCATTGCTTCAAAAGTTCATCTCATCTCTTGTTCTCTCATCATAATCTTGTAAACCATCAAATATCCGCTTTAAAATTAAAGGCGTATGATCATGTCGCGAAGTGAGGTGGAACTCCCAAGAGTGAGATGGTCCTCTGAGCTCCACGAGCGGCTGATGTGGTCGGCTCCGATCTGCGGGAAAAAAGACTGTTAGCAAACCCGTCGGGGAAGATCCCCGGTTAGGCCCTCCGACAGTCAAGTCAGTGTCCGCAGGAAATGTAATGAAGTAGAGGGAATGGCAAAAGGGAGCACAATTGCGCATACCTGCGGAAGGAAGAAGGGAGGGACTTATATAGCCAGGGGAGCTGACAATCCCTATCTATATCAATGGGACAGGGGTAGGGTGTTTGTCAGCTCGTGGGAGAGCACCGATCGGCGCTGCAGCATGGGGCGGGGTGCTCGGATAGTACAGTAGTACAGTGTCTTCGACACATCTGCAACATAGGCCATAAATAAGCAAGGCTCGCGTTAACCCCTTTGTCATGGTTGTACCTACGATGTCCTGGAAGTGGCGTAAGGAATGATTGGTCCGGGGACGCCATGAGTAATATCGGCCGGGTCGGGTGTAATATCGCAGAGTAACGCGGTGGTATGCCATGAGTCGGGGGGTCGCTGAACTGTGACTATTTTGCCCTCTTCTAGTTCTCCTGGTTGAGTGTCCGACCTACGGGGCATTGAGGATTGGCCAGCCCGCCCTAGCCCCGGGGTCGGGTAGCCAGCCCCATTGACCGAGTCAAGAGATGCTCGGCGTATGCCTGCCTGACCTGCCCTGAGGTCGGGCAGTCAAGTCTCAGGGGTCCCGTGGTTGGCCCGGGCCGCCTTCCGTCGACGTGGTTCCTGGACCCCTCGGTTTGCCTATACTTCGCAGGCCTTGGCCTCAGTCCCCTCGGGATGCAGCGTCAGGCTGGCCGGCCGAGCCCCCCTGGGCTAGGCTGGAATCAACGTATTAATTTTTTAATTAGCATTAAGTATCCTTAATACTGGAAGAATAATCCTGAAAATTTTTCATCCATCACAATGATAAATTAGAAAGTATTCCATTAAATAATTAATCAATCGAGTATTCTTAGATAAATTATTTATTAAATTTTTTTTAATTTATAAAAATTAAAATTTAATTTATAAATATTTAAAAAATTAAAAAAAAAACGCTCTGCTAAATGGGCTTTCGGATCTACGATCACCCTATCAAATGTCATTATATGTCGCATCATAAAGGTATAACCTATTTGAGCATTACATCACAATGACTAGTTACGAACCGACATGACAAACTTTTTTAAACGACTATCCTGGGATTAGGGAGATGCCCGTGGTATTTCTTTCAAAAGTGGACAACGGGATTATAAAAATGAGTAAGGAAAGTTTTTTTAATTTTGGGTGATCGATTTAGTCTTATGAAAGTTTTTTATTGGTGATCAGGATAAATCGGAAAGCAGTCATAGTGGGCGGTCTATATGCCCAGTGTCTCAAGGTTCGCATCCTATTTGGAGGAAAAATTCCTGCAAATACGTCGTAACTGGAGATTGAACCGCGGATGCCTGAAATAGCGACTAGTCGCCCTACCATTGCACCATAGCCCCGGAGGCAAAAACTGTTCGGGTAAACTTTTTATAGTCACCGGCCCCACCGACGAAGCGGCTCCATATTCAGAAACCCCCTAAGAGATTTTTGGCGGCACGGTTCCGCTAAGTTGATAAGAGGTTTCACTGTTAAGACATCACCTCAGTCAACGATCCCTCAAAGAGGAGATTTATTTGTTGCTAAGAGGACTCGAATCCGGAACTTCAGGTAACACATGTCTTCATGCTTACCACTTGGGATAAGTCACTTTGACGACGAGATTATGAATCATCAAGTCGCAGTCCACAATGACGAAGAGAAGATGTCAGCGAATGTGAAATTAACACAAGCATAAAAGGGATACATAGGAAGAAGTTTCGGTGGAATCCTCTCTGACGCTCAAGTTAAAACTCCTTCTTCGATGGAGGAAAACGAGGAACCAAAGTATTCGGGTTCTAAAATCTTCTCATTTTACCTGTGTGCCGAAGTATCTTATACGTCTGACGTCCCCCCCCCCCCAAACGTATCTCCACCCCCCCTCCCCCCACTCTTCCTGATTATCGGTTATTTGACAGTTGTTCTCTTCTTCATGATAACTAGTAACGACCATCGTGACTATTAAGGTCATCATTATCATGCATTACAAGTAATAATTACCTCCTGAATTTCCTGTTCTAGAAGGAGAAGAGAGTACTTGAATCTTTGTTCTCTTATCCCTATGCTGCTCTTTCGATTCTATTCTCCCGAGTTAATCTCGGAGTCTTATCTCCCGGACTGAGTTCGAAGACTTTCTTCATTCCCCCGAGATAGCTAGTCTCGGGAACACAAGCTCTCAGTCTGACCTCAGGGACCTTCCTCCATTCTCCCGAGATAGTCTCGGGAACTCGAGTCCCCGATCTAATCTCAAAGGCCTTCTTCCATTCTTCCGAAATAGTCTCGAAAACTCGAGTCCCCGATCTAACCTCGGATCTCTAACTTAATTAGCCCTGCCACGTAATTTTTTCATCATGTGTTTCCCTCATTACTCATTCCTATTTCTATTATTACCCACGATCATAATATATATAAAAAGAATCCAGAATACATAATTTATAATGATTATTAAAAAACAAAAAACAAAAGACGTCTTTGTTTTTTCAAATTGACAAAAGGACGTACTATTTAAATTTTTTTATAGGTAACTGATCTCCAAATATTATTTATAGAGTTAATCGGAGAAAAACTTCCCAAAATGAAATTTAACTTTGCATGTAATTTCTATCTTATAAAATCTTTACATATACTCCCTGATTGGATTGACAAGATGATTTTATGTGTTATTTTTTTATTAATATAAAAAAAGTAAAAACTCAGTATGTATTGTAAAGATTTGAGTATACAATATTTGAGATTAAGTACGAATTTAAAAAATTTGAATATAAACACCCTTCCTGTGAAGATCTTGATATATTGGCCTTTCTATCATGATCTTGATGCAACTTCACATACTTAAATTTCAAAATTTTATACTCAAATTTTTTTAAATAATATTCAATATAAATCAATTCATATTTAAAATTTTATAATATATATTAAAATTTTACTATATACTGAAACAATTTATACTCAATTTTTTTTAAATAATACACAAATTACTTAAATTACTATTAATCTCAAATAATTTATACTTAAATCTTACGATGTATACTGAATTTTTAATATTTTATACTGATAAAAAATAACACACAAAATTATCTTATCAATCCTATCAGGGAGTGCATGCAAAGATTTTATCAAATAAAGATTACATGCAAAGATTAGTTCGATTTGGAAAGTTTTCACAATTTTTCCTTATTTATATCTCACTTAAATCCTTAATTCATCGGCCAGAATGTAATAATTACGTAATTATAATGATTCCAATATAATTTTTTAAGATTAAAATTATCTGGATTTTTTAAAAACAATTTAAATGATATTTTTAATATGAAATTAGATTTTTACGAGTGTCATCCCATTATCAGTTGTAGACGAGCAATCTTAAATTTGATATATTATAAATCTCATAATTTAATCCGAATGAAAAATTATGACCTCTTAAAATTTAAATTTTTTAACTTTTATATTATAGTAATAAAGAAATTGTAGCCGCTATGATTTCTCGATAATTATTATTGAGCTAACACATAATTGTAACAGTTATGATTTCATTACTATTATAATATAAATATTAAAAATCTAAATATTGAGAAATTATAATTTTTTATTTTAATTAAATTATGAGACGTATAATATATTAAATTAAATCTCATTTAGAGAGATATACAATTAGTTAAGAGATGGAACTCATGACGAGTTCCACACTAAAAAAATATTATTGAAATCATGTTTCAAATAATTTTAATGTTAAAAGAAATATTATAACCAGTTAGGAGACAGTTATGTCATTTTATATGAAAATAAAAAATAAAAGTGGAATATCGTTAGACGATTTGAAGTGGGAAAAAATATTCCTTTAACTTTTGCCCATGATTATTAACATCTACGTAATTGCCTTCACTAAGCAACACTCTAAAGCATCTACATAATCTCTAATATATTTTCGGTACTATAATGCAATTACATGCCATCATCTTAAATATTTACGATTTGATTCTCACATATTTTTAAAAGAAAAATTTTTCAAAAGAGACGTGAATCTTGAGACGTTGAATTTTTAAATCGTCAATCATAAATACTTCCTGATATATCGATAAATTAAATAAAAAATTTCTACGAGGCCGATCCAATCGCCCTCAATCTCATTCATCAATCTTTTATTTACATAATCTCATCTCTAATATAATTAATTTAATTAATTGGATCGAGCTTCTCGATTCGAATTATTACAGCGTCCTATCATGGCAACAATCCTAGCTAATTCCTCCCACTGCGCCTGGCTCCCTATGTCGTACGTCGAATCAAGCTTTATGACGTGACAGAGGGCCGATGGTGAGGTTGCAGCGGCGTCGGGCTATCCAGTTTTACCTTGTACTACCATCCCGTTCCTGTTTTGTCCCACGCCAACCAGGCGCCATGACGTGGGGAAAGAGAACGATCGAAGGGAAGGGAGGGGACCGCGAGAGCCAGCCAGTGCATGCGGAGCGTCCCCGTGGCCGCGGACGATGGGGACCTGGACCCGGCGCGTCCCGGGTCACGGGACGCCTCGCCCTGGTTCCCGATTGGGCCACGAGCGGGCCGAGTCTGGAACACCGCGACAGCCGAGCCGCCCGTGCCGCTCTTTCCTTGGCTCCATCTTGGCGCACGGACAAATGGACTTGCATTTTGCCTGCCACGTTGCCCTCGCCTCGCTACGAATTTTAAATGGCTTCGGTGCAGTCCGTGTCCGTCGCCGGATGGTGCTCTCTCCATGCTTGATAGTAAGACAAAAACAACAACGAAAAAAAAACACAAGGCTTTCGTTTGCAGTAAGTTTGATTATGGATTGCATTTGTCAGCTTAAACTAAAGCCATGCGATATTTAATGTGAGATTAGGGAGGTGCCCGTGAATCCGGCATTGGATTCTCGTTTTAGATATTAGAATCGGTTCCTTTGTATTCTAGTACTCTACTGTATCCTTTCGTCCTTTACTAGGCCTTGCAAGGACGACTGAAGAAGGCCTTTCTTCTCGGGTCCAATAACAAAACGATATGGTTTATTATGTGTGATCATTTCTTTACGAGCAATGATAAAGAAAATGAAAATGGAAAAGTAAAAATCATAATGAATAATATGACATGACGTGGTATGATATGACATTTTACATGTACACGTCCGATTATCATTTGGACACCATCGACGGCCTTTGGCCGCCGCCCCGAATCATACTATACCCTGGGGGCACGGTGAACCCGTCAGAGATCGTGCATGTAAAATGTCACGTCATTCACTATGATTTTCACTCTTTTATTTTTACTCTTCCAATCATTATTTTTTTTTTACTGGCGCGCACGCCGCACGGTAACTAACTTGAAGTAGTCGAGTAAATGAGAAATTCTAAATAAATAACACGCAGAAGGATTTGTAATGGGCCGACTGAGGCAAACGAATGCCCACCACAAACTCATCCGTTTGAGGGTTCCAGTGTCTCCAGGCCCAACCATGGGGAGCTGAATATTGATGGTCAGGACTTTATATAACTTAAGATGCAAAACAAACTAAATAAATCGATTAGTATTCAATTAATTAAAATTTAGGTCTGAAAAAAGATATATAAAAAGCTAAGAGTTTGTTTTGTTGAGTACGTAAAGTTTTGGTTAAGTTCGTCTCAAGTATTGTGGCCTAAAAAGCTGTATGATCTTTTAATAAGGTTGACCCTAATTGAAGGCGTTGACAAAACGTAATCTACAGGCGTTCATAGTCAATTGGCCCTTCCAGTCAAACAACAAGAAGAAGTCATTGTATTGGCCGGTCACGTGCCTGATTTTCTGTGCCATGATATTCTAAAGCTGCGTGGCAGTTTTCTAAGCCAGATCTCATTCATTCAGAGCCAGAAGGAAGCAGTCAATTAAACATTGTATTATTAAACAAATCGTTAACATTTAACACTCTCAGCGTGAGTTTTCTCTAATTAGTGAATTCGTTCGCCAACAACTTAGAACTGCATGCCTACTGCATAATAAGTATCCGAAGTGTGCGAGTCTATAAATCAATCTCGATCGTCTGCATTTGATTTACCACTGCACAATCGCCAACGATGAAGGAGCAGCTCCGAGACCAAAGGTCACTCCCACCACCCTCCATCATCACGTTCTGCCTTCTGCTTGCCTTAGCCTTCTCCATGGGCTTCATTACCAGCTTCTATGTCGGGGATACTACTATCACTAATCCTCTCCAAACTGCTCACGTGGCCCCTCAGAATCTGTCTTCGTCGCCGCCCGTACAAGTGCAATCTAATGTCATGCCGGGGAGGATGGCCACGCCCATGCACGAGATGAACGACGAAGAGCTGTTTTGGAGGGCGTCCATGGTGCCGAGGATCCAAAGGAATTCGACGAAACAAGCGCCTAAGGTTGCTTTCTTGTTCTTGACGAGGGAAGAGCTCCCACTCGCCCCGCTGTGGGAAATGTTCTTCAAGGGGAACCAAGGGCTGTTCTCCATCTACGTGCATTCCCATCCGGATTCCAATTGGTCTCTTCCGATGGATTCCGTTTTCTACGAAAGAAGAATTCCCAGCCAGGTCGGTTCCCACGCTCCGATTAATTTGTCTGCAACAAGTCTCGATCGATCTTTTCGCCGTTGCAGGAGGTGGCATGGGGCACGATCAAGATGATGGAAGCGGAGCGGCGGCTGTTGGCTAACGCGCTGCTCGACTTCTCCAACCAGCGCTTCGTCCTCCTCTCCGAAACATGCGTCCCCCTCTTCGACTTCGCCACTGTCTACTCCTACCTCATCAACTCCTCCCTCTTCTTCATCGAAGCCTACGACGACGGCGGCATCAGCGTCCAAGCCCGGTACGAGCTCCCCGCGAATCCGCCCATCCAGCTCCAGCAATGGCGCAAAGGGTCGCAGTGGTTCGCGATGGACCGCAGCTTGGCCGTCGATGTAATCTCCGACGAAGACTACTTCCCCCTGTTTCAGAGGTATTGCAGGTCGCCGTGCTTCCCCAGCGAGCACTACCCGCAGACGCTGGTGAACGTGAGGAACTACTGGAGCAGGAACGCGAACAGGAGCTTAACTTGGGCGGACTGGTCCCAGGGCGGGTCGCACCCGGCACAATTTGGCTGGGAGCAGATAAACGAGGAGCTGATTCAGAGGATGAGGAACGGGAGCAGTTGCAGCTACAACGGCAAGAACACGAGTGTTTGCTTCCTGTTCGCCAGGAAATTCTCGTCGAATACCATAGACAGACTGGTGAGATTAGCTCCAAAGCTGATGGGGTTTGGTTAAACTTCAGGGACGTACCGTATGTAAATTATCATTTCAGGATTAATGTTATTTATACATCAGTATACAATTGAATACTTGATGCGCATCCCAAGAGAAATAAGATGTGTCCATTGTGAATCTATACCATGACATATTAATTTATCCTATATTATATTTTAATGAGAACTCCAACTTTCCCACATTTTTTTAAAGTTAATGTTAAAATACCGAAACTAGCAGGGCTATTTGGTTAAGATTCTGAAATTTCAGGAGGAAAGATGACAAAGACTCAAAAATTAAGGATGATGTTGTAATTAACTAAACTCCTTGGGCTTAATTGCAAATGTTACCTTATTTATAATCCTCTTCTCTTTTTTTTCCCTTCGCTCGCAGCCGCGCCGACCCTTTCCTTTCACTCTTCTCCGCGTGCCCTAGCACACAGCCCGAAATCGACGCTCCGTTTCCTCTTCTCCTTCATCTTATCCCTCCCTCTTCTTCTCTTCTCCTGATGAGACCGTGGTCGCCGGAGCGAAGGAATCCTTGTTTGGAGAGTTGATCTTCTCCGTGCTGGAATCTGTGGAGCTAGGGATGTGGGAGGAGAGCTCGCGCGATCTTCGTAGCCACGTCGGAGTTGGAGGACGGGTTCATGTACCCCAACTAAGGCTCGACCGGCTACCATCTGCTAGGCGTTTAGATCTCAATCTTGGTCGCGATACTTGGAGGGTTGGAGTGGCGGTTTGGGCGCCTGTGGCAGTAAGCACGCACTAGATCAGATTTGCCGCAAGAGCTCTGGTAAGATTCGATTTAGTGAAGAATTGTTTTGTAAATAACAGGAGGATTGTTTGTGGCTTGATCGTTGGCACATCGGTTTTGGAATTGCTGTTCGCAAGCTTTTGGATTGGGAATTGGAGTTCGAGATTGGTTCCTTTCTGTTTAGTGTTAGTGCAGTTTTGGGGAGTTGATTCGGGTCAGCGTGTTTGTGTACTTATGTTGTGTGGAGTTGTTGCTCTTTGATCATGGTCTTCTTTGGTTAAGAGGTAATGGTGTAAGCGGTTTTGGTTTTGGCTTGGAGGTTGGTTTCTGTTCTTCTGCCGTGAAGCAGTTGGTGAGTGGTTAGAGTTTGTTTTCCTTAGATTGATATTGGTTCAATAGGGATGGGTGATGCCAATTTGTATTGGTGAAGGTTAGTTTCTCTAAGGATGTTGGGTTGTAATTTGATTTCCCGTATTGGGTTTGAAATGCTCTGACCGAGACCTTTGATAGAGTATAGCCTGTGTTTGATTCGGTTTTCAGAGGTTTAACAGCGTGCTAACCAGATTGGGTTGAATTACGCTATGTTATTTTGTGGTTTGTAGTTGATCTGTTGTTTCTTTTTGCTATGAATCTGTTCCATTTAGATCAGGTCTGAGTGTAGAGTTGGGTACTGCCGTGAGGTGGTGGCCTTCCTTGGTGTTGGTTTTTCTTTGGGTTAATAGATTAGTTTTGACTTGAAGTGGGCTAGGTTTGGGTTAGACCTAATATGAACCCAACCTTAATGGGTTGAGCTAAGTTTTATTTGTTATTTGATACAGGATTGATTGACTTTTCTACTTCGTTGCGGATGATCTGGACGGAGGATTCCCAGCTTACGGACTTCTACTTCGGAGGCGGGTACCTCTGTTTATGCATAGCTAGACATAGTTAGCAGTAGGGATATCTGATATCTTTATCTCTGTGCTTTTGCTTCGGTAGTTGTATCCGTTAGCTTTACTGCTTACTATATCTGTATGGATTGATGATGCACAGTTTATCTTATACCTTACGCTAGGATTTAGGTATTGGTGTATACCGGTTATATGGACTACTGCATATCATGTAGATGACAGTAGGGATAGATAGTGGTTGATGTATGGGATAGCGACATGCATCATTATTGCACGTAGCATAGGGGACGACCTTTGACTCCCTGGAGGTTGAGATGGGTCGTCGTACTTGCTACTCGTCCTACCTATCCGATGATAGCAAGGGACGTTTAGAGCGTACTTCATCCGATGGTGAGGTACGTTTATGGTCTCCGACCCTACCCATTCGGTCTCGCGTGTGCATTATCGACCGTCTGTTCGTGTAGGGAAGACCAGGCCACAGCCCTACCCATATGGTCCCGCGTGTGCATTATTGAACGAGGCGTCAGGGGTGACCCATGTTGCAACATGAGCATGCTCTGCATCTCTGCACTTGGTTGTGTTTGCTGCACTTGATTGCTGCACTTTGTTGACATGCATACTACCGGGTTTGGATCGACGCAGGTAGATATGTAGTTCATTTACAGCTTATGGTTCAGTTTTGCACTTCTTTTTTACTGCAGTTATCTTCAGTACTATGATAGATAGATAGACGATGACTTACTGCTATTATTTCTTCCTATGCACATTAGACTGTATTCGCTGAGTTCTTAGTATAGGATCGGGTTGGTCCGGCTAGAGGGGGGTGAATAGACGGTTAAGAAATAAAACAAGAGGGCACTCGTCTTTAAGAAAAACTTGGTTGCAACTTGGTCGTTGCTTCCAAGACGGTTAACGCTTAATCAGAAAATCTCCTTGTGGCGGAGAAGCCTTACAACTGAAGCACACTTAGACTTAAAGAAATTACAGAAAGAATTGAATTGATTTCTAAAGCAAACCTCTAAGTCTATTTATAGCCTAAGAGAATAAATCTGGATGGTTGATTGTTGATCACTTTTCTCTTGATCGTTGATCCATGGATGTAATCTGAATGGTTGATCTTGGATGGGATTAAACTACATCCATTGGATTTGATTAAAGGATAATGTAATATTATCCTTTAAGTTTTAATTATTTTAATTAAAACTTTATCTTCCCCCCTTGCTCGAGATGATTGTTGTATCCATCTCGCTGTTGTAATCTATAAGTAGCAATATCGCCAATACATATTTGCCAACGCCCTTCATCCCAGTTGGTAAGTTGATTTGTGTATTTGGTGGAGGACTCGGGTTTGATCCTTCCTTGGCATCAAAACTTTGTTTTTTTTTCTTTTGGGCGAATTTTCTCATTTCTTTCATATCTTTTGGGCGCTTGGACTAGTCTTTTTGATTCTTCGTCTTTTGGGTGATTTCCGGCCAACCGAAGTTAGGCTCACTCGAACCCGACTCCGGCCTTTCGCCCCTTGAACGTGCTTTCGCCGGGCTTCTCGTCCCTCGGACGTCGTGCACGTCCTTCTCGTTCCACCGACGTACTCTTCCGCAGCTTCCGCGTCCCTCGGATTGCACCGAGCCCGCCGGCTCGCTTTCCCGCGCAATCCTTCTCGTCCGCCACGTCTTACGCTCGACTTTGTCCGTACCTAAGCTCCTGCACACTTAGCAGAGGGATCACATCAAAACTAACCGGGGCACCAACAATCTCCCCATTTTTGATGTGTATCAATCCAAGTTCAATTAGGGTTAAACCAAAAAATAAGGAATTTAGTAAAACTAAATTAATCAGTTAAGCATGGGAAAAAATATTGACATGCAAAACTATCATCTCCCCCTGAACTTCAGGCTACTCTCCCCCTTTGATCACAGCAAAAATAGGGAAAGAAACTAGGGAAAGGAAAAATATTAATATCAAACACCTTTTGATTTAGTAATTCGGCCGCCGCCCCGAATCAAACTATATTTTGGGGGGCACGGTGAACCCGTCGGAGATCGTGCATTCAAGATGCCACATCATTCACTATGATTTTCACTCTCTCAATCATTATTCTAACTAATTTAGTTGGAAAAACAAATATTTATAATAAAAATATACTATCGTTTATTTTAATTTGTTTTTAGAAATGACAATTTTAATAGCTTTAAATGTACTGATCTTGCTAGGAAAGAATTTAGATATTTTTATAGTGGTATAAAATTATTTATTTTAAGCTTAAGTTTTTATAATTTTATTTTTGAATTTTATTCAAAAGTTTTTTATATCAATATAGATATCCTTCATTTATACGTGTATAATTTTTTCTATATATTTTCAACGAAATTTTATTTATAATCTTATTGGTTTACCATATCTACTAAAATTTTCTTATCTAGTCGTAATTGTGGTTTTTCTACCTAATGTCTGATTCTTTATGGGAGTCTCAACTTCCTTTAATTAAGGTCAATAGTCTACATATATGGCTCGAATCTGAACACACGGGAGTCTTATTTTTTTTTGTTCGAAGTCAATATCTTACTCACATGGCTCAGTTTGAGAATAGCTCCGATACACCATTGACAATGAAATTTTCTAGTAGTTCGGACTCTAATATTAATTGTTAAGATCGAAAAAACTTAGATATCTATATAATAATATGATATTATTCATTTTGGGTCCAAATCTTTAAGATTTTATTTTTAAATTTTACCTAAAAAGTCTGGAGATATTTTTCTTTTATAAATTTATGATATTTTTCATACATTTGCAATGTGAAATTTTATTTACAACCCAATATTTGATACTACCGTATATAATTAGTAGGATCGTGATTCCAAGTAGAATCGATTTTGGGTCGTATTGGGTTTTGGATAAGTCGGAATAGGATCATAAAATCGTACAAAATCATACGATCTTTTTTAAAATCATTTAAATTTAATTTAGTATTAGATAGAATTATCAAATTGATGAAAAAAATTAAATCAATTTAATAATTGATTAATTTTTAAAAAATAAAATAGTAATATTAATAATGGTAATAATAGATTGAAAATATATATAATAAATAAATATAATTTATTTATATTTTTTAAAATTTAAAATAAATATATATATTTTAACGGTAAATTATAGAAAACTCCCCAATACCCATTTGATATTTACTTTCACTCCCCATTTGATAAATTCTTTATATTTACTCCCTGATGGATTGAGTATAAAAGAGTGAAAAGTGAGTATTAAAGAGTGAAAATTGAGTATACAGTTTCTTGATGTGGTGGATACAACCTTACATACTCAAATTTCTAACTTTTATACTCAACTTTTTTCAAATAATACTCACAAAGCTGTCTTGTCAATCCCATCAGGGGCTGCATGCAAATAAAACTTTGCATAGGGATTGCATGTAAATGTGAGTTTGGAAGTGGGGAGTTTAAGAAAATTTACCTATATTTTAATGGGTTAATTTGATTGGTGCTTGAGAAAACTTATTTATCCTATGTCATTTAAGTTAGAAATAGTTTAAATAAATAAATTAAAATATAATTAAAAACTAAACTACTCACAGCCAAAGGGACAATCCAGTCAGTTGGGTATACCGTCTCCTTCGACTAGACTCGAGAGGGATGTTTATGATCCCGCCCTAAGCTGACGAGGATGTAGACTGGCCAATGTGGCACACCAAGATGACAAGTCGGGCCTAAGACCTGCCCCAATGGGTGTGGTGCTGAGGCTCGGCACGAGGAAAATATGGACCTCAATATCTATACACGTGGGGGCCCCGCCAATGCTGCTTATAAGTCCGCTCGTTCCTCCCACTCTCGCGAATGGCTCAATGGCAGCGCCCGTGGTAGACAGAAGGATACCCGACCTCGGAGGACCCTTGGTCGAGCTACGCTGTTTGGGGAGGTCCTCGGTCTGGCAGTCAGAAGGATGCCCGACCTCAGAGGACCCCTGATCGGGGTATGTCATTCGGGGAGTTCCCAGGTCTAGGTCCCAGTCCGGTCAGATCCCGACTAACACTTTTCAGCTCCGGAGTCCCCTTAGGGCTCTCCTGGAGCGAGAACTCCCTGCGAAAAGGCCCGAGGGGCAACTATTAAGCGCCGATCGACAGACACCTCAAGCGGACTCCAATTTGACACTTCATATTCCTGGAGATTTCTACTGTCAATGCTCGTACAGATTCTCTGGCACCCAACAGGTGGAGACAGCGACATATCACGCTATATATAAGACCCCGCACAGGTATGCAAGACAATTCACTCTACAGTGTTCTCATATTGTTTTCTTCTTCTGCCTCGAATTCTGACTTAACCGTCGGAGGGCCTTACCAGGAGCATTCCAGGTGGGTTGCTAACGGTCATCTGCTTGCAGGTGAGGGGCGCGTCGTCCACCGGAGTCTTCAATAGCACCATGTACCGCCCGCCATCCTCCTCTGCTCATAGGGCTTGCCATCATTATGTTAAGAGACCATATCGCTTGCCGACAGGATCACAAGTAAATTTTCTTTTCAAACTATGAGCTATTATCTTCTGCCCTTCTCTAATTTAGCTGGTCATTAGTTAATCAGTGAATTCGTACAAAATAACTTTGTCTGGACAAGTACAAGAAAGCCAACAACTTAGAACTACCCACTTCCTCATTAGTATCCGCACTGCGCGAGTATAAATCTCGATCGACTGCTTTTGATCTACCATTGCACAATCGCCAACAATGAAGGAGCAGCTCNTTCCCCCATTCTCGCGAATGACTCAATGGCAGCGCCCTGTGGCAGTCAGAAGGATGCCCGACCTAGAAGGACCCCCGGTCGGGGTACGCCGTTCGGGGAGGTCGTCGGTCTGGCAGCCAGAAGGATGCCCAACCTCCGATGATCCCTAGTTAGGGCACGCCGTTCGGGGAGGTCCCTGGTCTGGGGCCCAGCCCAGCCAGATCCTGACTGACACTTTTCAGCTCCGGAGTCCCCTTAGGGCTCTCCTGGAGTGAGAACTCCCTGTGAGAAGCCCCGAGGGGCAACCATTAAGCACCAATCGGCGGACACCTCAAGCGAGCTCCGGCTCGGCACTTCATATTCCTGGTGGTTTCTACTGTCAGTGCTCGTACAAATTCTCTAGCACCCAACAGGTGGAGACAACGACCGCGCTGGAATTTGCCGACTCGGACCTGCCACCACTCGTTCCGAATAGTACGACTTCTGGCAGGCGCAGCAAGTGAAGTCAGACCGTACTACGGAGCCACCTGCAAGTGTCAGAAAATGTGACGCCGGTCGGCCGACTGGCACCGTTCACTGATTTTGTCCTCGCATAGGACAAAAGGGGGGACAAAATTGGTCTGATCACGCAACTATATATATGACCCCCTATCCCCTACGCGCAAGTATGCAAGACAATTCATGCTACAGTGTTCTCATATTGTTTTCTTCTTCTTCCCCTGATTTTGACTTGACCATCGGAGGGTCTTGCCGGGAGCATTCTCGGTGGGTTGCTAACGATCATCCGCTTGCAGGTGAGGGGTCCATCGTCCGCTGGAGTCTTCAATAGCACCACGTACCGCCCGCAATCCTCCCCTGCCGATAGGGCATGCCCGTCATTGAGTTAGGAGCCACCTAGCTCGCCAACAGGATCACAAATAAATTTTCTTTTCTAACTATGAGCTATTATCTTCTGCCAGTTAATCAGTGAATTCGTACAAACTAACTTTGTCTAGACAAGTACAAGAAAGCCAACAACTTAGAACTACCCACTCCCTCATTAGTATCCGAACTGCGCGAGTATAAATCTCGATCGACTGCTTTTGATCTACCATTGCACAATCACCAACAATGAAGGAGCAGCTCCGCGACCAAAGGTCACGCCCGCCACCCTCCATCCTCACTTCCCAACTCCTCAACCTCATCACATTCTGCCTTCTGCTTGCCTTAGCCTTCTCCATGGGCTTCATTGCCAGTTTCTATGTCAGGAATACTACCATTATTCATCCTCTCCAAACTGCTCACGTAGCCCCTCGGAATCTGTCGTCGTCGCTGCCATTACCAGTGCAAGCTTATGTCATGCCGAGGAGGGCGGCCACACCCATGCACGAGGTGAACGACGAAGAGCTGCTTTGGAGGGCTTCCATGGTTGCGAGGATCCGAAGGAATTCAATGAAGCAAGCGCCTAAGGTTGCTTTCTTGTTCTTGACGAGGGATGATCTCCCACTCGCCCCGCTGTGGGAGATGTTCTTCAAGGGGAACCAAGAGCTGTTCTCCATCTACGTGCATTCCCATCCGGATTCCAATTGGTCTCTGCCGAGGGATTCCGTTTTCTACGGAAGAAGAATTCCCAGCCAGGTCAGTTTCCATGCTCCGATTAATTTGTCTGCAACAAGTCTCGATCGCTGAGATTGCACTGATAGAGATTGAAAACAGGGGGCGGCAGAGTTAAGGCTCCTCTGTTTGGATAGTCCAAAAATATTCGGAAGAGTCTTCTGATCGATCTTTGCGCCGTTGCAGGAGGTGGCATGGGGCACGATCGAGATGATGGAAGCGGAGCGGCGGCTGTTGGCTAACGCGCTGCTCGACTTCTCCAACCAACGCTTCGTCCTGCTCTCCGAAACATGCGTCCCCCTCTTCGACTTCGCCACTGTCTACTCCTACCTCATCAACTCCTCCCGCATCTTCATCGAATCCTACGACGACGCCGGCCCCAGCGGCCGAGGCCGGTACCGGCGGCCCATGAAGCCGCGCATCAAGCTCCGGCAATGGCGCAAAGGGTCGCAGTGGTTCGCGATGGATCGCAGTTTGGCCGTCGATGTAATCTCCGACGAAGACTACTTCCCCCTGTTTCAGAGGTATTGCAGGCCGCTGTGCTTCGCCGACGAGCACTACGTGCAGACGCTGGTGAGCGTGAGAAACTACTGGAGAAGGAACGCGAACAGGAGCTTAACTTGGACGGACTGGTCCAAGCGCGGGATGCATCCGGCAAAATTTGGCCGGAACCAGATCAACGTGGAACTCCTTCAGAGGATGAGAAACGGGAGCAGTTGCAGCTACAACGGCAAGATCACTAGGGTTTGCTTCCTGTTCGCCAGGAAATTCGTACCGAATACGTTAAGCAGGCTGGTGAGATTAGCTCCAAAGTTGATGGGGTTTGGTTAGACTTAAAGGATCGTAAATTCTCATTACAGGATCAATGTTATTTTATACGTCACTATACACCGCCGCAGGTATTAATTTTTTTTCATCTTAGAAGAAATAAGATGTGTTCTCTGATTGTGAATCTATATCATGGCACATTTCATCTTAGAAGAAATAAGATGTGTTCTCTGATTGTGAATCTATATCATGGCACATTTATGTTATTATAATCTATATTATCACGAGAACTCTGACTTTGCCACGTTTATTATATCATATTTAGGTAGGAAAAATGATATACTCAATAAAAAATTTCAAGAAAAAATTTAGTAAATAACGTAACATTTTATATATAATGATTTTTGATGGGTTCATAATGCCTCTCAGGGTATAGTTTAATAGTTTGATTCGAGACGGCGACCGGAGATATCGATGGTGTCCGAGCGATAATCGACGTATGCATGCAAAGTGTCACTTCATTCATTGAGCATTTTATTAAGTTTTTTCACTAATTATGTATCATAGCTCTTTAGGAAGTGTTTGGCAGAGTATTTTTTTATATAAAAGTGATTCATGTAAAGATTATTTTAAAATCAATGAGAAACTAAAATATAGAATATTTAAAAATAAAAAATAAAGGTAATATTTGAGTATTTGAGAATTACTTCCAAACTTAATTTTTAATTAAATAACAATAATATTCTTAAACTATATAAATTAATTTTTTTAATTATTTAATTTTAATTTGGATGCACCACCGTGTTTATATAATTATTATTATATTTTAAATATTTATATAATTATTATTATATTTTAAATATTGTATCAAAATTATTATTTTTATTGCATGAATGTTTGAAAAAATATATAAAATTAATAAAATATATATATATAAAATACGGTTAATTGGAGAAAACTCCCCAATCCCAAACTGGCCTTTGCATGCACTCCCCACTTGATAAATTCTTTGCATTCACTTCCTGATGAATTGAGTATAAAAGAGTAAAAACTCAATATACATTGTAAAGATTTGAGTATAAATTGTTTGAGATTGAGTACTAATTTAAGAAATTTGAGTACAAAATTTTGGTGATCCCTCATATGAAAATTTTGATGTGGTGAGTATAAAAGAGTGAAAACTCAGTATACATTATAAAGATTTGAGTATAAATTGTTTGAGATTGAGTACTAATTTAAGAAATTTGAGTATAAAATTTCGGTGACCCCTCATGTGAAAATCTTGATGTGGTGGATGCAACCTCACATACTCAAATTTCTAAATTTTATACTCAAATTTTTTCAAATAATACTTAATCTAAATCAATTCATACTTAAATTTTGATAATGTATACTGAAATTTTTACTATATACTGAAATAATGTATACTCAAATTTTTTCAAATAATACTCAAATTTCTTAAATTAGTACTTAATCTCAAACAATTTATACTCAAATCTTTACGATTTATACTGAATTTTTAGTCTTTTATACTGATAAAAAAAATAATACACAAAATTGTCTTGTCAATCCCATCAGGGAATGCATGCAAAGAGATTTTCGGTTGGGGAGTGCATGCAAAGCCTAGTTTGATGTTGGAGAGTTTTCTCAAATTTTCCCTATAAAATAACATAATTTATATAAATATAAATAAATATATATATATATATATATAATTCTAAAAATCAATCTAAATTATATAAAAATATAAAATATTATTTTAAGATAATTATATAAAATAATAAATTATTTAAGGACAAAAATATTAATTTTTAATTTACTATCATAATTGAAAAATTAGAAATTAGTAAAAATATCAAATTCTTCTTCTTCTTGGAGTTCGGATGGCTAGAGATCGGGGTGAATATAGCCAAACACTTGGACTTAAAACTTTTCAAACTTCTGCACTCAACTTGTTAGTAGCACAGCGGAAGAAACAATTGAAACTGAGAAATGCAGAAATGCAAAGAACACAAACAAACAAACAAGATCGCTAACGAGGAGGGTTTACAAGGTTCGGGGATAACTTGCCCCTACTCCTTGGCGTGCCCTTGATCGTCGGCAAATCAAGCCCCGGTGAACACCGGATAGATAGCAACCTCCTTCTCGGTGGAGAAACCTCTCCACAGTGTTTCAATCACAGATATAGGTTTAAGCACAATGAAACACAAGAAAGATCTTACTTAGCACTAGCAAAGACAAGAACACAGCAAGCTTCCTCCTGAGCTCCACCCAGCGGCGATCTCACGCAAGAACCCTTTCCCCGTGTCTTCTCGCTGTTGGACTCGAAGCCTCTTGTTCTTTCCACCAAGTGCTCAAGCAAGGGATGGTTGCTTCAAGATTGCAGTAGCTTGCTCAAAGTGATGGAACTTCAGAACACGCAAGCAAGTTGTGGAGAACACAAAGTCGCAGCAAGAACTCAAGCCGCAGAACACTGTATTTCGAACTTCTTTTTAACGAAGCTTTCTTGCGCCCTATTGTTTCTCCACTCAGCACCAGGTGACACCATCTCCTGCAGCCTCCAGCTGCTTCCCTGCCAACGCCAGCTACCACTGAGCTCTCCCTGGACTTCCTGAGCTTCCCTCAGCCAAGCTCCAGTCAGCAGCTCCAGTTTGCAGCTCCAGCTGTTGCAACCTGAGATGGAAAACGGACAAACCTGCTCTAAGGAAAGGCCTCCATTGACTCTCTTTGAGTGTTTGAATCTTCCCTGTCACCTGCAGCTTAATCAGAGCGTTAACACAGCATATCAAGCAGGAAATCATATATCAGATGTTAAGCGTAGAGAATCGGATACGTTCAGACGCGATCAGAGCGTCTGACAGTTCATTTTGAATTAAAGTGATCGGTCACCGGACCGATCAGAGAGCCTCCTGATCGGTCACCAGACCGATCAGGCTGGGTCTAGACTGATCAAGCTTCGTCCTGATCGGTCCCCAACGCTTAATCAGAAATCGCGATATCTTTGGGATTCTCGTGGATCGATCACCAGACCGATCCCAGGTTGTGGATCAATCACCAGACCGATCCACCCCTTTATCGGGCTATTTCTGAGCTTCGCAGTCCAAACCTCCTGATCGGTCACCGGACCGATCAGGAAGCCTCCTTATCGGTCACCAGACCGATCAGGTCATGACCAGACAGATCAGGCTCCGTCCTGATCGATCATAGAGAGGAACCCGCGACGCTGGATCATTCTCCAGAACGATCTGCACAGTGATCCTGATCGGTCACCAGACCGATCAGGAACAGATCAGCAAGGGAACTCAACCTCACTGTTTGCTCCCTGATCGGTCACCAGACCGATCAGGAGCTAAGCAATGGGTGAAACGCATACTCCCTGATCGGTCACCAGACCGATCAGTCATTGCTGGATCGGTCACCAGACCGATCCACGAAGGAGCACCGTGCCAACTCCCTGATCGGCCACCAGACCGATCCAGGGGCTCCAACCTAGCCCTCCAAGCTAGGGTTTCATCCACCTTAGCCCTCCAAGCTAAGGATTTTTCACCTAACCCTCCAAGTTGGGAATTTGCACATAACCCTCCAAGTTTGGACTTTTCACCTAGCCCTCCAAGCTAGGACTTTTCACCCAACTCTTCCGGATTAGGACTTTTCCAAACCTAGCCCTCCAAGCTAGGCACCTGACCCTCCAAGCCAGAACTTTTCACCTAATTCTCTAAGTTGGGACTTTTCACCTAACCCTCCAAGTTAGGACTTTTCACCTAGCCCTCCAAGCTAGGACTTTTCACCAAACCCTTCCGAATTAGGACTTTTTCAACACCTAGCCCTCCAAGCTAGGATTTTCCACACCTAACCCTCCAGGTTAGGATTTTCCAACACCTAGCCCTCCAAGCTAGGATTTTTCATACCATGTCTAATCCCCGATCAGGACTTAATCATAATCATCAACCTAAATTAAAATCGATGTCAACACCAAAACAACAATCATGGTCAGACTACATCAACACTTCTAACTTTTAAGAAAAATTAAAACATAAATTAATATTCACAAACATTCAAAAATATTTTTACATAGCTAGAATTTAAAAAATAACTAACAAAAACTTTACCAAATATTCCCTTAATATAATATAGAAGGCAGGTCATTACGGCCTTCCATGCCCTAATTGCTCTGGATAACAAATTCATTGAAAAGTTTATTGTTGATTAGATCCATCCTGTCTTCCTTTTAATAAAATTTTCAATTTTCATTCATTTTTATATTTATTGTTGATTAGATCCATCCTGTCTTCCTTTTAATAAAATTTTCAATTTTCATTCATTTTTATATCAATCGAAATTGGAAATTCATCTTGCTCGTACCCATCCGAATTTCAAATATCTTTTCTATTAATAATTTTTTATTCTATCCAACTACCATCATTAAAACAATATATTAGAATTAATAATATTGTATAAAATATATAATTAAAAATAGCAAATTAAAAATTTATAATCTACTTCTAATTTAATCATATTAAGGGAGTGTTTGGGAGAGCTTCTGCTAGCTGCTTTTTAGATTCTAGCTACATAAAAGCACTTTTGAGTGTTTGTGAATATCAGATTCTGCTTTAACTTTTATAACTTTTAGCCAAAAGCGAGAAGTAAGAATTTGATGTTTTTTTCTGCTTCTGTTTTTTTGCTCATGGTCTAGAATTAAAAGTAGACATTTATACCCTTAATAATTTATCATTTTACATAATTGTCACCATAGTTTTAAATAAAATTTTATATTTTCATATAATTTATATATTCATAATTTTTTTTATAAATTTATTTTTTTATATTTATATTTTTAATAATTATATATTTTTTAAACATATATATTATTAAAAAAATTAATTTTGATATAATATTCAAAATATAATAATAAATATATAAAACATTATTGATGGTGTATCAAAATTATATTTAGATAATTAAAAATAATAATTTATATAGTTTAAGGATATTGTTGTCATTTAACTAAAAATTAAGCTTGGAAGCAATTATTTACCAAACACTCAAACTTTATCTTGTATCAGCTTTTAGCTTCTATTTCCAAATACTCCATGCTTTAGCTTCTCACTGACTTCAAGATAATCTCTACAAGAATCACTTTTCAAGAAGCAAAAGTTCTCCCAAACACTCCCTTAATAAAACAGATTAATCACCAACTATCCTAATTTAATAAAATAGATTAACCATCAATAAAAACTAGTAAGTGGTTTTAGAAAACTGATGAGTGGTTTTGAAAAAAAATATATATTATATATATATATATATAATTTAATCAGGTATTCGGGTTGGATATGAGTAGTATTCTATTAGAGTCATCTCTGTACTCGATTATTCGCATACCCGAACCTGATTATTTGATTATTTAATTATTTAGGGAGTGTTTGGGAGAGCTTCTGCTAGCTGCTTTTTAGCTTCTAGCCATGCAAAAATGCTTTTGAGTGTTTGGGAATGTCAGATTCTGCTTTAACTTCTGCAACTTTTACTCAAAAGCTAGAAGCAACAATTTGATGCTTTTTTCTGCTTCTGCTTTTTTGCTTATGGTGTAGAATTAAAAGTTGACATTTATACCCTTAATAAATTTATTACTTTACATAATTACCATCCTATTTTTAAATAAAATTTTATATTTTTATATAATTTATATTTTCAAAAAATTTTATACATATTTGTATAAATTTATATAAATTTTATTATTTTATTATTTTTTATATTTTTATTAACTTTATATTTTTTAAAATATATATATTATTAAAAAAAATAATTTTGATATAATATTTAAAATATAATATTAAATATATAAAATATTATAGATCATGTATCAAAATTATATTTAAATAATTGAAAAAAATTAATTTTGATAGTTTAAGGATATTATTGTCATTTAATTAAAAATTAAGCTTAAAAGTGATTATTCACCAAACACTCAAACTTTACCTTGTATCAGCTTTTGACTTCTATTTTCAAACACTGTATGCTTTAGCTTTTTACTAACTTCAAGATAATCACTACAAGAATCACTTTTCAAGAAGTAAAAGCTCTCCCAAACACTCCCTTAATAAGGTCAAAAAAAATTCCTCTATATCTTTCTCCATTCGAATAAGATATCGGATCTTTTATCGGTTTTAAGAAAATTGTCATTCCTAAGATCCTAACTATGAAATCATAGCTACTACAACTACAAAGAGATTGATTATTAATTATGCAAGAACGATAGAGTAAACTTCTGAAAATAATAATTTTTGACTTGGATATCAAAATGAGATATTTTTTTAAATCGAATCTCATTCAGAAATTTATGTTTGTTATTGTGTAAAAGGAAACTAGTCAAGTTTTTTTTTAAAAAATATTACTTAGGATTTTTCGGGAGTCTCCAAACATTTTCTTTGTTTCTTTCTTTTGATTATTTTTAATAATTTTTTATTTGTTTATCGGAAACAAGAACTCAAAATGCATAATAATTTCTCTATAAAAAAATAATTAACGAGATTTTTCTATCCTTGTCGCCAGGATAAATCGAAAAGTGATCACGACGAATAGTCCAGAAGCTCAACGTCCTAGGGTTTGCGTTCCGTTAGAAGGAAAAATTCTTATAAAATACGTCGTAACTGAGGATCAAACCGTACAATCTTAGATTTAAAAAATTATCCTTGAATAGTCACAAACGAACTGGTGCACTTTATTAAATGTGGTAAAACAAAAAAACTACTCGCACATTTCAGTATCCTTGTCAATCCGTCCTAAAACTAATGAGAAGGTAAATCATGAGATCCTAGTCCGAATGATGTGGTTAACGTGTGTGGAGGGCGGACATACTGATTTTGTCAAGTTTTGACCCTCAGACCTTAAGGTGGTAAGACCTATGCATTAACTGTCAGTCAATCCCGTGGAGATAAAAAATCGATGAACCAAATAACAGACGAATCTGGGCCGATCGGCACAACCCCACGAATGTTTCCATTAGTCGCCAGAGTAATTAAATCGGAAAACGCTCGTGCGCAGACCGTCTAGAAGACTAGCATCTCAGGATTCGTATTTTATTTAGAAAAAAAAATTCTATAAAATATATCGTAATTGAGGATAAATTATGAATGTCTAAGATGATAATAAGCTTTTAGCAGAATAATTATAAATTGATTATAAATCAAGATTTAGATGGAATATATATGAAAGCATATATGTGTCCGAAGAAATTACTATACGAAATTATTATACCGACTGATAGAAGGATAAATGATAAAAATGTCTTTCCGATAATAAATGTAGGATGTACTTTGATGATTCATTAAAAGAGGTCGCTTATATTTGGAATCCTCTAATTTGTTGAATTATTAAATGGAACCGACGCTCGTGCGTTGTCGCTGCTTACAACTCACCAAAAGTCCAAAGGGAGGAGTAAAAGCAAAATGAGGGTGAGTTGGCATCTCCAGAACTCTTATGAGTTGGAAACAACTAACAAGCCTTACCGTTTTTATCTATATCCATGTGGATTCTGTCTTCGGATGCTTATTTTAAAGAGTTTTTTTTAAATAATAAATTATTTCTAACATATTTTTTATTTAAAAAAACTATAACGTATTAAAATAAATAAATTTAATATTTCCAATTTAATTTGATTAAATTAATGGTACTATTATATTAAAATAAATTTTAACAACTTGATTAAAATTAGTTATTTGTATTATTTTTAATGTGATTTTAATTATATTTAAATAAATTAATAAAAGAATTTAAATATAATATTATTTTATATATAATAATTTAAATAAAAATGTTTGTTAATATTAACAAAACAGTTGGAATAGAAAGTAATAAAAAATATATTAATTTATATTTCTGTTGGAATAAAAATACGTTCATAATGAAAAATATACTGTTCATTTTGAAATTTAAAAAAAAAAGAGGAAGGGATTTGTAATTGCCAGAAGCAAGGGGCAGGGCAGTGTCCTCACTCTCGGTGCGGAAAAGCATACTCTCACCGCTCCAAAAGACTCTGCGCGAATTCGGATTGGATCCGTAAACTAACAGATCCATTGTTCGTTTTCTTGGTTGAACAACGAGTACTGAATAATAAATGGAGCGGGTTCGGATATGTTGACAACCGGGAGTGAGACGTGGGAGGGAAGCGAGCGAGCGAGTGGCGACAGGGGATCCGAAAAGAAAAAAAGTTGGAATTTGGAGGAGCTTTAAAATCGTCATTAGGACGGACCCCGTGGTGGTGGTTTCGACGGCCCCAGCCGGTTGACGCTGCGGTATTCTTATCGTCTTGCCGATCTTGCTCGCCGACCTTGTAGGTTTAATTGTGAGCCTGTTGGGAGCGTCAAGAATGACGAACGCGAGCTCGCCGGAGTACCTGAGGCAGTTCGTTGAGGAGACCGATTGGTACAACGAAATCGTGCTCGGCTCGATCATACCCGGGGACGCTTGGAAGCGCCTTCCCCGGCCGATCCAGTCCTGGCTGCGCAACTACATCGGCGGAACCGCCGTCTATTTCATCTCCGGTTTCCTCTGGTGCTTCTACATCTACTACTGGAAGCGCAATGTCTACCTCCCCAAAGGTCGCTATCATGTTCGTTCTTTCATTAAAATTTGATTCTTGATTGGTTTGCATCGAATGGTCCGTAGTGTTTCGTCCTTAGCGTCTTCTCTTTATGGCTCCCATTTGTTTTCTTGGGCTGTTTTTGCCCCATTGATGACTGATTTAGTAGATAGAGGTTTGCTTATAGGCGTTAGGAGGTTTCCCGGAAACATGATGTTTATTTGATCCCCACCAAGTGCTTCCTTCTCTTTTCCATGCAGATAGTCCTCATCTAGAAATGGGTGAATGGGTTGTATTTAGGTCTTGGTGAAATGTTCATCAGATTCCTTCGGGGCTTGTTTGCACATTGTTTCTGCTCTTTATTTTCAATAAAAAAATTAATGTTGTGTCCTTTGCTAGGTCTAGTAATGTCTCAAAAAACTGAATGTTACAGCAGGCAAATAAAACTTCTGAGACAAATTTTGATCTTCTTGAGCCAAAGTAGCTTGAAAGAATAGTAAGCTTCGCGATTCTAGAGATTTCCCCCCTAAAACGATATTATACTATCCTTTGTTAGGTCTAGTAATGTCTCAAAATTTGTTGAATGTTACAGTGGGCAACAAACCTTACTGAGGTAAAATTTGATCTTCTTGAATCAGTAGTTGCTGGAAAGAAAACTAAGCCTGACGATCCTTAGTGTCATTTATTTATTTATTTATTTTTTGATGAGATTTGGGGCATTGGCAAAAAGTGAAAACTATAAACTGCCGTTAATGTCTTTCCATACTCGTACTGGGAACACTGTCTTCAGTTTGTTATCTGCCTCCCACTGTCTATTGCCTTGGTCATTCAGTCAGTTATTATCTATCTATAAAGGAAGCAAAAACCTCCCCATAGGATCAAGATTACTTTGCCTGCTTTCAGGCTATCACCTTTTTTTAATAAAAAGCCCAGCTTTGGTTGTGCTCTCTTTAGAATTCTGCTTAGCGTAATCATGAAGAGTTTTGCTTTTCTTTCGAGGAAAAAACTTGATCTAACTAGAATAGAATGATTACTGAAAAAAAAAAGTTTCTGAAACCAAATCCCAAAATGCTTGCATTTACCCAGGTCAAGGTCAATCTAATATTTGTCTGGCAATAGATCGCCAAGGAAGTCAGTGAGAGACTGGAAAGGTGGATAAGGGGTTAAGAGTTAAGGCACTAAACTACTAATGGTGGGAAGTTAACACTTTTACATCATGGGTTAAGAGCTCTAAGCAAGTTACATACTACTTTACTAGCCTTAAACTGAGTCTGTCTTGTTTCAGTGTTTTGCTTTTGCTAGGACTTTTTTTTTTCTTTCCCTCTTTGACTGTAGACCACTTTTTCTTGCATTGAAGATCTCTTTTCAGAACCTCATTTAGCCTGGGATTGTATTTTAGAATTTTGCCTATAATATAGTGATTTAGTGTGGATTACTACTATTTATCTTCATGATACTGCATCAGAATTAGCCAAAATGCATGTTTTAGACAAATTTTGTGTGTGTGCGCGCGCGCGCGCGAGCACTGCATCAGACTTTAGCCAAAAGACATGTTCTAGACAAACTGAGTCTGTCTTGTTTCAATGTTTGCTTTTGCTAGGACTCTGTTTTTTTTTTCTTTTCCCTCTGACTGTAGACCACATTTTCTTGCATTGAAGATATCTTTTCCGAGCATCATTTAGCCTGGGATTGTATTTTAGAATTTTGCCATGATATAGTGATTTAGTGTGGATTACTACTATTTATCTTCATTATACTGCATCAGAATTAGCCAAAAGGCATGTTTTAGACAAATTGTTTGTGTGTGTGTGTGTGTGTGTGTGTGAGGAGCACTGCATCAGACTTTAGCCAAAAGGCATGTTCTAGACAAACTGAGTCTGTCTTGTTTCAATGTTTTGCTTTTGCTAGGACTCTGTTTTTTTTTCTTTTCCCTCTTTGACTGTAGACCATATTCGCTTGCATTGAAGATCTCTTTTCAGAACCTCATTTAGCCTGGGATTGTATTTTAGAAGTTTGCCTATGCTATAGTGATTTAGTGTGCATTACTACTATTTATCTTCATGATACTGCATCAGAATTAGCCAAAAGGCATGTTTTAGACAAATTGTTTGCGTGCGCGCGTGCGTGCGTTTTTTGTGTGTTGCATCTGTGTACTCATCTGCAGATATTTAGTGAAATGATACAATTTAGGTGTGTATGTAGGGTTGAAGCGCTTCTGGCAAATGTGATTTTGTTTGCATGTGTGTTAAGTGTCTATAGACCAATTCAATGTGTGTGTGTATGGTTGAAGTGTCTCTAGACAAATTTGATATGTTTCTTGTGTGTTTTCTATTGATCTTCTTAGATTGCAATCTAGAAATTTTTATTTTGAAACTTCTAACATGCGATATTTGTTGACGTATAAAGATGAAATTGTTTAGGTGGTTATACATCAGATTTTCTTTATCTAAAATAAAATTTGTTATACCTAATTAATTTTGGTGGTTGCTACTGTTAGAGTGTGACATACAACAATGATATGTTTTTAGGTGGTTGTAAATCCGGCTTTTTTTGGTGATTATACCTAATTTTTGCACAAACATTTATGCTTCCTTCCTTTCGAATTTTACATAACATTTTTGTAAGGTTTGTTCACTATGATAAATTAACATTGATCCTTTCTCCTTTTTTCTGTTACATTAGAACTCTCAAACTGACCCAAAATTCTTAATGGCAATTCTCTTCTCTCATATCAAACCTCTTGAATCAGGTTTTCTTGTGTTTTCAAATCGTTGTATTTATCTTATTGGTCTGTCAATATCCCCTTGAGTCCATTATTGACGTATATGATTGCTGATAGTGCATTTTATCATAATACTATAGTAAAAATCGATATGTATACTTGTTTTGTATATAGAGTCACTGTTTTCAAAGTCTTTTATTCTCTTTTCTGCTGCAGATGCTATACCTTCGAACAAAGCCATGTTTCTGCAAATAATTGTTACAATGAAGGCTATGCCCTTGTACTGTGGCCTTCCAACAATTTCGGAATACATGGTTGAAAGTGGATGGACAAGATGTTATTCTAGCATTGGAGAAGTTGGCTGGCTTGCACATGCTGTTTACCTCATGATATACTTAGTCCTTGTTGAATTTGGTATATACTGGATGCATAGAGAGTTGCATGACATAAAACCATTATACAAGTGGCTTCATGCAATACACCACATTTACAACAAGCAAAACACACTCTCCCCTTTTGCAGGTATGCACTTCACTCTCTTCATTTTTTTGTTAATTTTAGTTTTGGAAAATTCCAAGCACCATCATATGCACATGCTACAAAAGTAACTCAATTTGACTATATATATCCTTACGGATTAAAGTCTTTATTGATCTTGGAATTTCTCTCTTTTGCTTATCCTCATTCATGTTCTTGTATACTTTTTTCATTCAACAATTCAATGCTCTGCTCTTTAGTTTACCATTCATCCAAATAAATATTAAATACCCTTTCTCTTTCAGGATTGGCATTTCATCCATTGGATGGGATACTGCAGGCTGTGCCACATGTGATTGCTCTCTTCCTTGTCCCAACCCACTTCTTGAGTCACATGGCTCTACTCTTTTGCGAGGCTGTATGGACCGCCAATATCCATGATTGCATCCATGGCAAGATTTGGCCAATCATGGGTGCAGGTTACCATACAATCCACCATACCACATACCGTCACAACTACGGCCACTACACAATATGGATGGATTGGCTGTTTGGAACCCTTCAAGACCCTGAGGAGGAATTCATCAAGGCAAAGTGATGCAACCAGAATGACTGTTTGCTTTTGTGCTCCGGCTACAAAATGTGCTGCAAATGTTTTTGAAACCTTGTATCTTGATTTCAATTTAAGGTGAAATCCATCTTCAAGTAGCTTTGGTATTCTGTATGACGGGTTACCCGACCTAAACTTTCGTAGAACAATTTGGTTTTACTTGCATAAAGATTGTTTGATTGCTGTCTACTCTTCAGAGAGACGACCCACTGTCTATCTGCGTTTGCCCAACTATATTCATCTATTTGCTGGCTTAATATTTCTTGCGTTATGTCCACATGCCTTGCGTTTAGCTGAGTAATTTGTGGAGCTTTATTTATTTACGTTCTTGATCTCTTAAAACCGCTCTAAATATTGTGCATTCTGTTTGGTGCTTTGATTCATCTAGTTGACCCGGTGCAAATCTATTTACAATCACTAAAATTTGTAGATATACAAGTCTATCTCTTAATTATGATTATGCGATGTGAAACTGGAATTCATTTTTCACCTATCCAATTTTCCGAACTGATTAACCTCGAGAATGATCGGTTTCCAGAACTTTCCCACCATTGTCTACCATCTCAGTTTGTCATCCCACTAGAGTAAAATGCTCTACGGTGCGTTGTAACTTGGCCTACAATTTATCGTCCCAATACATTTAAATCAATACTGTGAACTAGAAAATCATATAGTAGTTTGGTGGTCTTCTTTACATATATGAAATGCAGTAGCAGGTTTGAATTCTCGTTTTTTTTTGTTCTCTTTCGCTTTAGTAAAACAAATAAATAAAGTCCATTCTTACAAATAGTGTTAGAGCAAGCACTTTCCAACAATTGTTTAAAAATCGTACAAGTTTTAAAAGTTCAAATTCTATCATAACACTTAAGGGCATTAATCCAGTGATATATATCGTGATCGAAGCAATAGAGGTTTTCCAGATCCGCGACTAATTAATACACAAGCCAACGCCAAATTAGTTCTTTAGAGACAATTACAAATGCTAACCTACGACTGTCAGATCGTTAGTCCCAGTCGCCCTGTTTCTCCGATCGATCAAACAGGGCCCCTCGCCCGCCGACGGAAGCAGGAGAATTCATCTCCTTCCGACGCCGCCGTTGGCCATCATCCTCTTGAACTCCTCAAAGTTGACGTTCCCATCGCCATCGACGTCGACGGATCGGATCATCCGCGTGCAATCCTTGACGGAGCACTTCTCCCCGAGCTGCTTCAGCACCCGATGGAGTTCCTCCGCGGAGATCAGCCCGTTGCCGTCGAGGTCGTACACGTCGAACGCCTCCCTCAGTTCCTTGTCGACGCCCGCGCCGCCGACGCCGCGGCGGTGGAAATCAGCGAACTCCTGGAGGTCGACGAAGCCGTCTCCGTCGGCGTCCATCTCGGCGATCATGTCCAGTATCTCCGCAGGGGAGGCGGTGGAGCCGAGGGCGCGGAGGACGTCGGCGAGCTCGGAGGCGGAGATCCGGCCGTCGCCGTTGGCGTCGTAGCGGGCGAACACCTTCTCGATCTCGTCCATGCGGTGGAGGCCGAACGAGGAGGAGGAGGAGCGCAGCGAGCGCTGGGCGTCCGCCGCCATGGTTTATCCTCAGTCCTCTTCCCCCGATTTCTCGTGTAAAAGATAGACAATTAAATAGAAATCGAAGACAGCGCGTGGAATAAATTCACGGGCAAGAGTGGTGCTGTCTCTTTAAGAATTTTTCTTTTTGTTTTCTTTTAAAAGAATCGACCATGAATTTCGAACGCGTTTGCGTAAGTGTAAGGAATAAACAACAGTTGGCTATGGAGATAGCCTTTATTTTATCCTATTGTTTTTAGATCCGACGAATCGAGGGTTCGACGATTCGGAACCACCCGTTCGACGGTTCGGAATCGCCGGTTCGACGGTTCGTGGGAGGTCGACCCTTAACCTTAACCGTCCAAGACGGTTACGATTCACGGTTCGGAACCGCCAGAAGATTATTATATTAAAAAAATTAAAAATTAAAAATTAAATTAAAAAAAATAAATTTTATTAAAAAAAAGGCTTACATATATAAGTTGTCTACGTATCCCCTTAGGATGTAGGGGAATCAAAGCTCACGTAGTTCTTTTACATTTTTACCCTTTTACATTTTTACCCTTTCTCACTCACTTACATTTCCTCCCGTTCCCCTTATATTTGTTCCTTTGGTATCAAATTCTTCGACTTCGTCTTCTGAAAGTTGCATTCCTTAGATTCGCTTCTCGGCTCTGGTCCAATCATCAAGTAATGCTTGAGCTTCCAATGAGTCGGGAGACATAGTTGATCGTTCATCGTCGTTCATCTAATATGTTGCCGGCGGCACTGAACGTCTGCTCCACAGCAACAGTTGATACTGGAGAAGCTAAAATTTCTTTTGCGATCACGGAGAGAACGGGAAAGCTTTGAGTCTTCTGTGACCACCACTTCAAGATGTCGAAATCTTCGCTATCTGCTTCATTAAAATCAAAAGAAGTCGTAAAATAATTCTCAAGTTCCTGTGTGGAACTTGAGGATCCTCGTGGACGTTTCGTCCGTTCTTTTAATAAAAATTGTGCTTTTGTAAGTTTTAAATTAGTAGTAGTAGGTTGTTGTGTTTCAGAAATATTAGTTTGTATTCTATATTTAACATAATATTGATTATAAAGATCATATAAATAATTTTTAATATTATATACAATATTAGCTGGATCCGAAGAGGAAGAATCTTTAATAGGAATTAATGCGTCATAATATAAAGTTAACATTTCTTGTAAAACTTCTAATTTAAATCTAGGATCTAAAGCAAATACAATTAAATAAATTTCAGGAATTAAATAAAAATATTTTTCTCATTTAGTTTTCATAGCTATTATACATAAAATTAAAGCTTTATCATTTACATGTTCATTTAATATTAATATTATATTACAAAAATTTACTAAAATTAAATGAGCAGTAGGATAATAAACACCAGAAAGTTATCCAGTTGCATCGTTAAAAACTTTTAAAATTTCACAAATACTATTACAAATATTCTATTGTTGTGAAAATAAATATATATTAGTATTACTATTTTGTGCAAAAAATAAACATAATAAATCTTTATATTGAAAAGAATCTTGTAATAATTAATATGTTGAATTCCAACGTGTTGGAACATCACGTGTAAATTTTTTTTGGTCGCATTCCATTAGTTTTACAAAATCTACCCCATTGTTTCATCATAGATGGATGAGACCATAAGTATGAAATTGCGGTTCTAATTGGTTGAATATAATTTTGTAAAAGTTTTAATCCATCTTGAATATATACATTTAAAATATGACATACACAACGAATATGAAAAAATAAACCACCAATGACAGGTTGACAAATAAATTTTAGTTCATCTATTGAAACGGTATTAAAACTAGCATTGTCTAATGATATTGAAAATATTTGATGAGTCAATCCATATTTTTCTAAAACTATGTGTAATAATTGTACAATATTATGAGCAGTATATGATTCATCAAAAACTCTATAAGCTAATAATCTTTTTTGAAGGATCCAAGAGTTATCAATCCAATGACATGTTATACTCATATAAGAATGGGTTTGCTAATGATCACTTCAAATATCAGAACATAAAGAAACTTTATTATTTAATTTACTAAATTCTTCAATTAAATTCTTTTTTCCTTGTTTTACTAATCTTTTAATTGTACGAGTAAGTGTAGTCCTAGGTACACGTTTAGCAGCAGGATTAAGAGATTCTTTACAAAAATCTTCAAATGTGCATTTAGATCCAAAACTAAAAGAAAGATGTTCTACGGAAACAAATTTAGCTAATGATTCTCTTAATTTATTATATGAATATAAAAATAAACCAGAATAAGTACTACCACCGCTAGAAAATCTAGATAATTGTGTTTGAGAGCGGTCAAGCCCATATTCCGTCGGGTGCTTTGTTTCTACATGTCGTTTCAACGACCCCTAGCCGTCGTCAGCTTGGAATTTGTAGGAAGCATTGCAATGTTTACATTTTGCACGCATTTCTCCCGACGAAAGTGTGACATTCTCAAAATGTTTAGTAAAAATAGATGATTTTAAAGGAGGATTTTTCCAAACCTTAGAAGTAATCGCATCGGTACTTCCTTGAGTTTCGGGGATCGAAGGGCGTTGGGGATGAGCCTCGGTCTCATCATCGGTGGATTGAATTTGAAGGTTGAGATTCTCATATGCAATTTCTTTTCCCCTCCGAGATCGAGATGATGAAGCTCCGTGACCTCCTTCCATTATCGTTGAAAAATGAAGAACGCGGAGAGAAGTTGAGAGTTAGAGAGTTGAGAATGAGAAAAGAGAAGTTGTATTGTGTGTAAAAATGATGAAATGAGCTCCCTATTTATAGAGTTCGGATTATAACGGTCACTAAATCATAGCCATTGATCAAAAAACGGTCAAATGATCTCATCCGTCGAAAAAAGAAAAAAAAATAAAAAAAGCCTCCAACGGCACTGAACCGACGGCGTTTAACTGCCGGTTCGCGGGTTCTGGGGGCTGGAACCGGAACCGGCTCGGCATCCTGCCGGGCCGGTTCCGGTTCGGCCCAGCGAACCGGGTCAACGGGCCACTCGACCCGTTGACCCCGGCCGGTTTCGGGTCGGGTCTAATTGTTTTGAAGAATAATAATAGCTGGATATTGTTTTCATGGGATGTATTGACATTTACAAGGTCTGTTTTCATGGGATTTATTAAATCACCTTTTATCGTATGCCCGAATATGCCATATTTAGTTTAGGAATAATCCGAGATACATGAGAAAATCCCATAGTAAAACATAATTAAATGTCTCTAAACTATGAACTCATTAATCAAACAAACTATGAACTCATTAATTATATGAATAAGCGGGCCAATAGGAAGAGCGAGCTGAGCTTAGCCGACGCCGAAGTCAATTACCTTATCGGGAATTAAGCGCTGGGGTTGGGCGTAGTTTTCTTGCTTTCCCACGCTGCGATCACACTGTCCGGCGATCCCGGCGGGCTGGTCTCGTCGAGCTTCGCAGCGCTCCACTTCGCTCCGTTGCGGCCCACGTCGTCGATCGCCCTCAGCGCTTCGAGAACCTCTGTCATCGTCGGACGCATCTCCCTCTCCTCCTGCAAGCACCTGAACGCCACCTCCGCCACCTGCCTGATCATCCAAATTACCTCCCCGTTCGACTGCCGCCACAGCCGCGGATCCACCAGCTCCTCCAATTCGTTGTTCCGGATCCGGCTCACCGCCAGGTTGAAGAGATTGATGTCGCTCGGCTGCCGTCCGACGTCCACGGCGGGCTTCGACGATATCAGCTCCGCCAGCACCACCCCGAAGCTGTACACGTCGCTTTTGTCGGTCAGCCGGTAGCACCGGTGGTACTCCGGGTCAACGTACCCCGGCGTGCCCTGCGGCGCCGTCGAGACATGCGTAGCGTCGGGCGGGAACAGCCGGGACAGGCCGAAGTCGGCGACCTTGACCCGGAAGTCGCCGTCGAGAAGGATGTTGTCGGTCTTCACGTCGCGGTGGACGATCTTGAAGGCGTGGAGGAAGCTGAGCGCGTCTGCGGTCTCGATGGCGATCCTCATCCGGGTGCGCCAGGGGAGGCCGCGGCCGGAACTGGCGCGGGCGCCGTGGAGGTGGTCGGCGATCGTGCCGTTGGGGACGTACTCGTAGACGAGGAGGAGCTCGCGACTGTCGCGGGCGGTGGAGCCGTAGAGGCTAACGAGGTTGGGGTGGCGGAGGGAGGAGAGGATGGTCACTTCGGTTCGGAATTGCTGCATCCGGCGGTGGCTGTTCTCGTAGAGACGCTTGATGGCCACCGCACGGCCGTCGCGAAGGTGTCCTGCGATCGACATGAATGAGACAGGGACAAAAGAAAAACAAGGAAGCCATGCAAGATTGAAGCACGACTACCTTTGTAAACAATGCCGAAGCCGCCATCGCCGAGTTCGTTGGAGCTGACGAAGCCATTGGTGGCCTCGTGGAGCTCCTCGTACTCAAAAATCTGGTTTTTACTGCTATCGATTTTAAGCGGTTCTTCGACACGGCGGAAAATTTCCGGAGCTTTTTTGGGATTCGCCTCTATAATTTGGGGACTCGCTTCAATGCTAAAAGTGGTTTGAGCCAGCAGATTTGCGTGCTGTTGTGCTTCCTCTGGTTTTCCGTTCCTCCGACGGCAAAAGCAGCAAACGCCGACGACGATTGCGGCGGCCAAGGCTCCTGCGCCAGCGGCTGCTCCTGCTTGTTCAGAAATCAAATTCACATTCCATCGCCGAGTTCTGGAAATATGGATTAAATTTCTTTGTTTTGAGAGTTAGAAGTAAACTCGGAAGATCGAGTCTCTTACCAATTATAACTCCAGTTTTCCTGCTAGAATCTGCGAGAAAATAAAAATCGCGATCAAATTGAAGTGGCTGAAAACAGGGGGAAAACAAATGTTGAACTGGTCTGCTTTTAGCACAAGATATAACTAGGATAAATCTTTTTAATTCGGAATAAATAGTAGAAAGCAATGCGAGGAAGAGTGGGATCAAGATGAACTCGTACGTATGAGAGTCGACAATGATGAAGAAAGAAGAGATTGAAATAATTTTGTAAATTTTCATTGGAAAGGGGTGGAATTTGTATTTTTTTTTACGGATTGAAATTCAATTCTACACTTTGGAATACATTTTCAACAAAGAATTGATAAAGAATTGAAATTCAATTTTATTTAAACTATTCAAAATAAATTGTGATTGTATTCAATTCAGGATGAAATTTAATTCAATTTCATTATTTAAAAAATTTTCAAACGGGATGAATGATAATTCATTTAGAAAATTAAAATTATTAAATAGCTTTCCATGTAAATATGTAATTCTTAGCTTCTCCTATTGCACATCCTTCTCCTTTGAACAATCTGAACAATCTGGAGGCCCAATGAAAAAACCATTCGCCGAAAAACAGATCAACGACAAACACAGGAAAAGATCGAAGGAATCTTAACTATTAGCAAAATATTTAAGCAAAGCAAAAAAAAAAAAAACTATGAAATAGATCAAGAAACTTACTTAATCTTTGTGGATTGCAAGAGTCTTCTGTGTTGGAGCCATTGTTCGAGCAGAAACAGACATTCCTAGAGTTGGTGTACCCACAAACCCCGCCGGAGTTGATGCACTCGCCGCAGCTTCCCTCTATACTCTCTTTCCAGGTGACTGTGAATCCCTCCTGCAGTGCCTGGGCGTAGCTTATGCGATCGGACATCATCCCGACCACCGCCGCGCTATCCATCTGAACGCGGACGGTTCTACAAGGAAATTCCCGATGAGGCCAGCTAGAGTTCGGCCAAAAGTACCAGGGACTAGTGGAAGAACACTCGATATTGAGAAGTCGCGGACCGATAAAAGAGGTGCAATCGAAGAAGAAGGTGACTTCGACGTCGCGATCGGTGTAGGAGAACAGAGTCGGGTCGATATCGGTGTCCTCCGACGGCAGCGGACAAGGCCTGTTAAAGAAGCTCTGGTCGAGGAGCGCGATCAGGTTGTCGGAGTAATCGATGTCGCCCAACACTACGTACGTCCGACGGCCCACCTGAATGGTTATGGCAGAGCCACTGGAGCTGCTGCAGTTGAGCTGAAAGCTCGGGTAGCCGCAGGAAGCGGGGCTGTCGGCGGTGTTGAATGGGTAGGCGACTTCCACTGTGCGGTTGCCGCAGGTGAACGGCCGTTTCCCGCAGCTCCCGAAAAGATCGCCGTCATCGGAGAGAGAGGGCGAGAAGGTCACAAGAACAGAACAGAGGAAGACGACAAGACAGGGAGAAAGCATTTGGATGGGTCTTGTTTGCATGCGATCGATGTCAGAAACGGTGAGATTGGGTCATCTGCGATCGTCGTTTGGCAGGCCAGCCGAGAGAGGAGAGAGGAGAGAGGAGGAGACGGCGTCGTTGAGAGGGTGTTGTTCAGCAACGAGGGTTTGGTGATTAAATAACACGAGTTTGACTAGCTCGGAGAGAATTAAATAAATTCGAAAATGAAAGCGGAATTAATGAGGCGTGAGATATCGCAGAAAGAATACTAGCAGATTGTCGGCTTCGAGAAGCAGCAATTAAAGCTGTGGCTTTGGACATGGACGATCGACGAGACGGAGATATTTATTCCGGATAAAAATATGAGGTATCGTCCGGAGACTCCCGACGACTACCTACAATACGTACAATCGTCTGATTTAATATCGAACAACTACCTCTTAATTTTTAATAATAATAATAATATTATATAAAAATTTATAATTTTTTAATATAATTTTTTTAATTTTTTTTAGTATATATAATGTTTGACTCTTTTACACATGAGTGTTTATGGTTGGTTTAATGATAAATTTAATTTTTATTTTAACACATATTTAGGGTTTAAATCATGTGGAAAATTAAATTTAAAAAAAATTCTTCTATCTATTTTTCAAATTTCATATAAATATTCATTATATATTTTGAAAAATATGAGATTATTATTATAATAATTATTTCACTTAGATTTAGTATATGACCCTCAAACCTATACTCTAGATCTACCCCCACTGTCGATATTAAAGATATGGTGTTAGTTGGTTGCGTATCGTGTTGGAAGATCTCGCTTTGAACTCAAAATCTAATACATGGAGGAAGAAGAAGCGACTTAGCCCATTTTGCATTTCTTTAGAAGTAAACTGCCAAATCGTTTGACGATTGAAGATTATAAATGAGTTGTAATTATGTTCGATCCGGGATTTATATATATTGATGAGGTAGGTTAGGATGGGGCGATGTCACCACGTGGCCATATGAAGCCCAAGGTGAGTCAAAGGTGGAGCTTACGTGGCGTAAGTACGAAAATATCAACCTCGCTTGGATAGCTTCCCCTTTGACTCCAAGTCTAATTCGTCTGAACGGAGAAGTTCCCTTAGAGACTCCTCTCGAGTGGGTAGTTTCTCCCGACCGGAAAGCTTCTCCCGATCGAGTAATCTCTTTTGAGCAAGTAATTCTTGTCCTATGTGAAATTAAACATATGTTCTTAGTCTTATCCGGCACGTTATGATAAAAGACAATAAATATTCATGATGAGAGTCGGAATATAAGAAAGAGGTTTTAAAGTATGAGAGGAATGATAGTAAAGAGAGTCTTAATAATTAGAACACATGATAATAATAGTCTTTAATTATTATCATAATAACGGTTTTAATGATGCATTAATCATTAATATCAAAAAAGAGAAAAGGTCAAGGGGGAAGAATAAAGGAAAGAGATATGGTAGGAAGAAAAGAGTTCAAGAGTACATCTAAACTTGCTCCCTCTTTTTTGTTAGTGTACGCACTTATGTGCCAAAACACTTTTATGTATTTATGGATAATTATTTTAATAAAGACAAGTATTTATCGTTAATCATTTACCTTTCTGTACGTATATGATTAATGATAAAATCCTATAGATTAATGGTTATATTATTCTGAAAAGTGACTTTGATCGGATAGATATCTAGAGGGGGCATAGATATATAGATCAATGCTGAGTATGACTAGGTCAAAATAGACCGAGGGATGGGTATTCAAGTTGTACTTGGGGGTGCCTTGAGTATAGAGGTACACTGGACACGATCCGCTTAAGAGAACACCACATATTAAGCATCATTGGTCGTTCGTCTTAATGAACGAGTGTAACTGATCTTTTGACTTGAGACATTCATATATTCTATGCGTGGAGTTATATACTTTGACACCGTTAAAAGCAGTCTTTAATCAGATTGTGATTAATACGGTAGTTGGGTGTATGACAAAATGTAAAAAGAATAATGTTGAGTCAATAGAGGATTCATCGCTCTCTTGGATTAGAGAGTTAACATCCTGACCGCTTGATAGAGATATTATTGACTCGAAATCCATGGCTATGGGAGGAATGATTATTATTCAAGATGAGTCTATTATATCTTGGAAATCAAGTAAAATAATTATTTTGGTGATGATGCATAACGCACCGAATTAATTGGGATGTAGGGTAAAGATGAAGAGATTGAATTACACAGTAATTGATTCATGGAGGTTTTAGTTTATAACTAATATTCTATCACGTTGGATGACTAAAAATTGTTGCTAGATGGTTATCTTAGTCTGTGTATGGATTTACACTGCCTTCGTGTATAGAACCTAGAGGGTCGCACACATAGCACATAGACACGAACAATATTTGTAATTGATTATTTTAGTGAATACTAAAATTAATCAATTTATTATTTCTGAATAAGAATTAATTGGATTATTAATTATTTCTGAAATATCGAAAGCGGGAACGGATCAAGATCAAATATGAATTTATTTGATATAGAGAAGAGAGAGTAGATTTATCTCTTATTCTCTTTGGAGAATTTGAAATGCCACAATTATTGTGGTAATAATGGAGAAAATGAAGAGTCTCTATTAATGATTATTAATGGAGAATTTTAAAAGTCGTAATTATGATAAATTAATGAAGAATATGAAGAGTCATGTCTGTTCATCTTCCTTGGAGGCTATATATATATCTCCACCCTTAGAGAAGAGAGTAAGATGTTGGATATTATTATTATTATCTCTATTAGGTGGGCTTATTTGTAAGTTGCACAAGTAAATACAATCTGAGCCCTTAAAGTGATCTAACTTATGTTTATTGGGTTTCGGATTATTGGATGCGGGTTCAATGTATAGAACCCTTTAGACCAATCTGTTATTATCTATGGGCTGATAACAGATTGGATTGCTATATAAAGGAGAGGTCCCCAAGGGTTTAGGTGATTTTTATTACCTAGTTTCTTGTTCCCCATTGACAAGAAACTTTACGGCACCGTCAAACCTAAGCCTGTTGGAAGATCCTCCTTCTTCCTTCCGCTACATCTTCTTCTACAGGGATCAAGCCGACGACGCTACGACAAGGATGATGACTCTTCAATCAGGTTCCTTGTCATTCAGTTTATATTATTTTATTCTTGTCATGCCATAATTCGAAGAAACAATAGATCTATTATTATATGTCTTGTCTTTTCTCCTTAGAATTCTTATTTTATTTTTAGAATTCATGCGGTTAGGAGAAAACCCAAGTTCTATCAATTGGTATCAGAGCCTTGGCTTTGTTTCTTCGTTTTTATGGCGATAAAGTTTAAGTTTTTTTTTCGTCGATTTATTGTATGTATGCTAGATTAAGTTTTCCTAGTATAATACAATTTTTATCGTCGAAAATCATATAAAAGAAAAATTCTAGGATAGACTTGTTTTCTAAGTTTTTCATATTTTATGTGAAAAATGAAAACGTCGGAAAAAAAAACTGTCAGGTTTAACCTAATTTTTAGATTAAATTATGATGGTTTAATTGATTGACTTGGTCAATCAATCGATTAGCAAGTCTAAAATTATGAACAGAATAAATTTAATTTAATTGATTGTACAAATTTATTTTAATCGATTATCATCTTAAATTTGTGATAAGATGAATTAGGAATTATATCAATTAAATTTTTTTTTTAATTTTTGTACAATGGATGAAAAGTTCTTTCATGGGAAACAATTTTTTTTCTTTCGCGTTAAAAGAAAAAAAAAACTGTTTCAAAGAATGAATTAAAAAAAACGTTCGGAAATAGTAATTAAAAAAATACCTAATTGTTTCTGAATTATATATATATATATATATATATATATATATATATATATATTTTAATGTATAATGATAAAGAGATTAAATAATATTTTTTTTAATATTATTTAATTATAGAACCATGAAGAAACTTTAATTTTTAAAGGAGGGTTCTATATATCATTATATAATTACATATAGTAGACTTTTAAATTGATTGCGATAATTAATTGGGTAAACTAGTTAATTATTATATGGTATCAATCGATTTATAAATCTACTTTTAGAATTATTAAGGTTGATAAAGAAATTATTTGTTCGGTTAAAATACCTAGAATTTTCTTGAGTCTATCTATACAATGTGCTACTAAGTTGAACTATTGTGTCGGCCCAAAGGAAGACACCTTAGGTAGATTTAGTGTATTTTGTATTGATAGACGTATATCTATGCTAAGAGTAATCGGCCCAAAGGAAGATTACTTTTATGCCAGATATATGTTTAAGATAGTTTATAACTATTGAACAAAATTTATTTTTTGTTCTGATTATGCACAAAATATGTCGGCCCAAAGGAAGGCATATTGCGTGGCAGATTAAAGTTATTGTAAGCTATGGACCAATATATAACTCATATAAAGTGTCATATTATGCACACAATACGTCGGCCCAAAGGAAGACATTGTGTGGCCAATTAAAGGTTAAGTTATATCAGAGAGTACCACTAACAAATTATATTTTAATCTACACTAAAATACAATGTTGTATTTGGTATCTCATAAGGAGCCCATTTAAATGCATTTAAAATTTTATTTATTTGTATAATTTTATATCATATATATATATATATGTTCTTGGCTTTAGTTAAATCGTGAGCTTAAATAATTTTTTTCAGTGCAATCTGTAACTGCCAACATTAATAACATCCCAACATTAACTTGTTCGAATTTTGCTGAATGGAAAGAATACGTGATCGTAGTCTTAGGCTGCATGGACTTGGACTATGCATTAAGGAATGATCGTCCCGCACCTTTGACCAGTGCTAGCACTGTAGAGCAGAGGGCTGAATTTCAGCTGTGGGAGAGATCAAATCGCATGAGTTTAAGCATCATGAAGCTTTCCATACCGGCACAAATAAAGGGCTCAATAACAGAGAGTGAAGATGCTAGGAGTTTCCTTAACCAACTGGCAGACCGATTTACCTCAAATGAAAAGGTCGAGACTACCACACTTCTTACGAAGTTGGTAACCATGCTGTATAGTGGTAAAGGAAACATAAGGGAGTACATTATGGAGATGTCCAATATAGCGACAAGTCTAAAAGCACTAAAACTCGATATGTCTGAGAGTATGTTAGTGCATTTCGTCTTGATGTCTCTGCCTGCATGATTCACTCCTTTTAAGATATCGTATAATACTCAAAAGGAAAAGTGGACATTGAATGAGCTTATTGCTCAATGCGTGCAAGAGGAGGGGAGACTGAAGATTGAGACATCTGAAAGTGCTCACTTAGCATCTGGTTCTCAAAATGCGAGCAAGAAGCGAAAGAGGATCAATAACAAAACTAAGGAAAAGCAAACTGCAGATTCTAGAAGCAATGACCATAAGGAGCGAAAGAAGCAGGATAAGGAATCCACTTGTTACTTTTGCAAGAAGAAAGGTCATATGAAGAAAGACTGTCTCAAGTACGCCAACTGACGTGTAAAGAAGGGTAAACTTCTCAACTTTGTTAGTTCAGAAGTCAATTTAGCTATTGTACCCATTGACACTTGGTGGATAGATACTGGTGCTACTACTCACATAAGTGTCACTATGCAGGGTTGTCTCAGGAGCCGACTTCCACTTAATGGTGAAAGATACATCTATACGGGGAATGGAAAAAAGGCTGCAGAAGAGGCTATTGGTGTTTTTAGGCTTTATTTAGGAACTAATGTTTATTTAGATTTGGAGAATACATTCATTGTACCGTCTTTCAGACGAAACTTAATTTCAATTTCTTGTTTGGACAAATCAGGTTATTCTTGTTCATTTGGAAATGAAATGTTTAGTATTTTCTATAATTCAATTTTGATTGGGAATGGTTCCTTGGTGGATAAGCTTTATAAATTAAACACTTTTACTCCTACGACTGACAACGTAATAATGCATAGTATAGGTATGAAACGTAAATTGACCAACGAGAATTCTTCTATGTTGTGGCATAGGCGTTTAGGACATATATCCAAACAACGCCTAGAAAGGTTAATGTCACATGGAATTCTTGATTCCTTTGACATGTTAGACTTTGATGTCTGCATAGAGTGTGTTAAGGGGAAGACAACTAACAAAAGGAACAAAGGGGCTAGCCGTTGTAGTGACGTTTTGGAGCTAATAGATACGGACATTTGTGGACCATTCCCTAAGGCATCTTGGAATGGACACACATATTTTATTAGCTTCATAGACGACTATTCTAGATTTGGCTATTTGTACCTTATTCATGAGAAGTCGCAATCTTTGGACATGTTTAAAATTTTCAAAGCCGAAGTTGAACTTCAACTAGGTAAGAAAATTAAAGCCGTCCGATCGGACCGTAGAGGAGAATATTACGGTCGATATGATGGATCAGGTGAACAACGTCCAGGACCTTTTGCAAATTACCTTGCTGAGTGTGGGATTGTGCCTCAGTATACCATGCCTGGTACACCCAGTCAGAATGGTGTAGCTGAGCGTCGCAATCGAACCCTAAAAGACATGGTGAGAAGTATGATGACTTTCACTTCTCTACCGAAGTCTTTGTGGGGTGAGACACTCAAGACTGCAGTTTACCTTCTCAATAGAGTACCTAGTAAAACAGTAACTAAAACCCCATTCGAGATGTGGACGGGTAGAAAGCCTAGCATTAGGCATTTACACGTCTGGGGTTGTCCAGCTGAGGCTAGGCCTTACAAGCCTAATGAAAAGAAACTGGACTCGAGAACTGTTAGCTGTAATTTTGTAGGTTACTCTGAGAGATCAAAAGGGTATAAATTTTATGATCCATCTAATAGATCCTTCTTCGAAACGGAAAACGCCAAGTTTATTGAGGACAGTGGGAGCGATAAAATCAGGGAAGTATCTTTTGAGGAAAGCGTTGATAATTCTCTTATGGTCACTACTAGTGCAATCAGTAGTGGTATGGTTACCATACCACACAGTATGGATATTGCACATCCAGTGAGCGTAGTGAACCAAGATATTCCCATGACATCTCCAATGCAATTGGAGGAGCCTACCACTGAAATTGAAGTATTGTCTCATATTGATGAGCAAGTACCTCAACCACCTCAAACACAAGTGCCCTTAAGGCGATCCACAAGGGAACGGAGAAGCACGAATTCTCGTGATTATGTTTATCTCCAAGAGCATGAGTTTGATATAGGGTTGGAAAGTGATCCTACATCTTTCCAAGAAGTCAAACAATGCTCTAACCCTGAAAGGTGGATTAACGTCATGCAAGAAGAGTTGAAGTCTATGGCAGACAATGACGTTTGGGAACTTGTCGAATTGCCTGAAGGTTCGAAACTCGTTGGTTGTAAATGGATATTTAAAACCAAACGAGATTCGAAGGGCAATATCGAAAGGTATAAGGCTCGTCTTGTTGCCAAGGGATTCACTCAAAAGGAAAACATTGATTATAAGGAGACTTTCTCACCTGTGTCGACGAAAGACTCCCTTAGGGTAATCATGGCACTTGTAGCTCATTTTGATTTGGAGCTACATCAAATGGACGTAAAGACTGCATTTCTCAATGGAGACATAGAGGAGTCTATATATATGGTGCAACTGGAGAACTTTGAGTCCTCAGACTCAAAGCACCTAGTATGTAGATTAAAGAAGTCCATTTATGGTTTAAAGCAGGCATCCCGTCAATGGTACCGGAAATTTGATCAAGTCGTTACCTCATTTGGATTTAGAGAGAACCCCGTTGATCAGTGCATATATGTCAAGTTCAGTGGGAGCAAGTTTGTTATACTTGTTTTATACATGGATGATATATTGCTTGCGAGCAATAATAAGGGTCTACTGCATGAAACCAAGTCATTTCTATCTGGTAAATTTGAAATGAAAGATCTTGGTGAAGCATCTTTTGTTCTAGGCATTCAGATCTGTCGTGATCGATTAAGAGACATTCTTGGACTTTCACAACAAGTTTATATTGAGAAGGTGCTTATAAGGTATGACATGCAGAACTGTACACCTGGTGACACACCTGTGTCAAGAGGTGACAAGTTCAGTTTGCAGCAGTGTCCACGACTTGAACTTGAAATAAAGGAGATGGAACAATTCCCATATGCATCAGCAGTGGGAATTCTCATGTATGCACAAGTTTGCACTCGACCAGATATAGCATTTGTAGTTGAGATGTTAGGCAGATATGTTAATAACCCAGGACCGGCGCACTGGAAAGCAATTAAAAGAGTGATGCGGTATTTGCAAAGAACTAAAAGACACATGCTCACATATCGGAGGTCAGATCATCTAGAGGTGATTGGTTATTCAAACTCCGATTTTGCTGGATGCTTAGATAGCAGGAGGTCCACTTCAGGCTATATCTTCATGCTTGCTGGAGGGGCTATATCTTGGAAGAGCGTCAAGCAGACGCTAGTAGCTACTTCTACTATGGAGGCATAATTGGTAGCATACTATGAAGCATTCAATCACGGGATTTGGCTGCGGAACTTCATCACAGCATTGCATAGCGTTGATGGCATTGACAGGCCACTGAGGATCTACTGTGATAATAAAGCTGCAGAACTTTATGCCAAGAACAACCGCAGTTCTTCGAAGTCCAAGCACATCGACATTAAGTTTCTAGCGGTTAAAGAGAGAGTTCAGAGTCGTCAGATCATGGTAGAGGACATCAGCACAGATTCCATGTTGGCCGATCCACTTACCAAAGGCTTGGTGCCCAAGGTGTTTCATGCGTATGTTGTGGATATGGGAGTTCTTCTTATGGAAGAAGAACTCATCTAGTGGGAGTCTGTATTTATTGCTCTATGTTAATAAAGACAAACATTTTTTTATTTTGATTATTGTACGTACCTAAAGTTCAAAAATAATAATGGGAATTCATATGTTCGTTTGACGCTCTGAATACGATATCATGATTTACTACTGCTGTTTAGCATTTGGTGTTTGTAAATATGATACAGATTCCTTTTGGAATCATAAAGTTTGGATCATGATTTGCTGTTGCAGTTTAGCATAAGGTGTTTGCAAATATGATCAGACTCTTTTGAGTCGCTTTGGACCAGTTGGAAATTGACATGTACTGATCACATTTCATGTAATTTCAACTCTATACATCCGCATCTTGATCTATGTCGTTAATGACATTGGTATTATGATTACTGTTGGGGCTTGTTACGATCATATACAGTAGCTATGACCTCTTTATTCTTATACCAATGAAGTTAATGGACCAGATTGTTTAAAGGGGTATCTTGTACCCATAAAGTTTGATAACAACTAAAGTTTTGCTTGTATTTACTATACAACTCACATATAGCCTAAGTGGGAGATTGTTGGATATTATTATTATTATCTCTATTAGGTGGGCTTATTTGTAAGTTGCACAAGTAAATACTATCTGAGCCCTTAAAGTGATCTAACTTATGTTTATTGGGTTTCGGATTATTGGATGCGGGTTCAATGTATAGAACCCTTTAGATCAATCTGTTATTATCTATGGGCTGATAACAGATTGGATTGCTATATAAAGGAGAGGTCCCTAAGGGTTTAGGTGATTTTTATGACCTAGTTTCTTGTTCCCCATTGACAAGAAACTTTACGGCGCCGTCAAACCTAAGCCTGTTGGAAGATCCTTCTTCTTCCTTCCGCTACATCTTCTTCCACAGGGATCAAGCCGACGACGCTACGACAAGGACGATGACTCTTCAATCAGGTTCCTTGTCATTCAGTTTATATTATTTTATTCTTGTCATGCCATAATTCGAAGAAACAATAGATCTATTATTATATGTCTTGTCTTTTCTCCTTAGAATTCTTATTTTATTTTTAGAATTCATGCGGTTAGGAGAAAACCCAAGTTCTATCATAAGATACTTCTCCTTTGTCTCTCTCTTGTGCGAGTTCTCTCCATCTCTCTCGGGAAGCCTTCGACAACTTCTTCTATTCTTATCGGAGACACATTTTCAGATCCGTAGTGCTTCCAAAAGCATTCTATCGATCCAAGTGGCTAACACCTAACAGATCATCCAGTTCGTGATTTAGTGCGTGTGGATACCGCTAGAGGAGTCACACGTGGGGCTCTCATCTTTTTCGTGACATCGATCACAAATATCCAAAGGATTAGAAGGTATGTATTTATGTCAGATTTCATATCATTTTGTTTAGAACTATATGTACCACGAATAGATCCATGATTTAAGAGCAAAGTTTGCTTTATTATAAATATTCTGCCGCGCATAGAACCTAACATTTTTCTCTTTCGATTGCTAAGTTTTAACTTTAATGTCAGAGTGACAATGGTCGAGACATTCTCGGTGTCATTTTAACTCTTTGTTTCTAGAGTTTCTACTATTTTCTGGCAGTGGTGATTTGTTCCCTCTCGCTATCCTCTTACCCTACGTGTTCAAGTTAAAGTCAAGGATCAACTCATCATCACCGATCAATCGTTCGTTTGGGCTTCTACTTCCAGAATATATATATATATATATATATATATATATATATATATATATATATATATATATATATATATATATATATATATATATAGTCCCCTCATCTTATTGATGAATAAGATTCTTAAAATCATACAAACCAGGCATCGTCACCTCATCTTAGTTATTGATAAGTGAGGTTATAGAGCCTCAGTGAAGCTGGAGAATTGCTTAGATTATTATTTAGTAATTCATGTATCTAATTTTTCGATTCAAATAATCTTAGATGTAGCCAGTCCGATTCTATAAAAAATTTCTATCAACTATCAGGATAAATTTAAAAGTATGAATGCTCGTTCCTGGATTATCTTCCTACTTAAGGAAATTAATTTCATAGTGCACTGTAGTTAGAAATTGATTCGTGAATACCTATGGAAACACTTTATCGTTGCATCATAGTCGGTGAAAATAATTTAAATATAATCTAAAAAAGTTGCAATGAGAAAGAGAAAGAGACAAGAGACAGAGAAGAACAAACAACGGTTAGATAATTATATTCATAAAACTTACGGTTTACAAAGAAAAGCAAATATAAATAGACAAGTAATAACAAATTAAAAGACTAATTTTACCATACACTAATTCTATCCTTATATAAATAATTTATTTTATCATATACTAACAACCCCCTCAAACTCATGATGTTTTAACAGAAAACATCGATAGTTTGTTAACTAAAAAATTGAAAACGAGCAGTGGAATACGCTTTGGTGAGCAAGTCTGTAATTTGCATGGAAGATGAGATAAATGGCAAAGTGATGGTGTCATTCTGGTAGTGATGATGGCGAGTGAGACGACAATCAATCCCGATATCCTTGGTGCGTTCATGAAAAATAAAATTGTGAGCAATTTGAATGACACTAGAGTTGTCACAATGCATAGGAGTAGGGCTCGAGAGAAAACACCCATATCAATAAGTAACCAACGTAACCAAACATTTTCAGTAGTAGTAAAGGTCATAACACGATATTCTTCTTCGGTAGAAGAATGAAAGATAATATTTCACTTTTTATTCTTCTAAGATATAAGAGAATCTCCCAAGAAAATATAAAATCCCATGGTAGACTTACGATCTGTAGAACCACCACCCCAATCTGCATCTGAATGGGCACGTAACTCTAATGTAGAAGTGGAAGGATAAAGAAGACTATGAAACTGAGTATCTTGAAGATATAAAGGATGCGAAACACAACTCCCCAATGTACTGAAGTGGGAGAAGCAACAAACTGACTAACAATGTGTACGATATAAGTAATGTCAGGTCTAGTGATGGTTAGATAAACTAGACTACCAACTAAAGTGCGATATAAAGAAGGATTTAGCAAGGGAACACCATTAGTGAAAGAGTACCGAGCATTAACTCAAGTGGAGTATCCATAATGCGAGTGTCAGATAGATGAGCTTACTCTAGAATGTCACCAGTATATTTGGATTGTGAGAGAAGATAACTATGAGGAGAATAAGTTACTTCAAGTCTAAAAAATAACGTAGAGGACCCAAATCTTTCATTTTAAACTCACGAGCCAAATGCAGTTTTAATTCTTCTATTCCACTTATATCATCCCCTGTAATAATCATGTTATCAACATAAATAGAGAGTGACGTATGACCTGACAAAGTACAACGAACAAAAAAAGCAGAGTCATGCTGGCTAGGAGGAAAGCCAAGAGATCCAATAACAATGGAGAACTTGTCAAACCAAGCTCGAGGAGCTTGTTTAAGGCCATTAAGAGTCTTTTTTAGTTTGCAAACTTCACTAGGATTGAGAGTGACACCTGGTGGAGACATCATGTAAACTTTTTCTTGAAGATCTCCATTTACAAAAGCATGTTTAATATCCATCTGAAAAACAGACCGTTGACGAATTAATACAACTACAATGAGAGTACGAATAGTAACAAGCATTGAAACTAGAGCAAAGATTTCCTCATAATTCATGCCATATTATTGAAAAATCTTTAGCAACCAAACGAGCTTTATATCACTCAACTGACCAATCAGATTAGTTTTAATCTTATACATCCATCGAGAACTAATCACACTCTTCCCTAAAGGAAGATGAACAAGATCCCATATACCTGTTTGATATAAAACAGAAAGTTTCTTCCGTCATAGCCTACTATCAAAGAGGATCAAGAGCAGTCTCTTTATAAGAGAAGGGCTTAGACAATTGGTGAATAGAAGCCAACATAGAAGAAAAAGAACTAGAATAAGTAGAATACACAAAATTAGGCAATTGAGTAGATTTATAAGATCGTTGAGGATAACGAAGAGGAAGATCTGCTATCACAGGAGCATTATGGGAAATAATAGAAGCAGAGGGAATATTAGGGAGTTGATGACTAGAATCAGTATGTCATTAGAAGAAGAGGTGTTAGGGTGGTCTAATTATGGGGAGACATGAGACGACATATCATCGGAGTTAGTGCAAAAAGGATCAATATGAGTGAGATTAAATTTTCGAAGATTAGGAGTGTTAGAGGGAATTGAATAGAATGGAATGTGTTCAAGAAAAATAACATGATGTGAGATATAAAGTTTTTGACTAACTGGATCATAACATCTATATCCTTTTTGACCCTCGCCATAGCCATGAAAAACATAAAGAAGGAACCGAAAATTAAGTTTACTATGTTCAACATGAGGACGGAGGACAAAACATGTGGATTCAAAAACTCTTAAGACAGAATAATCAGGAACATAACATATAATTTTTCAAAATGAGACAAATCAGATATAATAGAAGATGGAATTCTATTGATAGAATGGATTGCAGTAAGAATGACTTCCCCCTAGAACTCGCTAGGAGCATATGCAGATATCAAGATAGAACATGTAGTTTTAACAATATGTCTATATTTTCTTTCAGCAATGTCATTTTGTTCAGGAGTATCAGTACAAAAACTTTGATGAAGTGTACTATCTAAGGCAAGTAGTTTAGAAAATAGATTAGATGTATATTTACCACCCAAATTAGATAAAAATATTTAATAACATCATTTTGTTGAGTTTTTACTATGGCATGAAACATATGATAGATACCAAGAAAATCATAATATATTTCATAAGATAGACCCAAGTGTAACGAGTACAATCATCAATAAAGGAAATATAGTAATGAGATCCACCAGGTGGAGAAATCGAACATGGACTCCACACATCAGAATGAACTAACTCAAACGGTGCAAGAGAAACAGAGATACTTTTATAGAAAGGTAAGACAGAGAATTTTGCTAATTTGCAACCATAACAATCTGAAATATTATCAGTTTGCAATTCTCCTAAATTTCCTTTAGAAGCTAAGTATTTCAAACAAGAAGAAGAAACATGCCCAAGACGAGAATGTCACAAATAAAAATCAGAAGAAGTAGAGTTTAATCGAAAGGATGACAAATCAACAGTAGCAGCTGCAACACCTGGAACTTTTAGTTGTTTTAGTACATATAGTCCCCCTATCTACGACATATCCCAATTTGCTTCTGAGATCACGGATCCTGCACATATTGAGAAACCAAAATCACATAATTGACCGACCGAGATAAGATTCAAAGTAAAATTAGGAATATGATAAATATCAGACAGAGACAAATTAGACGTAGAAATAGAGCCAATACCAGCTAATGGCATAGGAGAATCATTTGCGATCATGACCGACACAGAAGGAGAAAAATTATAGATACAAAAGAATTGACATTAGGCGATATATGATACGAAGCTCTAGGATCAAGGATCCAAATAGTGAAAGGTATACCTACGGTACTATTAGAGGGCAAACCTTTATGAGAAGAAGCATACATAGCATGTGGATGAGATATAAGGTGCCACGGTCCCAGAGGCCCATTCTCGCTCGAAAATCAAGGCAGCATCTCTCTGTATGACGGACAATTGAAATATTTCTACATATATCTCAACACAGAATATGACACAGTCTCACACGGCTGGCAATATTTTCATAAATAAAAGAAAACACCACAACCACGCAGGTAATAATAAGAAAAGAAATCGTATGCATTCGAAGAAAAAATCAAAGCCAAGACATACACATAAATCCACCACTTCAAAACTAATAAAATAAATACAGGTCTAATGAAATAAAAGTTCGACTAATAAAGAAATACGAAAATGATAATAAATTACTCAAGCGGGGGATTGACAGTTGGATCCTCTCCTGGTGGTACGAGACGCGACTATCAACTACTTGAAATAAAAAAAGAATGAGAGGTGGTGAGCCCCGGTGGACTTTGCGGGTATAAGAATAAATAAATGTATGGTATATAAAAAGATAAAACAAGCATAAAGAGACAAGGGTATACAGTCTCTTGAATACTGAACATAAATCAAATGCATTTGTATGAATAAACATACCTGAAAATCAATGTAATACATAGGGGCATGATCAGAAATCCCCCTAATACCTTAGTAAACTGCTAGTATTGCCTAGCAGATCTAGATCATAAAATAAATGCAAATCATAACCGAATATACATGTCCATCAAATGTAGCAATCATAGCTCAAACTAGTGCAGCAAATAAAAGTAATGCACAATGCATAATATACATATGATGCGATGACCTGCTCTATACACACACCAACTACCGCTATATTGGGTAGGTTGAGTGGGCAAGATACAAGCGCCAAAACCTGTGGCTATGTAGAAACGCCATAATACTGTGGCTGTGTATGAAAAGTCGTAATACCTGTGGCTATACAATCTCAAAAATTCCTATGGGGGTTCCAAACACTTAGGGGGTATCAACTGTCTGCACACAACTCTAACTGAGCGTGACACAACAAGAAATATGACTGACGACCCATCTCAACCATAAGGGAGCCAGTAGTTATCGATATGCAAACAATGCTATGGTGCATATTACTAATATGCACAACCTCAATCAAACCAAAATCATGCAATTAATACGATACGAAACACAATCAATACTAAAGTAAATAAACATGCACTAATCAACTAGGTAGGCTTTATCTAATGTCAACCAAACTCTAGATAGGTCAAATGATTATTCTACAATACACGCGTACACGCGGTACTCTTTAAATCGAAAGATAAGAGTTTAGACTGTATAATTGAAAATTTTGAATAACTACTCAAAGGTCAAGTAAGAATATGTATCAAGTAGGAAAAACAAGAATAGATTTAAGGTAAAATAACATACTCAGAACATAAAACAACCATGTATTTAAGATAAACAATTCTACAGGAATCAAGTAAGAAGTACCCGTCTTAAATGTAGAACATATCTAAGTAAACCTCACGCCCAAGTACTTGTATCAAATCAGAGTATTGTACCAAAAACATAGTTTAGCTATTTATAAAAATTAATAATTTAGCTAAATTAATTACTAAACATAATTATGAGCAGGTGACTTAACCTAATCCCATAAACCAAATAGCTCTAAGATTCCAAAAGAACAATTCAAACCCTATTTGCATCCAAACTGATCTACACCATATCAAACCAATGTTCACAGAATACATCAAATTAAGTTACAATATAACATCGGTTCAACTTATCAAAATAGCACACTAAACAACTCTAAAACAACATTGCATAACCTCTTCTAACCCATAATCCATAACCAAGAATCGATCCTAAACAGAACCCAACTAATTCCATTCTAAGGACCAAGCACCCAAGAGGACTCCAAATCAGAGGACTACAATTCTGATCCACGGCAAAGACAAAGAGAACAAGAATAGTACATCTATCTCATCCAACTACAACACAACTAAACCACATCCGAGCAGAGAATTCCCACAAGAGCAGAACACTCAACACATCACATTGACCTCACGGCAATACCTCCCAAAAACAGACTAACGACATGATAATCAACTATTACGTCAAATGAATCAAGTCAATCAAAACCCATTCATCTCTACCAATCTGATTCTAAATAAAAAAATAACAAATGATCACAAACCTCCACCCATCTCTGCATACCTACATCAAATCCGCCACAACAAACTCCCACAAGCTCAAAACATCAACACAACGGAACAGATCAAAAGAACCAAAAATCAGATTCCAAACAGAACAATCCCTACGAAACTGTTCTGCCATCAACGCCTCTTATGAACACAAGCCCTATCAAAACAGAAACCAAAATCGAATTTATAGATAGAGATCCAAAACAGAATTCCCAATCTTAACGAAAGATTTCAAAACAAGCTATCAAAGCTCAACTCAAGAGGCTGCCAAAAAAAACAACTCTCCTTACCTTGGATGCACACACACACACACACACACACACACATATATATATATACCGAAATGCTATGCTGCGGACCGTGATGTGCGGATCTCACTGCCAGACCGATCAGGCCCTGCCTGATCGGTCTGTCCCCGTGGTCGCGCACGCGGTTCGCACGAGGCGGTCTGCAGCAGAGAATTACTATATATATATATATATATATATATATATATATATATATATATATATATACAATTTTGATATGTTGCGGACCGCCTGCTACGGACCACATACGTGCCCCCTGCTTGATCGGTCAGGGACTTCCGACCGATCAGGAAGTTGCCTGATCGGTCAACCTGACCGATCCGCCGTTACCCAGTGCCGACGGGGTTCACCGCTATCCGACGGGTTCACCGTTCCCGACGGGTTCACCCTACCCCTAGGGTTCACCGCTCACCCCCTGGGTTATAGTTTTGTTCGGGGGCGGCGGCCGAAGGCCGCCGATGGTGTCCGATCGACGATCGACCACCACCATCGGCGCAGCAGAGTTGCTTGACCGATCAGGCAGTTGCCTGATCGGTCCGGCGCTTGGTCCGCACGCGGTCCGCACCGTGCGGTCCGTAGCAGATCATTATATATATATATATATATATATATATATATATATATATATAAAATTTTAAAAATTAGATTTTTCCTTAAATAATTCAAAGGTAGTCCATTTTGTGTCCAATTATCCCTGCAATCATTTTTAAAAATTTTAGAAAAATCTTCCAAAATTTCCTATAAGATTATTTTCATTGTAACCCTTATTTATGGTATTTAATTTGCCATATTTTACACAAAGAACTTTTGAAATTGTTCAGCAAGAGATGCAATTGTTGCATTTAATGATTCAGTCACTTCAGAGTTTGTAGGAAGAACTACTGTTGTCATGATGGATGATTCAAATTTAAGGAATCATTTTTGTGATTAACTATTAGATTTCTAAAGAAAAGACAGAATCAATAGTTATATTTTCAGTTGTTAGGTGAATTTAAAGAATTCAAAATCCGAGCTCTACTATTTGAAATGCAAACCTGGGTGTGAGAACGTTCCCTTAAAGTTTTAAGGTGATCTAACAGTTAAAACTCAAGAAAATATCATTTTTCCTTTAGATGCGTGAGTCAATTTTTTTAATAAACTCACAATGACATAAAAATTGCTGAAAAAGTCTCAAAATGATCGGCCTTCATACATTTGAAACTCATAAATCTCAATGATAATGTTGAAATTCTTTAAAATTCAAACTTTTCGCCATGACAATACATTGCTATGATACCATAAAAACAATACAAATATAATTTAAAATATGATGTAAAGAAGGAGAAAGAGACAAGAGAAAGAAGAGAACAAACGATGGTTAAATAATTGTATTTATAAAACTTAGGATTTATAAAGAAAATGAGATATAAATAGATAAATAATAACAAATTAAAAGATTAATTCTATCCTAAACTAATTCTACTCTTATATAAATAATTTGTTTTATCCTATACTAACAGTCAGGAAAGAGTTGTGTTCCTATCTAAAATTGCAGGAGAAAGAGATATCGGTGAACTATTTTGTTGAAAATGTCACTGATCATCAAGAGAACGAATGGGTCATCATAACCCTCTCTAGACACTTGTGGGGTCAGGATTAGAAGGCTGTTAAGGTTGCGGTTCCATCCTTACAACGAATGGGTCATCATAGAGGCAGAGAAAGAAAGTGAGGGAATGATGGTTAAAATGGAAATGGAGGATGTCCCGATGAAAATTACTTCCTAAATTTAAGCAGTGCAATGAATAAGCAAATTAAATAAGATCATTAGAATATCGTATGATCTTGACCTTAAGTGCATACATTTCTCTTTTTTCTCTCTCTCTTAAATAAAAAAGAAATCTTTAATTTAATTTGATTTGATTTGAAATATACTTGATAGGGTTGAATAATCCGTGGCAGACACGTGGGATGAAGAAACTTTATGGCAAAATACAACGAATTTTAGTTACTCGTTTTTCAGAGCCCTCGAAACACTCTCGGGAAGAGGAGCCTTTAGGGCCCCCTCGGTAGACAAGTCCTAGGGAGTCAACCAGAAGATCTATCCCGGGATCACCCCGGGAGGTGAGGTCCCGAGATCACCTCGGGAGCTATAACGCCCACGATCACCCGGGTCAAAAGACCCCGAGATCACCTCGGGGAAGTGGAGCCCGAGCTACCTTCGACATCAAATAACGGCTCTCCCCCTCCCTCACGAATCTATGGATAAGCGTCTCCGCTGGCACGGAATCACCACGACCCTTAAATGTCACAACGGGTCAAAATGTAATGACGGCTTAGACCGTTTCAAAGGCTATCCAGTAACTGCCGAAAGAGGAAGAGGACGTGACATAAATCGTGGGGACGTGGCAAGATAGCGGAGGCCAGTATAAAAGCTACCCCAACCCCTCTGGTAAGGGGGGGGGGGGGTTAAGCATTCTCTACGACTCATATTTTCTTTTCTGTCTTACACCTTTCTCCATCGAGGAACTGACTTGAGCGTCGGAGTGGGCTCCGCCGGATAACCTTCGGCGTGTTCCCTTAACGCTCGTGTTGATCTCGCAGGGCGTAGAGTTCCTCCCCTTCTGTCAACCTCTACGTAGGCAGAATCTCGATGACTAACCATCGTCGTCGACTCCTTCCGAAACAATACTCTTAGGCTTTTATTTTTTATCTAGTTGCAAAGATAAGTAAAGCATTATCCACGGTATGGTACACTAATAAAGTACTAAAGAGATCTTTAAATGAAACGAATATTTAAAATTTTGATTTTTATTCGAACGAAACTTGAAGGGAGACTTATTAAAAACTCCCTAATCAGAAATTCATCTTTGTGTCAGCTCCCTTGGCAAGGGAACAATAGTTTTGACTCCCTAAACTTTTTTTTTAACTCCCTAATACATAAATTTACCAATCTACCCTTATTAAATGTTATCCCTCTCTCCAATACCTTCTCCCCCATTTGTTCACGATGCATCCAAAGCAAAAACCCTAACCAGCGCATTCCCACCATTTTCGTCTTCCTCATTTCCCTCTTCTCCATTTCTTCCCTACAGATTCTCCATCCTAAAGAAACCCAAACCAAGGAAATCGATGGCTCGACCATTTACCTCTTCTCCATTTCTTCCCGTTACAATGTCCATCCTAAACAAACCCTAACCAGCGAAATCCATCGCTGTACCTATCCACGCCGAGGAGGAGACTGAAGCAAGATCATACCCATCGAGATCCATCGATCGGGAGTAGCGAGATATCAACCGAGAGCAAACGACCGACGAGGAAAGTGAAGTAAGCGTCGCCGTCGAAGACACACAATCACCTTAAAAAATAGTAAATTTTTTAAATTTTTATAGTCTTTTTTAATCTATTAGTCGTATTTTGTTTGCTTGAATTTTCACATATCTCATTATTTATATATTATTGGTTTTTGGTCGGATTTTTTGAGATGGAGGTGAAATATTGAGATAGCGCGTGTAGGCTTGATCGCTTACGCTTGCTCCTCCAACTCCAACTAATACAGGAAAGAATCCACCTCCATCTCAAAAATTAATCGTATCTTCCTCTTTTGGAAGTTGAAATTCCTGAGAAATTATATTGTGTTTCACTCCCTGAAGATAATTTTCTAATATTTGAATATAAATAAAGGCCAATAATATTTGAATGTGTATATTATTCCTCATTTATGCTGTGTTATGAACTTAAATATAATTTGTCAAATTTATTTAAATTGATATCGTGTTATGATTGATTATGAAATTGTATAGTCTTTTCCAATGCAATTTCTCAATCACTCAGGTGACACAGATTTTGATCAGTTTCTTAGAGAAATGGAATCTGGATCTAGATCTTCAAATTTTTCATTTCTGGGTAGTTGCAAGTATAAAGAAGACCTCTATATGATTTTAATTTTTAATGGCTTCAGTCTAATGGAGTTGTTTGTTAATCTTGGAAGAAAATGTGAGGAGATTGTTCCACAAAATGTGCTTTTGCAATATCTTGCACCACATCAAAATATGTATGTGATATTGCATGAAGATGATGATGTCCGGATTATGACACATCTTTACACGTCTATGAGATTGACAATAATTAATATGAGAGCAGTGGAAAAAAATCACATGAGTGCCCACAGTCTCGAGAGGTAAAAAATTTCTACCTTAATTTTTTTCCGCATGTAGATATTAATGATGATAAAATTTATTTTTTTGATTTGCTTGATATGTCGTTGTAGAGTACAATTATTGATGATTGTTTAGTTATTTATCATGGAAATATATTGTGGGTGTGGTTTTTTCTTGTGAATCTTGAACATATGTAAATTTTAGTTGGGAAGACATTGGATGATTTAAACTTTTAAATTAGAACATGATTATATTCCATTTGTGTTGTATTAATAATTTATTAAAAGGTTAAAAATGGGATATCAACAACATATTCACTATTTAAAATAGTTGTGTATATATACATAAAGTACTCTTCCAAAGGTTAAATCATTCCAAGCTAGAAAATGATGTCATATTATTTAGATTTCTTATGCATCCACAATTTTATATTATATATATTTTAGTTTTGTTGATATGTCTTTGATAATTATATAGGTAAAGTACTCTCCCAAAGGTTAAGTCTTTAATTTTAGTTTAGGTTTGTTAATATATTACATAAAATACTCTCCCAAAGGTTAAGTCTTTAATTTTGGTGTATGGATAGTAGGTTAATTATAATTATTTTATGCTTACAATGATATTATACTCATTGTTAAATTGATAAGGTTTGAAACTAAAGAAGAGACACAGACTAATAATGATGGCTATCTTGAAGTGGGTTTGGTAAGAAATTCCATAGATTCTTGGAGTCATTGCATCCGTGGAGAGGGCCAGATATTCAAGGATGCTACAGAATTTCGAAAATCTGCTAAAAATTATGCAGTTGCTATGAGACGATCGTTTTTTTATAAAAAGAATGATAATAAGAAGGTTATTCTTGTCTGTAGCGAAAACAACTGTTCTTGGAGAATATATGCTTCAAGACATAAAGCTGACAAACTTTTTGGCATTAGAAAATGCAATCTAATACATACTTGTGGAGATGTCAATCTTCGTAGTAGAGGACATCCTAAAGCTGATGCTGCCTGGGTTTCCAATGTTGTGATGGATAGATTGAGGGGAGAGCCCTCGTATCGACCATGCACAATGTTGAAAGATATTCATAGAGATTATGAGGTCGAGCTTAATTACAACAGAGTTTGGAAAGGGAAGGAATTGGCAATGCATGACATTCATGGTGCAGAGGAGGGGTCTTATGATAGATTACGATGGTATTGTAGTGCTATCAAAGAAACTAATCCTGGAAGTTTTGTCGAGTGTGAAATTGATCATTGTGGTAATAAATTTAAACGGTTATTCATCTGCTTCAATGCATGTGCAATTGGTTTTATCAATGGATGTAGACCCTTGGTTTTCTTAGATGACACTCACATAAAGAATAAATACAAAGGATGCATTTTGGTTGCTGTGGCAAAGGATGCTAATGATGATCTTTTCACATTAGCATATTCAGTTGTAGATGCTGAAAATGATAATAATTGGGGATGGTTCTGTTTCCAACTTAAAAGTGTCCTACTTTTGCATTCCTATATTGGGTTCCATGAGTTCATCTTTTTTTCTGATAGACATCCTGGGATAATCAAGGCTATTCAGATAATATTCCCAGATAGTCATCATACCTACTGTTTGAGGCATTTGGTAGACAATTTCGTGAAACAGGTTTGGCTAATGGCATATTTGTGTTAGGAAACATTGCTTTTTGAATAATACTAGTTTATGTACTATTTTTTTGTTATTTGAATGTAGGTCATGCGAAGGTACCCACTTCATAACAAAAAATATTGGTCATCTATTTTCAAAAAAGCTGCATATGCCCTATCGACACAAGAATTTCAAGAATATGTTAACATGATAGTAGGGTCAATGCCACTTGCCAAAGACTTTATAGTATCTTCGTGTCCAGAAAGATGGGCAAATGCGTATGTTCTAGGAAATCGGTGGGGTGTCATGAATAATAACATAGCTGAGTCTTGGAATAATTGGGTTAAAGCAGCACGATTTCTTCCTATCGTGGCCATGGTCGATCACATACGGATTCAAATTATGGATATGATGCACAGACGACGTGAAGCAACAATGGAGATGGTTAAAAGATTGAGTTCATCAAAAGAGAATGCTCTTGCAAAAACATATGCTGAATCTCGTAGTTTGATAGTGCATAAGGCATGTGGTTGGAGTTTTGAAGTTGTGGATGGGAATAAATCATTTGCTGTTGATTTGTCTGCTCGGACTTGTTCGTGCAAAGCATGGCAGATTAATAGGTTTCTATGCAAACATGCATGTTCAACAATAGAGTCAAAGTCATTATCAGTATATGATTTCTGTGACAAGTACTTTAAAATAGAGTTGTATCATGAAAGCTACAAAGGAATCCTAAATCTGATCCCTACATGTCACATGTCTGAGTACAATCTCAAGCAGCAATTTGTAATCAATGCTCCCGTTGTTCGAAGCCAACCAGGCAGAAGAAGAACTCAAAGGATACCTTCGCAGGTCGAAAAACGTGTGACAAAGTGTGGTCGGTGTCATGGGCGAGGTCATAACCGACGTAGTTGCAAAGAAGCCATTAACTAACTCTACTTTTATTTTGTGAAAATAGTATGGAGCTATTTGATTTACAAGTAAAACATTGTATTCTGAAATTTCTTTTAATGAGCATGTACTCATATATTTGATCTCTAATACATTTTCCAATTTACAGGAAAAAGAGGATGATAGAACAAGCAAGAAGCAAGGATGTACCTAAGAGAAGGAGTACTCAAACCAGTGCAATTATTCAGGGCGTGCTCTTGGTGTAATGGTCCTTTAATATTATGTTAAGTTAGTGATGTTTATGTACCGGGAACTGTTTATGTAATGTGGGCTTGATACTAGTTGATGTTTAAGCTTAGTGTGATATCTGTATTTCATAGTTTTGGTAAATGACTCGTATTTGTTGTTGTTGTGTTAGTTCAGTTGTGAACATGAATGTTAGTTCAGTTATGAAACTGAATGCTTTTGATATATATTCTTCACTTGCTGTGTTCGAGCAGAGTGTGTTTCATAGAAGACAGTTCCTGTAAATCTTGAGTATTTGTTGTTGTTGTTGTGTGAGTTCAGTTATGAAACTGAATGTTTGTTCAGTTATGAAAATGAATGTTTGTTCAGTTATGAAACTCAATGTTATGATTTGTTTACTCTTTATGTGCATGCCATTTGTGGGATTTACAAAGGAGATTCTGTCAGAATTATACAAAGGAGATGGCAAGTTGGAGATGTTGTCAGAATTTCAGTACACATTGCCAAGTTGGAGATGCTGTAAGAATTTCAGTATTATCCAAGAGTTGGCGAGGTCATGGGGATTTTGAGTACAAAACTATACAATTTCAGTACACATTGGCTGAAATCGAGTACAAATCAGCCGAAATTGAGTACAAATTAATGAAATTCAAGTACAAGGTTAGGAAAGTGATACCTCTCTCATGATCTTGATGCAAAGTCGATTGTAGTTAGAGTTCAAGGTTAGGAAAACAAGATAAGAGAGGGGTATATGCCCTATTATTTGACTATCCAAGAGTTGGCAAGACCATGGGGATTTTGAGTACAAATTGATGCAATTTCAGTACACATTGGCTGAAATCGAGTACAGATCAGCAGAAATTGAGTACAAATTGATGAAATTCGAGTACAAGGTTAGGAAACCTATACCTCTCTCATGCTCTTGATGTAAAATCCATTGTAGTTAGAGTCCAATGTTAGGAAACCAAGATAGGATCATGAGAGAGGTATCACATACCTCTCTCATGATCTTGATGCAAAGTCCATTGTAGTTGAGTCCAAGGTTAGGAAAAGAAGATAGGATCATGATATATGTCCTATTATTTGACTATCCAAGAGTTGCCAAGGCCATGGGGATTTTGAGTACAAATTGATGCAATTTCAGTACATATTGGCTGAAATCGAGTACAGATCAGCAGAAATTGAGTACAAATTGATGAAATTCGAGTACAAGGTTAGGAAACCTATACCTCTCTCATGCTCTTGATGTAAAATTCATTGTAGTTAGAGTCCAAGGTTAGGAAACCAAGATAGGATCATGAGAGAGGTATCACTTACCTCTCTCATGATCTTGATGCAAAGTCCATTGTAGTTGAGTCCGTGGTTAGGAAAAGAAGATAGGATCATGATATATGCCCTATTATTTGACTATCCAAGAGTTGGCAAGGCCATGGGGATTTTGAGTACAAATTGATGCAATTTCAGTACACATTGGCTGAAATCGAGTACAAATCAGCAGAAATTGAGTACAAGGATAGTCAAATAATAGGGCATATATCATGATCCTATCTTCTTTTCCTAACCTTGGACTCAACTACAATGGATTTTACATCAAGATCATGAGAGAGGTATATGTTTCCTAACCTTGTACTCGATTTTCATCAATTTGTACTCAATTTTGGCTGATCTGTACTCGATTTCAGCCAATGTGTACTGAAATTGTAACAATTTGTACTCAAAATCCCCATGGCCTTGCCAACTCTTGGATAGTCAAATAATAGGGCATATATCATGATCCTATCTTTTTTTCCTAACCTTGGACTCAACTACAATGGATTCACTACACCAAAACAGGTGTTTTGCGACGGTTCATTATGTGATTTGTGGCGGTTCAAACTGCCGCTATTAACCATTTGCCGCGGTTCTAAAACTGCCGCTATCCGTAGTGTCGCCAGCCATTTTGCGGCGGTTTTGAGGAACCGCTGGTACAACCGCCGCAAATTATTTTGCGACGGTTTGGGTGGCAGTTAAACCGCCGCAAATCACTTGACTAAAAAGTCACGCTAAATGTTTAACAATGGTTTGGAAACCGCCGCTACATGGTGAATAGTGATAGTTAATAGCGGCGGTTTCAAACCGCCGCAAATGGTGAATAGTGATAATTAATAGCGGCGATTTTGGCGGTGATTTAACCGCCGCAAATCACTTTGTTAAAAAGCACGTTAAAATTTTAGTGGCGGTTCCCGAACCGCCGCAAACAAAAATTTTTTGTAGCGATTTCAACCACCACAAAATTTATTAGCATGAAATTACAAAAATTATTGCGACGGTTCATGAAAGCCGTTATTAGTTAACATTGTGCTCAACCAATTTGTGTGCAATTTAAAATCATCACAACTAATTTAATTCAAAGGTATTAAGAACAAACCAATACATCAAATGCAAGTTTATCTTGCTAATGTCTAAGCAAATACAAATCCTTAACATAAAAAAATCTTAACAACAATAGACCTGTAATCTAAAGAAAAAAAGACTAAGGGTTAGAAGATGATGATGGTCCCTCATTTTGGGGTTCATGATTAGCCTCGGAAGAACACCTTGCTTCTAATGGTGAGCATATGTCTGTTGCCTGAAATTAGATAAAACGTCAATATTAGAAATTTGATCCTGTAAAAGATGTTATAAAAATACAGATGTTATATGAGACAGAACTTAATTGTAAGAAAAGACATATTGCTATCAATCCATCAAATTATAGATCAGACATAAGAAAACAGAAACATATTAATGTACTTGAAAGAAAAACATTAGCAGTAATAATTAGCATAGGATAATGTACTTGAAAACAACAACCATGAAGTAAATCCATCAGTAGGCCATGGCCAGCAGAAGAAAACAAATTGGTCAGATTAATGTACTTGAAAGAAAAAAAGGATACAAAACATTTAACATGCAGTGAAGTAGCGTTAGCAGTAATAATAAGCATAGGATAATCAAGTAATTATGACTCGCTATAAAAACAACAACCATGAAGTAAATTTATAGTGGGAGCCAAGAGCATTGAAGTCAATAGAAACTATACCTGATTGGCCTGTAAATCAGTGGGAAATTGACCTCCTTGTTGACTCATAATAAAGGTCATTTGATCTTGCAACAATTTTAACTGTAGCTTCTAGCTCTCGTGTTCAGCTCTTGATGGACCATCAGATTGAACCGAGCCTCCCGAGCGAGATGATGACCGAAGTTGGGATGGACAGACACCAATCCCATGCCTCGAACAAATCTCAGGTGCTCTTTCCCAAAGACTTTCACAAATGCTTCATCTGTAGAAGATCCTTGACTAATCTCCTTTTCTAAATCATCCTATCGACATTAAATGAAAATTATGAAGTCTAAGCATAAATTACATATTTAGAAACAATATAAACACTCAAAACATCCAAAATATATTTAAAAATTACATTCTTTTTTTTGGGTCTCATCATTGACAAAAGATCCATCTTTTTTTGTGTAAGCAACAAGATACATTTCCCCTCTACTATATTTTCTGCTTGTTTGAGTTTCCTTACATTGTGCGATAACATTAATTAGATCTAAAACCCACCAAATCATTTTGCTACAATTAACAATATCCACAATAAGAGAATAAAATATATGTACCAGTTTGTGTTGTTTTCTGGCGAGTGTCTTTGACCCAAGAGTGTGAGGAATTGTTTGCCGCTTTCTATTAGCAGTATTTTTTTCACTCAATGCTTGCACATTAATATATACGTAGATTAACAAATTAATGGACATAACTAAGAGTTGATTACCAATAATATTTAAAAAAAATATGGGAATAATGTCATTATATTATTGTACTACCTTTCCTTCAGCACTTAATTTATATTCCAAAAAGACTGTCCAATGCTCTTTAGGAATCCCATTAGGGTGCAAGTTGACATTTTCTTCCCATCTACGCTCTGGTTGGTAATGGCTTTGAAATGAAATACTCTGCATTTGGTATCTCTCCATTTTTTTTGAAAGACTTCCAATGATATACGTCTTCTGGTGATCATCATCAACAATAAATTTTTCCTTTAAATCAAACACAAAATTGCCCATATCATCCGGATCTGAAACATTGTAGCTATTTTCACTGATAGTGTCATCGATGTTCTCTCCTCCTGCATCCCTTACAAACTTCATTGCAATATATAAAATAAGCATATAGTTTGCACATTTCATTCATATGAGTTTATAAGAGCTGTGAAATTCCTAACCTCTTATTCAAAACTTTCTTTGGAAAATGACCATACTCGCTGCACAGGTACAGTAATCGATCGATACGAGTTCAATAAAAAGTGCTAGTATCATGCTATAAATTTGAACTTCACCATTGAACTAAAATTTCACCAAAATGAACAAAAACAGCACTTCAGAAAAACCTGGTTATACACCACCCATGCTACAATGGGCTTGAACTTGGATGTAAGATTTGCAGCAGCTTTTTTTAAGCACATATAATTTTCTTTAACCTGCAATATCTGACTAGTTAAAGATGTGACACCGATATTCTCTAGAACACAAAACATTGCAAAATTATAAGTTAAGACCTTAATCAGACATATTTTCTCAAATGGAAGAATGAAATGTCTTATATTGATTGGCAAAAATCGCATAATTGAATAGTTGTTCTGGCCTTACAGCATCATAAACTGAATTTGCTCTGACTTCTGAATTTGTAATGGTTGCTAGGTACTTGATCCATTCAGCTCTGTTCAGACACCCATATACGAGATCAACAAACTCAATTAGAAGTTTTTATTTCTTTCTAAGCAAACACAAGGACAGTACCTGTAATGGAGTTCTTTCATCTAGAGGTACAAAAGTAGCAAAATTGCAGGGTTGTTGTTGTTCTACATTGCTGATGAAATGTGTAGAGAATTGAGACAGTTGTTGCATGTCTGTCTTTCTAACTAGTTGGATACCACCACTAATGTAAGATTTGAGCAAACACTGAGAAGTAATTTGATTTGATGCCATTCCCTTGAAGCTCTCTAGGAGGCCCAACAACTACAAGTTACATGAATTAGAAAAAAGAAAGAAAGAAACGCAGACAGTGAGGGCAAGTATCTAGACTTTGAGGTTCATGCACCTAAAGCAATTTCTACATGAATCAAAATATCAGGAAGATGTTTCGTGGGTGATAAACTAACTAGACTTTGAGCATGAAATGCTTCAATTGTATCACTCTATGCACAATTTCCCCTTGCACCTAAAGATATCATTTAGTATAACTTGACTACAGAATATACATATAAAGCAGATTAGATGAGTAGAACAATTGGATGCCTTATTTTCATACAAGAATTAATCAATGAAATATCATGTGAGATAAGGATACCCCTTGAACAAGATCAGCAAGGCCAGCTCCAAACTCTTGAAGAATCTCTAGAAGGATTCAGATTGATTACCATTGGAAACTAAAGGATTCAGATTCAACCTCTTGAAAAAATGATAATGTAAATAAACAGAGGCAGAGGGAGAGGAAATGAGAGACGGAGAGGGAGAGAGGGATACCTTGAGATGGAGAGACAGTGACGATGGAGAGACCGTGAGATGGAGAGACAGTGACGATGGAGAGACCGTGAGATGGAGAGACAGCGACGATGACAACGATCGATGAACGGCGAACGACGAATGATGAAAGGCGACGTCGAACGGTGAGGGCACGCGAAGGTTTTGGTGGTGAGGTAGCGTCGACGTTTAGGGCAAGCACGCGAAAGGAAAACGATGTAGGGCAAATGCGAAGCGGCGTTTGTGAGGAATGCGTCGGCATTTAGGGTGTTTGTGAGGAATTAATGGATGAAAAACTTAATTATTTAATCAATATATTAAATATTAATCGTTAATAATAATGTAATTTTTTATTTTATTTATGTTAAATATATTGATCGTTATCAATTTATTAGTAAATTATATATATATATATAGATATATATGATAATTTAATTAAATATTATGATGAACGGTGAACGGCAAACGACGAACGGTGACGACGAGCACAAACCTTTTCGTGAGGACGAGGGTGCGAACGTTTTGGTGAGGAAGCGGCGATATTTAGGTCGCGAACGTTTTGTCTAGGGCAAACTAAATTGCTTCCAAATACGCGCAAATGTATTTTTAATTTTTTTTCATTTTAAAAAACATAAGAGTGAAAATAAACAATTATAATTTAAAATTAACAAATATGTTAAAAATTTAAAAAATCTAATTTGCGACGGTTGTGTAAAACCGCCGCGAAACGTTGGCATAAAATATGACCGCCTCGTAAACCACCACTGCACTACAATAAATTGGCGACGGTTAATATGAAACTGCCGCTAAATTGCATTAATTTGCAGCGGTTTTCCAAACCGCCGCAAACACCGTCGTGAAATACTTATTTGCGGCGGTTTATCATAACCGTCGCAAAACAACCGTCGCTAAATTCCGTTTTTGGTGTAGTGATTTTACATCAAGATCATGAGAGAGGTATAAGTTTCCTAACCTTGTACTCGATTTTTATCAATTTGTACTCAATTTTGGCTGATCTTTACTCGATTTCAGCCAATGTGTACTGAAATTGCAACAATTTGTACTCAAAATCCCCATGGCCTTGCCAACTCTTGGATAGTCAAATAATAGGGCATATATCATGATCCTATCTTCTTTTCCTAATCTTGGACTCAACTACAATGGATTTTACATCAAGATCATGAGAGAGGTATAGGTTTCCTAACCTTGTACTCGATTTTCATCAATTTATACTCAATTTTGGCTGATCTGTACTCGATTTCAGCTAATGTGTACTGAAATTGCATCAATTTGTACTCAAAATCCCCATGACCTTGCCAACTCTTGGATAGTCAAATAATAGGGCATATATCATGATCCTATCTTCTTTTCCTAACCTTGATCTCAACTACAATGGACTTTGCATCAAGATCATGAGAGAGGTAAGTGATACCTCTCTCATGATCCTATCTTGGTTTCCTAACCTTGGACTCTAACTATAATGGATTTTACATCAAGAGCATGAGAGAGGTATAGGTTTCCTAACCTTGTACTCGAATTTCATCAATTTGTACTCAATTTTTGCTGATTTGCACTCGATTTCAGCCAATGTGTACTGAAATTGCATCAATTTGTACTCAAAATCCCCATGACCTTTCCAACTCTTGGATAGTCAAATAATAGGGCATATATCATTATCCTATCTTCTTTTCCTAACCTTGGACTCAACTACAATGGATTTTACATCAAGATCATGAGAGAGGTATATGTTTCCTAACCTTGTACTCGATTTTCATCAATTTGTACTCAATTTCGGCTGATCTATACTCGATTTCAGCCAATGTGTACTGAAATTGCAATAATTTGTACTCAAAATTCCCATGGCCTTGCCAACTCTTGGATAGTCAAATAATAGGGCATATATCATGATCCTATCTTCTTTTCCTAACCTTGGACTCAACTATAATAGACTTTGCATCAAGATCATGAGAGAGGTAAGTGATACCTCTCTCATGATCCTATCTTGGTTTCCTAACCTTGGACTCTAACTACAATGGATTTTGTTGATGCAGTCTGGCCCGATTGTTGTTTTGGTGTTGACAACGATTTAAGTTTAGTTGAATGGATTTGGATTAAGTCCAGGTGGATCGGGAGATCGCACGCTGGCATGTGAAAAAGTCCTAGCTTGGAGGGCTAGGTGTGTTGAAAAGCCCTAATTCGGAAGGGTTGGGTAAAAAGTCCTAACATGGAGGGTTAGGTGAAAAGTCCCAACATGGAGGGTTAGGTGAAAAAGTCCTGGTGAGTGAAGCCAGGTGGTGGAAATCCCGGTGAGTGAAGCCGGGTCCTAGTGAGTGAAGCCAGGTGATGGAAATCCCGGTGAGTGAAGCCGGGTCCTGGTGAGTGAAGCCAGGTGAGGAAAATCTCGGTGAGTGAAGCCGGGTCCTGGTGAGTGAAGCCAGGTGATGGAAATCCCGGTGAGTGAAGTCGGGTCCTGGTGAGTGAAGCCAGGTGAGGAAAATCTGGGTGAGTGAAGCCGGGTCCTGGTGAGTGAAGCTAGGTGATGGAAATCCTAGTGAGTGAAGCTAGGTTGAAATCCCGGTGAGTGAAGCCGGGTCCCGGTGAGTGAAGCCGGGTGACTGAAACCCTGGTGAGTGAAGCCAGGTCCTAGCTTGGAGGGCTAGGTTGAAGTCCCAGTGAGTGAAGTTGGGCATGGCACGAGTCAGAGAAGGGCTGGAGGCTTGTTCTCGTGACTTAGAGTGCATTTGGGCTTGCCTGGATCGGTCTGGTGACCGATCAGGGAGAAGACAGTTTACTCACTGCTTGGCTCCTGATCGGTCTGGTGACCGATCAGGGATACTGTTCAGATCGGTCTAGTGAACGATCATTTGTCGCAAGGTTCTCACTATCACCGATCAGGATGACTCCTGATCGGTCTGGAAGCAGCCTGATTGGTCTGGTGACCGATCAGGCTGGAGCCTGATTGGTCTGGTGACCGATCAGGCAGGAGCCTGATTGGTCTGGGGACCAATCAGGAGTGTGCAGAAGACTGCTGGATCAGTCTGGTGACCAATCAGGCTCCTTCCTGATCGGTCTGGTGACCGATCAGGAGCAGAACTTTAATTCAAATATGATGTCAGAAGTCTGTTTTCACTGCCGATTCTCTGCTACTTGCTGATTTCTTTTTGATATGCATTGCTAAGCCTCTGTTGGAGTGTGCAGGTGATAGCAGGTGATTCAAACACTCAAGGAGGGTCAATGGGAGGCTTTCCTTGGAGCAGGTTTGGATCTATTGTGTTTTCAGGTCTCAACGGCGTCTGGCGCAACTGGCAACTGACGAAGGCGCGGCTGGCAACTGACGGAGGCTCAGCTGGAGGAGTGTCCAGTGGACTGAGTGCTCAGAGAGGTCAGTGGGTCAGGGTGTGAGTCAGTGGTGTTGATGGAGCTGGCGACGTTGAGCCGGAGCTTAAGAGACAAAGTTGGATGCAGAGGAGAGGAGGCGAACAAGACAGAAACTTGGGAAGTTTGGCTGGGCTGTGTTCGTGCTCTCTGTTGCTTTGTGGTTAAGCGATCTTGTTACATCTTTGTGAGCTTGTCTTCTCGAGTGTCTCTGTGCTTAACTTGTATCTTCTTGAGATCACTTGTGGAGAGGTTTCTCCACCGAGAAGGAGGCTGCTACTATCCGGAGTTCACCGGGGCTTGATCTGCCGACGATCAAGGGATCGCCTACCTCACGGGCACGCCAAGGAGTAGGGGCAAGTTATCCCCGAACCTTGTATATCGAGGTGTTAGCGTTGGTTTGCTTTCCCTTTGTGTTTTGCTTGCTGTTCTTTATTTTTGCTTCTGTGTTTTTGTTTCCGCTGCTACTAATCTGATCACGCAGAAGTATCAAAGAGCAAGAAAATTATGTCTGGCTATATTCACCCCCCCCCTCTCTAGCCATCCCGTGTCCAACAGATTTTACATCAAGAGCATGAGAGAGGTATATGTTTCCTAACCTTGTACTCGAATTTCATCAATTTATACTCAATTTCTGCTGATCTGTACTCGATTTCAGCCAATGTGTACTGAAATTGCATCAATTTGTACTCAAAATCCCCATGGCCTTGCCAACTCTTGGATAGTCAAATAATAGGGCATATATCATGATCCTATCTTGTTTTCCTAACCTTGGACTCAACTACAATGGACTTTGCAACAAGATCATGAGAGAGGTAAGTGATACCTCTCTCATGATCCTATCTTGGTTTCTTAACCTTGGACTATAACTACAATGAATTTTACATCAAGAGCATGAGAGAGGTATAAGTTTCCTAACCTTGTACTCGAATTTCATCAATTTGTACTCAATTTTTGCTGATTTGTACTCGATTTCAGCCAATGTGTACTGAAATTGCATCAATTTGTACTCAAAATCCCCATGGTCTTTCCAATTCTTGGATAGTCAAATAATAGGGCATATATCATGATCCTATCTTCTTTTCATAACCTTGGACTCAACTACAATGGATTTTACATCAAGATCATGAGAGAGGTATAGGTTTCCTAACCTTGTACTCGATTTTCATCAATTTGTACTCAATTTCGGCTGATCTGTACTCGATTTCAGCCAATGTGTACTGAAATTGCAACAATTTGTACTCAAAATCCCTATGGCCTTGCCAACTCTTGGATAGTCAAATAATAGGGCATATATCATGATCCTATCTTCTTTTCCTATCCTTGGACTCAACTACAATGGACTTTGCATCAAGATCATGAGAGAGGTAAGTGATACCTCTCTCATGATCCTATCTTGGTTTCCTAACCTTGGACTCTAACTACAATGGATTTTATATCAAGAGCATGAGAGAGGTATAGGTTTCCTAACCTTGTACTCGAATTTCATCAATTTGTACTCAATTTCTGCTGATCTGTACTCGATTTCAGCCAATGTGTACTGAAATTGCATCAATTTGTACTCAAAATCCCCATGGCCTTGCCAACTCTTGGATAGTCAAATAATAGGGCATATACCCCTCTCTTATCTTGTTTTCCTAACCTTGGACTCTAACTACAATCGACTTTGCATCAAGATCATGAGAGAGGTATCACTTTCCTAACCTTGTACTCGAATTTCATTAATTTGTACTCAATTTCGGCTGATTTGTACTCGATTTCAGCCAATGTGTACTGAAATTGTATAGTTTTGTACTCAAAATCCCCATTGTCTTGCCAACTCTTGGATAATACTGAAATTCTTACAGCATCTCCAACTTGGCAATGTGTACTGAAATTCTGACAGCATCTCCAACTTGCCATCTTTTTTGTATAATTCTGATAGCATCTCCTTTGTATATCTCACAAATGACATGCACATAAAGAGTACACAAATCATAAAATTGAGTTTCATAACTGAACAAACATTCATTTTCATAACTGAACAAACATTCAGTTTCATAACTGAACTCACACAACAACAACAACAAATACTCAAGATTTACAAGAACTGTCTTCTATGAAACACACTCTGCTCGAACACAGCAAGTGAAGAATATATATCAAAAAGCAAGTAAAAATACATACTCTACCTGAATACTTTGAATCTCAGATCATATCAAAAGCAAGTGAAGAGCAATCAAAAACATCAACTAAGAAATGAAACAGAATGCCGAATGCACCAGAAAAAGAAATGCCCAATAAGATCACATTGACATCACTTTGCACATAATCATGCATAAATTTTTCCACAACAAAACATCCATAATCAGCAACAAACATCCATAATCATCCATAATCACATATTTTCCATATTTCAACAACAAGACATTCACTTTCCATAACATTCAGCAACTCACAACCATAATCACATAGGCTAAAGGTGATGAAGATGAGAATATCTGCAGATACACCAACTTACAACAAATATACGTTTTCCACCAAAAATCATAATCACATGGGATTAGTAAAGTCTACTTCTTCATAATTCTATTTTCATCTGACAGAATAATCGCTGCCATGTGTGCCCGATACGTATCCATCTTTACCTCTTTTTCATAATTCCATATTTCATCATCATCAAGCGCCATACACTCAATCCACAAACAAGTAAAAACACCACAATCGAGTGTCTCGCCTTGGTGACGACACTTTGTTTTCGTTACTGTTATTTTCCCAATGTTAAAGCCTGAGAAATTTTTCATGTATCCAGCCAAAAATTCTGCCTGCATATATTGATTCAGCTGTGAAAGTTAAGTTTTAAGAGTTATTGAAATATAAATGATGAAACTTACATAAACTTTGGCTATCCCGAAAGCAGCTGGATGAGGCTTGGAGTTCATTGTCTTGAATTTGCCTTCTCTTGTTGAATAGAATAACAAATACCAATGTCATCCATAGTTCAAGGGAAAAATAATATATCTGCATCTTGTAAATAAATTTTCATTGAGATGTTTTAATTGATTCCTTGTCATTGAAGTAAGTTTTCCAACAAATTCTTCATACTCTCCCTTCCGCAGCAATCGATTATTCCTATGTCCTTCCAATTTATCAAGGATTTCTCTCTACATGTAGAAATAGAGTCATATTTCTCATTGTAAACAAAAATTAAAGAATTACAAGAAGCATATTTCCAATTGTAAGGTCAAAGAACACCACAAACCTGAACATCCATGTCCATGCCAAAAATTTCAAACCCTTTCTTGACACTTTGCTTTCTCATTATTCTCATGTAACAATCAATAATTTCGGATCCAACTGGATTACGAAATAAGAATTCACAGAATTGGAGGCCATTAAGTACCACATTATCTTCCTTCCACACAACAACACTGCAAATTTGATAATTTATATAATATTTCACTATAAAGGAATAATATTCTAGAAAAGGAAACATGTACAAGATTAACATACTCCAACTTATTTCGAGAAAGATATTCTGTTACCATCTCTCGCTCTTCCTCTATTGCTTCTTGATATCCACAAAAATTTCTCTTTTCTCTATATTTATTCATCACATCCGCAACAGCATCCCTTCCAATTGTAGCAACATCTATAGTCGTGTCTCCCTATGTAGATATATTTAAGAACATAAGAATAAAATAGAAACACGGTTAACAACAAATAAATAAAATTAACTCTATTTTACCGATTCCAGCACTATTGTGTCTACAACTGATGCTAACACCTCTTTGCTTGCCTTCCTCCTACGTTTAGGTGTTGTACTCGGCGGCGTAACATATATTTCAGCCTTTTTTTTCATTCTGTCTGCCCTTGTCCTTACCGTCATTGCAATAGAGGACACAAATTGCTCTACTGATGCAATATTCTTTTCAACCGGCACTTCAACAAACCCAACAATTTCACCTTCAATGGAGTCTTTAACTTCATCTCTCTTGTTCTCTTCTGACCCACTGATATCATCAATCTGTGGTTGTGGCTCACCACCAAACTCTTTTGCCATTGGTTCAGTATTGGCCCAACTTGTACCAGCAATCAATCCACCACATTTAACACATTCTGAGCCCTGAAATAATTACAAGATTCTTGTAGCAAATAAATATTTTCTCAACTTCATTTAACAAAATACTTATTTATTGATAATATTACCGAAAAACTTCCTCGCCTTTGATGAAACAGTTTATCTTCATCCGAAAAAGGTACAATGGACAACACCTTTTCACAATTAAAATTAAAAGATCACTACAATTCATCATATTTGAGTATGTCTACTATAAAATATGAACTTACTTTACTATAGTCAATGGAATTCAATAACCTCTCCGCTAAATCAGGTTTGGTAGGTATCTTACTTTCCCCCCAACGGAACAACCGGGGAAAAGTATGTAGCGAACGTACAACTCCAAGAGAAGGTATTCTTTCATATAACCATGCCTAAATAAATAAATTTATTAGTATAACAGAACAAAACATAATAAAAGCATACTAAAAAAACTCACCATCAATCCAACAGTTGAACCATCTAGATACTTCTTTCTTCTAACATCACCCTTTCTAATATATTTGAAAATTTGGTTGGTCAAAAATCTATAAGCCGCATCTCCCCACGAATAATCAAAGAAGGTGGTCAGGTCATCAATGTATGACATAATGAATCGAGGTGTTGAGTAGTTGGCCACAGGAAAAATGATATAATTAAACACTAAACAAATAAACATCCTAACAAAATCATCCACATCTGAGTTACTCTCTGATCCAGCTAAAGAGGATAGTCTATCATAGATTACACTTCTGGTCACATTGCCAACTTTCCCAGAGAAATACTAAGCAACAAATTTAGATCCAAATTCACATCTAAATCAACTGGTTGCCCTACATAACGCAAGCCAAGAACAATGGAAAACTCTGGTGATGTAAACGGAACAACAATATTTTCACCAAACAGAAATGAACGAGATTGCAACTGAAATCTTTTTAAAATTATATCAACTCTGGAGCTGCTGATCGCCAATTTGGGCATCTTAAGCCATATACCAAATGGAGTGTTTTGAATACTCTGCTTTTGCTTATCAGTCATTTTTGGTCCCACTTCATCCATTACAGCTCTAAAAAAAGTAGGTGAACACCGAAACTGAGCTTTTTTCCCACTGTTAACCTCTTTAGCATCTTTGTTAATCTTTGCTTCTTTCCTAGTCTTCACCATCTTTGATTCTGTTCAACCCTTACTCAAAATATCCAACACAATTTTAGTATTTAGACCATAAAGTATACTGAAAATTAATCAAGTAAACATTTGCCTACTTACAAACAATAAACATTCAATTTAATAATAATAGAAAAAATTTAATATCATCATTAAACATGAACAATTACCTATTTATCTATAGAAATGACAATTGCCTATTTACCTCCCTCTCACCACTTATCTATAATCAAGGAATTCTTAAATTTTTAAAGAATGATGCAAATAGTATTCATAAATTGAAATCTCATAGGAATAGTAACCATATACTCATAATAGGGTGAAGTTGTACTTAATCAATCGCTAATCTTTTTTTAAACGAATAGGGAAATAAGAAAGATGATAATTAGAGAGTTCCGATTAATAGATAAAAAAACTACAAAAAATGCCTGGCTTCAACTCTATCTCCGGCGACAACGCTTGATTCAGTCTCCTCGTCGGTGGGTTGATGGATCTACACAGCTATAATCTTGCTTCACATTGTGTCGGGAAGAAATGGGGAGAGGGAAATGGTCGACTTGCCTTGATTTCGCTGGTTAGGGTTTACGAGATTAAGTCGTCAAGAAATCTGGGAAGAAGGAAACTGAGGAGAGGAAGCTGGCTTGATTTCGCCTGTGAAGGACGCCGAGAATGTGTCGTCAAGAAATCGCGGGAGAAGGAAATTGAGGAGACGAAGCTGGCTTGATTTCGCAGGTGAAGGACGCCGAGAATGTGTCGGGAAGAAAACAGTGGAAAACGAAACTGCGGGAAAAGAAATGCGGGAAAACCAAATGCGGGAAAAGTAAGAAGGGTATATTAGTAAATTTATGTATTGAGGAGCTAAAACTAAAAAGTAGGGACTTAAAACATGTGTTTCCTCACATGGGGAGCGAACACAAAGTCAACTTTTGAATTAGGGATTTATCTCTAATTTACCGAAACTTGAACATTTGGATTTAATATATATATATATATATATATATATATATATATATATATATATATATATATATATATATATATATATATATTGAAACTCGTAACCATCTGCCCAACGAATGACCCGATGGTGACCTGACATGCTTCCTCGTCTTAGGACTTTAATGTGGCAGAATTCAGCCCCACGTCCAGCCTTGCAGCTTTGATAGGCGTCGCATGCACCAGCAAATTAAGCCTTTTGTTTGTATTCATCGCCTTTTTTCTTTTCCAGAAATATTCGGTAAGAATCCAAACAGATTACAAACACATCGTTCTGTTCTTGTTTCCCGATTCACCTAGTTTCTGTTCTACACAATTGTAATCGGAAACCATTAGCCTTTGCATGGAGACAAACCATAGAAACTAGGCAGTGGAAAACTACACAAACCAGCAGGTAATATTTCATTGTTCTTCTAGTTTGTGTAATTTATTCGTCTGTTTCATTGTTGTCTTCCAAGACTGAGGAGTTTCTGCATTCAATTCTGCAGAGTAACAAATTAAAATTTGAGATGGAAAAGAGAGACGCTGAAAGTGAAATCGACCAATTGTTATCCCAACTTCATCTCACTGTTTCAGATATCCACGCCCTGCAAAACGAGTTTAAGCTCGTTAGATCGACGGACAAGAACTCGCACAGCAGCTGCTCGATAAAACGCAGCGTCGAAAAGGCTCCTTCAGTGCAAGCGGCCGAAGCCGAACTGGAGACGGCCAAGAAAGAGTTGCTGAGCCTCAAAGAAGAAGGTTTTAAGCTCATGGACGTGATGGATGCTATAAGGGAACAGATACAGCAGATTTATAAGGAGAAGGAGCTATCGAACATCATCAAACAGAGACTAGAATCCACACTCGAGCACCTGAAGTGTGAGCTCCACAGTTCCAAGTCCAAATTGGAGGTTGCCTCCGTTGCTGAGAAAAGATCTTCAGATTTAGTCTTCGATCTCTCGGCGGCTCTCCGACAACTGCAGGCGGATAGAGATGCAGCCAGAAGAGATGCGGAGTTGACGCATGAAGCAATCAAAGCTTTGAGACGGGAAGTGAAGAAGACAGAATCTAGTGTTTTACACATGGAAGACGGACTTCAAGCAGCAATGGAAGAGATGGAAGAAGCAATAACATTCGAGGCAGTTGCAGAACAGACGCTGAGGGCAATTACTGAGAGAACCAGTAGTGACAGAGCAAACACCATATCTAAATTTGAGTACCATTTGATCAAGCAAGCTAAGGCAGCGCAGGAGATTGCTGGCCGAAAAGTAGCAGAAGCTCAATCGTGGATAGAAGCATTGACAAACGGTAAAGATAGAGATACAAAACCTCTCAGAAAAAGGCTGTCAACCAGTTCCAACAAAGTACATGTGCCTAAAAAGGCAGTCAAAACTAAGCTCAGTGCTCATGAAGGAGATAAGAAAAGGAGATCTTTGGACATGAAGCTTGCTCCTGCTGTCAAAAGGAGGTCTTTTACTGTAAGTCGAGTGCCAGATCAATCCAGGAGAGCGAAGAGCAGGAGGTCAGTGAGCTCATCGAGAGGTCAGCCGAGTGTAGTCTCATCGGACACATGCTTGGCGGTCAGTAGAAAGACGATCGTTCTCAAGCTAATTAAGTTTCTCGGTGGAAGTCGTTTAGCAAGGCAAGGCTGAGAGCAATTGACCTTCAAAAGCTAACTAACTGTTCAATCTTCAACGTCAACTGGTTCCCCCTCTGCCACAATAGTTATATTCCCTTTGAAGTGTTGTTGCAAATAGCTGTCATGAATATTTTCCCCGTGTTGCTTTTTTTTAAAACTAGTCCACGGTAAATTTTAGGACAATACTAAGGGTTAGAATCTGACCGGTTAAAATGGGGTTTTTCATAATTTTTAGATCATTATTAAGGGAGCCCAAGTAATATCATATTTTATGAGTCAATTATATCCTTTACCATCTATTTTCATATTTAATTTTCAAAAATTATGTCTCTCTATATAAATGATTAATTTTCAAAAATTATCTGTATGGTTTTCTTGTAGGACCAGATCAGTTTGAGTCTTAACTCCAGATGAGTTCTTATGTTCAGTTCGATCATCACCAAAAACTATGATTTATTTTTCTTAACAGTTTCTCTCTTTTTTGGTGTTGTCAAACTTACCCAAGAACTAAAAAGGTGGAACCGCCACCTTAGCGGTCCCCTGGTCCCCGCCCCATAAGTTTTCAGAGGAAGAAAAATCATGGTTATCACTGATGTGGTGAAGCGTCTGGGTCGAGGGAATCAAACTTACCCAAAAAAGATCTTTATAAACTGAACTGAATAAATATTGAACGGGCATAAAGCATAACATTCAATTAATATATAATTGGCTATCTTATGTATGGATGAAATGATGAGTGACTTGGTTCTCCTCCAGATTGAATTGATCCTCTTCTTCGATTTCATTTCAATCTTGAGTTGATCCTCTTCTTCGAGATTGAGTTGGAGGAGGAGATGGTCTTCTTGATCTGTTTTTTTCCTTTCTTGACATTACCAGGAGGGTTCGGTAAGATCCATGATTTCTATCAATTGCTTTCCAAACGTGGCATGCATGTCATCTATTTTGTTGGAAAGAACAACTTGAACTTTGTCAACTCTTCGAGTGAGATCTATTGCAGAAACCATATGTAATCTTCTATAATAGTCCAACTTGGACTCAGTTGAAGAAATCACTCTGATTATTTCATCCATCTGTGAGAGCATCCAATTTTTGAAATTATCGACCTCGAGAGCAGAGGCCATTTGATCGGCTTGAAGATTAGAGATTGTGTTGGCCATTTGTCTACGAGTTAAGGTTAATGGATCAGTGGTGACAAGATCATCTGATCCTGTCGCAAATGAAGTGGGCGTCCCAAAAGCGAGATGACCCTCCGGGGAGTACGAACCGCTGCGGCTGGCTACGAAGCTCACAGAACCTGCGAGACAGAGACCGTTAGAACCCACCGGGAAAAATCCCCGGCAAGACACTCCGACGGTCAAGTCAGTCCTCGAGAGTGAAAATCAATAGAACAGTAAGAATGCACTATTGCGCATACCTGCGAGATGCGGAGTGAAGAGACTTATATAACCGAAGAAGCTAACAGCTCCTGCCTCGTCTGTCATCCTTTGTCCCGTAGCGAGGACAAGACGATACATGCCCAAAGGTGGCAGGGTGAGGTAGTGCACACCGGAATAAGGAAAGGGGCGTTGTCAACTTAAATGCTAGCGCCGTTCGGCGTCACTCGGCCTGATACCAGTGTATGTGGTCGTAGTACGGGGGGGACAGGGTACGACAAAAAGATCAAGCCATCAGCAGGATACTCGTCGTTTGGGGCCAGGGTGGCACCAGTCCTGTGCCGACCCCGTACTGCTTCTGGTAGTCTGGTGTCAGGGAGTGGTTGTTCTGCATGCCAGGGTCGACTGAGGACCCATAAGAAGATGCCGACTGGGGGCACTGAATAGCGAGGCAGACTGAGGGCCTAGAAGGAAAGAGCCAACTGGGGGCACTGCATAGTGAGACCGACTGAGGACCTAGAAGGAAGGTGCCAACTGGGGGCACTGCATAGCGAGACCGACTGAGGGTCTTCTTGATCTGTTTTTTTCCTTTCTTGACATTACCAGGAGGGTTCGGTAAGATCCATGATTTCTATCAATTGCTTTCCAAACGTGGCATGCATGTCATCTATTTTGTTGGAAAGATCAGCTTGAACTTTGTCAACTCTTCGAGTGAGATCTATTGCAGAAACCATATGTAATCTTCTATAATAGTCCAACTTGGACTCAGTCGAAGAAATCACTCTGATTATTTCATCCATCTGTGAGAGCATCCAATTTTTGAAATTATCGACCTCGAGAGCAGAGGCCATTTGATCGGCTTGAAGGTTAGAGATTGTGTTGGCCATTTGTCTAAGAGTTAAGGTTAATGGATCAGTGGTGACAAGATCATCTTCTTGATTGTGATCTTCAGTGCCATCAAGCTGTTAACTCCTTGTCAAGTTGCTTTGCGAATTGGTCAAGTTGTTCTGGTAAAAGTAGTTTCTTGGCTTGGAATTTCGATCTGAGGAGTGCATGAGTACTTTTCAGTCTGGACTGGAGAGTCATCAGACTATTTGGTTGACTCAGGCAAAGGTTCTTCTAGTAGTTGTTTTGGCTCTTCATGGACTCTCTCTTTTTCTTCTTCTTGTTCATTTTCTATCTGAATCAACACTTTTTCAGATTGTTCTTCATTCTTAATTGTCGGTTGGTCAGACTGAGGTTCTTTGGATAGATTTTCAACCTGAGTAGTAGGACACTGATTCTGGTCTTGATCAAGAGTTTCAGACAGATGCATCTCTGGAACAATCAGCTCTGGTGGAATATCGATCTGCTCAATCTGTTTGACTATATTTGAACTTGATCCAAAACTGATTCGTCAATAGAACTGAGGACTTCAGTAGTAGTTGTCAAAGACATTTCAGGCAGAGTCTCTGAAGTTGGCTGGTGTAGTATCTACGTGGAGATGCATTGGGTGAGGCTTTAGACAGATGTGTAGAAAATAAATCTTTAAGTCGAGAGATCTTGATGAACAATCTTAATCTCTATTCCACTTCTTAAGAAATACGATAATTAACCAAAGTTGCGGAAGCGTACCAGAATCCATAGTTTGCAATCGATCCTCGGAGATGATCTTCAATCTGTAGAATTCCTTAGGTTTCCGAAAAATTTTGTCGATGGGGAACAAAACAAAAGCATCGTCTGCAAACTGGGACCATAACCCCCTATTTATAGAATCTAAAGGTTGCATATTTCTAATTTGATCCCTCAACAAATTAGAATTAGCACATGGTATTCACAATATTTTATTCATAACAATTAAGCCCTTACGTCAAATTACATAATTCCAAAATTTAGATCACAATAATTTTGACTTATTTAATTGATGACATTAAACATTTAAAATTACATTATGGCCCTAAAATTCTAACAATCTTCCACTGGGCTATATGCGTAAACTTATAAATGTGTTAACTTTAGTGAGCTCAAAAAGTTTTGTCATCATAACCATAGGACTTCCTTAACAATCTCGTCCATTAATTATATAGACATAGGATCATTGCAGTCTTCGTTGTATCTTTCACAACTAAACCATCAATGGTCACATATATCAATACAATCAAATGACATAGATCAATTATGAATTTGTGGCATGAAAATTACATGCAAAGTGATCTATTCGTGTCAATTTTCAACTGGTCCTCCTTAACCAAAGTAAGATCAAAACTTTAACTTTAGTTATACTAAGTGGAATGAAGTAAACATTAAACTTTATATCTGATCAGAAAATCTCTAAATACATAAGTTTCAGAGACATAACCAAACATATATAGAAATCAAATATAGTACAAACTCCAACTGAATCTAAATTTTACCAAACTGAATAACACCCATATGAGTGGTATGCTCATAAAAGACATTGGGTGGTAGACCTTTCGTCAAGGATCTACTATCATGGAGTTTGTACCTATGTGTTCTATCAAAATCTGTCCACTTTGTACTCTTTCTTTCATAACAAGGAACTTGATATCGATGTGCTTCGATTTTGTCGAGCTCCTATTGTTGTTGGAATACAATACAGCTGATCTATTGTCACAAAATAACTTCAGTGGTTTTTCAACCCTTCCCAAAATGCGCAGCCTAGAGACAAAATTTTTCAGCCATATTTCATGATTAGATACCTCATAACATGCTATAAACTCTGCTGCCATGGTGGAAGAAGCTGTCAATGCCTGTTTGGCACTTCTCCAAGAGATTGTTCCGCCATCCAACAGAAAAACATAGCCTGAAGTGGATCTCATGTTATCTTGGCATCCAGCAAAATCAGAGTCAGAATATCTCACGATCTCCAGAGTATTTGATCTCTTATATGTGAGCATGTAATCACTAGTTCTCTTTAAATATCTCATTACCCTCTTTGCTGCTTTCCAATGATCCATTCCTGGGTTGCTTAAATATCTGCCCAACATTCCAACAATGTACGCAATATCCGGACGCGTACAAACTTGAGCATACATAAGACTTCCTACTGCCGAAGCAAAGGGAATCTTTTGCATTTCTTGAGTCTCGAGGCTTCCTTTAGGGCACTGTTTAAGACTAAACTTATCTCCTTTAGGGTGTTTCCTGGTTTGCAATCTTGCATGTCAAATCTTTTAAGCACTTTATCGATATAGTTCTTTTGTGATAATCCAAGAATACCTTGAGAACGATCTCGGTGTATTTAGATTCCTAATACAAAAGATGCATTACCAAGATCTTTCATTTCAAAATATCTAGATAGAAATCTCTTGGTATCGTTTAACATACCTATATCATTTGTGGCAAGCAAAATGTCATCAACATATAGAATCAGGAAAATATGTTTGCTCCCACTGAACTTATGATACAGACAATCATCTACCACATTCACCTCAAATCCAAATGAGATGATTATTTGATGAAATTTATGGTACCATTGACGAGACGCTTGCTTTAACCCATAGATGGACTTCTTAAGTTTGCAAACCATACTCTTTGGATCTCCCGATACAAAGTATTCTGGTTGCACCATATAAATTGTTTCCTCAATGTCTCCATTGAGAAAAGCTGTCTTGACATCCATCTGATGGAGTTCCATATCAAAGTGTGCAACAAGTGTCATGATTGTCCTAAAAGAGTCTTTCGTTGAAACTGGAGAAAAAGTCTCTTTATAGTCAATTCCATATTTTTGAGTATAACCTTTAGCTACAAGACGTGCTTTATATCTTTCCACATTACCGTTTGAATCCCGTTTAGTTTTAAAAATCCATTTACAACCAATGGGTTTCACACCTTCTGGTAATAGGATAAGTTCCCAAACATTATTGTCTTGTATTGATTTATACTCTTCATTCATTGCCTCAATCCATTTTTGAGAATTTGAATCTTGCATGGCTTGACGAAAGTTGATTGGATCATCCTCCGCCATGCCATCATTTTCCTCATGTTCTTGAAGTAGTACTATGTAATCATCTGAAATAGCACTCCTCCTTTCTCTAGTGGATCTACGTAAAGGCACTTGTTCTTCATACATTGGTTCTTGAGGTTGTTGAATTTGTTCTTCTGGGATTGGAAATCATCGCTGTAATGGAACGGCGTTGGTATTTTTTTTTATGGACTGCCGTTGGATGACAATGGTTCGGCCAGAAGGAACGATGGCGGGATTGAGACGTCAATTTCAGAAAGTTACGGTTTTAGGAAATTCGTCGTTTCAATGGACACCACGTTTGGGAATGGCCACGTCCATGTTTTGGTGGTTGTCTGTGTGCTGTCCATTTCGAATTGATAATTTTGATTAAAAAAAAAACAGACAGACACAACGTGTAGTTTAATAAAGGTTGTATATATATATACAACCTATCCATGCATGTGGCATAATTATTTTATCCCCTTTCATAATAATCCATTAAATTTAATTATTTAGATAAAATAATTTAATTAAATTATTTGGATAAAATAATTTAATTAACTTATTTTATAATATAGATTTAAATTTTTAATGGATTATATGGGTCCATTAATATCTATTGTTTTAAATTAAGTTAAATTTAAATGATATGTCACCAAAGTGACCTCTATTATTTGAATTTAATTTTATTTGAAATATTGAGATATTATTCAAGTATTAATTAAGGTGTAAATGTATATATTTATGTGAGTATTAATCGGCCCAAAGGAAGATTTATACTTAACAAAATTATATATTTATTTGTGATAATAAACACGTAACAATTATAAGGTTACAATTGTTATTTTTCATGAATTTAATAAATCGATCCAAAGATAGGTTTATTATTTGTCATGCATTATTATTAGTGTTTGATTATTACAACAAGAGTACCACTTGCAAATAATATTACTGTCCAAAGACTTGATATTATTGTTGCACTAGGTATCTTTAGATGAGATTTACCATTTATTTTAATTTATTCACAATGAGCATGTTATTTATGTTATTATTCTTGTGTTCTCATTTCAGCAAGTGTTGCTACTATTTCTGCTAACTTAAATTCAGTGTCAATCCTTAATGGTACAAATTTTAAGGATTGGAAGGAGAACATTCTCATTGTTCTTGGCTGCATGGATCTAGATCTTGCGCTCAGGACAGAGCAACCTGTAGGATCGGGTCGACCGACTAGAGGGGGGTGAATAGACGGTTTATGAAAAATAAGCACTATCACTCGTTTTAAAAAAAACTTGGTTGCAACAGAGTCGTTGCTTCCAAGGCAGTTGATGCTCAAACAAAAACTCCTTAAGGCGGAGAAGCCTTTACAGTTGTAGCACAGAGAAAGCTTAGAGAGAAAGAGAGTTTACAACTTCATAAATTGAATTGAATCTCTAAGCCTATTTATAGGTTGAGTGATATGATCTTGACCGTTGATACAAGATTGAGTTTTATCTTGATCGTAGATCTAAGATTATCTCAATCAACTTTTAAACTTTAATTAAAAGAGATAATTTGATCGGCTCCGGTCTTCAACGGCTCTTTTGACCGAACTTCACGTAAGAAGCTGTTGCCGATTTAATTTGCTGTTGCCGAAACTTTTTGTGATAGCCTTTGACCGAAACTTTTTGCCGATTTAATTTGCTGTTGCCGATTGTGTTGCCGAATTGAGGATGGCCCTGTGCATCCATGTTAATTAAAAGAAGCTTTAATTAAAATCAAGTTTTAACCAAATTTAATTAAATGAAAATTTACTTAAAAAACTTTAATTAAATTGAAACTTTAAATAAAGTTTTAATATAATTAAAACTTTATTATTTTAATAGCAAGTCAAATGTTGACTTGATAAAAGTCAACTTAGTTGACTTGATAAAAGTCAACTTAGTTGACTTTTCGTCAAACCGTCGATTGGGTGATTTCCGGCCAACCGGAGTTAGGTTCACCCGAACCCGACTCTGGCCTTTCGCCCCTCGAGCGTCCTTCCTCCCGGCTTCTCGTCCCTCAGACACCGCGCACGTCCTTCTCGCTCCACCGGTGTACTCTTCCGCAGCTTCCGCGTCCCTCGGATTGCACTGAGCCCGTCGGCTCGCTTTCCCGCGCAATCCTTCTCGTCCGCCACGTCTTACGCTCGACTTCCTCCGTTCCTAAGTTCTTGCATACTTAGACAGAGGGATTAAAAACACACAGGACCTAACTAACCTAGTTGATCACATCAAAACCAGCCGGGGCACCAACACAACCTACTACTCCTACGGATTCTAGTTCTTCTGAACAGAGGACTAAATATGAGAAGTGGGAACGCTCTAACCGCATGAGTCTTATGATCATCAAGCGCGGCATACCGGAGGCTTTTAGGGGTGCGGTGTCTAATAGTATCACTAATGCTAACGAATATCTTGATGAGATTGAGAAGCGCTTTGCCAAAAGTGATAAGGCGGAAACAAGCACACTTCTGAAAAGCTTGATTTCCATGAAGTATCAAGGCAAGGGAAATATTCGGGAATATATCATGGAGTTTTTCCACCTTGCATCAAAGTTGAAGGCACTTAAACTTGAGTTGTTGGATGACATGCTTGTGCATTTAGTGCTTATTTCTCTTCCAACCCAGTTTAGTCAGTTTCAAATCAATTATAACTGTCAAAAGGAGAAATGGACTATTAACGAGCTCATTTCATATTGTGTTCAAGAGGAAGAGAGGTTGAAGCAAAACAAGGTTGAAAGTGCCTACTTAGCAAGCACCCCTAAAGATAAGGGCAAGAAAAGAAAGAATGAGGCTACTAAAGGTCCTTATGTGAAGAAACAAAAGCAAGATAATGATAAGAAAGGTTGTTTCTTCTGTAACAAACCTGATCATGTCAAGAAGGAATGTCCTAAGTATCATGCCTGGCTTGTGAAAAAGGGTATATTTTTAAATTTGATTTGTTCAGAAGTAAATTTAGCTTCAGTGCCTAGAAACACTTGGTGGTTAGACTCCGGTGCTACTACTAACATTAGTGTTTCAATGCAGGGTTGCCTGAGCTACCGAAAGCCAAGTGATGCTGAAAGATGCATCTATGTGGGTGACGACAAGTCGGTCGAAGTGGAAGCCATAGGGCATTTTAGATTGTTGTTAAGCACCGGTTATTATTTAGACTTAATAGATACTTTTGTTGTACCGTCTTTTAGACGGAATTTGGTTTCTGTTTCTCATTTGGACAAATTGGGTTATAGTTGTTCATTTGGAAACAATCAGTTCAGTTTATCTATTGATTCTACTATTGTTGGAACCGGTTCACTTATCATTTATGACAATCTCTATATGCTTGATATAAATGCTTCTTATATTGAAACCTTAAATGTGGAATCACGTGGTACTAAGTGTAAATTTAATATTGAAAACTCAAGTGCATTATGGCACAAACGTTTAGGGCACATCTCTAGAAATAGAGTTGAACGACTTGTATCAGATGGAATCTTACATTCCATCGATTTTACGGACCTAGACATTTGTGTTAAATGCATTAAGGGCAAACAGACCAAAAGAAAGAAAGAAGGTGTATATCGAGCTACAGAAGTATTGGAATTGATACATACGGATGTTTGTGGACCATTTCCAACACCTTCTTGGAATGGTCAACAATATTTTATATCATTCATTGATGATTATTCTAGATATGCATACATATTTCTTATTCATGAAAAGGCTCAAACATTGGATGTTTTCAAATCATTTAAGGTTGAAGTCAAAAATCAACTCGACAAAAGAATTAAGAAAGTCATATCTGATCGTGGTGGTGAATACTACGGTAGATATGACGGTTCAGGTGAACAACGTCCAGGACCTTTTGCTCAATACCTAGAGGAGTGTGGAATCGTCCCACAGTACACCATGTCAGGCTCGCCAAGCATGAATGGTGTAGCTGAACGACGAAATCGGACTCTTAAGGATATGGTAAGGAGTATGATTAGCCATTCAACTTTACCAACATCACTCTGGGGAGAAGCATTAAAGACAGCAGCTTATATTCTAAATCGAGTACCCACTAAAGCAGCTACTAAAACACTTTTTGAGCTTTGGACAAAGCGAAAGTCAAGTTTAAAACATTTTCATGTTTGGGGATGTCCAGTTGAGGCTAGACCATACATGCTACATGAAAAGAAATTAGACTCTAAAATAGTAAGTAGCTACTTTATTGGATATTCTGAGCGATCAAGGGGCTATAAGTTTTATAATCCCAAAATACGGACTATCTTTGAGACAGAAACTGCAACGTTCTTTGAGGATATTGAGTTTGGGGGGAAGAATAAAGTATCTGACATTGTCTTTGAGGAGGAATGTATTCCTACTACTCTTCAAGAGGAAATGGTTTATGTTCCTATGATTGCTTCTGATAATGATCAGGATATTATTCCTGTTAGTGATCAAGATGCAATACAAGAACAACAAGACATTGTCAGTCAACTCCCAGAAGAACAAACTCAACAGCCTCAAGAACCAATGCATAAAGAACAAGTGCCTTTACGTAGATCCACTAGAGAAAGAAGGAGTGCTATTTCAGATGATTACATAGTACTACTTCAAGAACATGAGGAAAATAATGGCATGGCGGAGGATGATCCAATCAACTTTCAAGACGGACAAAAACTTGACGAAAGTTTCTGTCGCCGCTGGCTTTTCTTCCGATCGAACCAGAAGGCCAATTGACAACAGTTCATAAGGAATCTCATAAGGAATCGACAAACGTACATCAATTCCAACATCCAAACTGTTGGAAAATTACCGGAACCTTTTGTGACAATTTCGGCAGCCACTCTGATGTGGCGCTTCTATTCATGCCAATAATCTCAACATAGTAACGATGAACGATCGAAAAAACACAATAATAGTATGGATAATCGAAACAGAACAACATCCATAATTATCTCTTAAGAATTGGAAATAGATTGCTCTTACACCAATTGTAGAAAATAAATCTTAAGTCGAGAGATCTTGATGAACAATCTTAATCTCTATTCCACTTCTTAAGAAATACGATAATTAACCAAAGTTGCGGAAGCGTACCGAAATCTATAGTTTGCAATCGATCCTCGGAGATGATCTTCAATCTGCAAAATTCCTTAGGTTTTCGAAGAGTTTTGTCGATGGGGAACAAAACAAAAGCATCGTCTGCAAACTGGGACCATAACCCCCTATTTATAGAATCTAAAGGTTGCATATTTCTAATTTGACCCCTCAACAAATTAGAATTAGCACATATGGTTTCCACAATATTTTATTCATAACAATTAAGCCCTTACGTCAAATTACATAATTCTAAAATTTAGATCACAATAATTTTGACTTATTTAATTAATGACATTAAACATTTATAATTACATTATGACCCTAAAATTCTAACAAGATGTTCTTGATATAGAGCAAAGTGAGAATCTTCAGATTGATGTGGTTGAGCAGGAATGATTAGTTCAGTGATGGAAGATGCTTGAGTTTCTTTTGGAATTGCAATTGTGATAGGTTGATCTAGAATGACAACTTTAGGACTAATTCGATCATCCTTCTGAACTGACTCAGTCGAACTCAGTCAGTTGATCAACCAAGTCTAGTGAGTGAGAATCTGTTTGATCTTCTGAGATATGAGAATCTGTCTGATCTCGAATAAGTTCCTGTATATGAGCAGTAGTAACAATCTGATCAGGCAGCTTGAGATCTTCTCTCATGAATTTTATAGTACATCCCAAAAGCTTGTTGGAGCAATATAGATGATCTAGGTTTTGAAATTTAGACAAAAGTTTAAGTTTGATTTATTATTTTAATTGATATGTGTATTTGAGTATGTAGGTTCTGTAGGATACACATGGACTTAACTCGAAGGCTTCGGGTCCAATGAAGGAGGTGCATCCGAGGGATCGTATACAAGGTAGGAACCATGAGCCGAGGGAAGCGCATTTTGAGGCATACGTGAATGATGATACGTGGAGACAAGCCACGGACTTGTCTGCATCCGAGGGATGAGAGCCAAAGTCGAAGAAAGCTTGAAGACAACAGGTCGAGGCTACAAGAAAAGTCAAGTGAGTCGTAAGGATTCGTGTACTGAATGAATTATACTCGGAATGGGAAACCCTAGGTTTAAGGTTTGGTCAGTCGACTGATGATATGGGATCAGTTGACTGGTAGAGGTCATAGAAAAATCAGTCGATTGATCTTTCTATGCAGTCGACTAGTGTCGGCTGAATTCGAACGTTGGACTATAACGTTCGAATTCGACAGCTGGCAGTCGACTGATGTTGATACCAGTCGACTGGTAATGACTGGATTAGGAACGAGCTCTATAAGAGAGCTCGATTTGGCTGAGTAAGGTTGACAAAATAAGCGTGATTAAAGCTTATTAATAGTCTACAAGTACTCAACTGTACTTGCGAGTTTGTGGCGAAGTTTTTCCACCGACAAGGAGCTACACGAGCTAGTTGGAGGCTTTCCGGGGAGTCATCCACTAAGGGATCGGGATCATCCACCTTATGGACAGCCGTGGAATAAGTGCTCTATCTCCGAACCAAATAAATTGATTTGTGTTTTTTCTTGTTAGTTTTAGTTTATAGTGTATTCCGTTGCATACTAACAATTATAGAAAGAATAAGTGAATAAGTGGATGATCGACTATTCATTCTCTTTTAATCGTATGATCAAGTCCCAACTATGCATCCATTTCAAGCTGACCTATAACTGCAGCATCATCCCAAAGTTGGCAGCATAGTAGCAACAAATTCTCTTCGGTTTAGTGCTTCAGAAATTTTGTCAGCCTAGTATAAAATCTTTTGTTCAAGAGCAACAAGATTTTCTTAGGCTTTGAGAGAAATAATCTTATTGTAGTGGATCACTGTCCTGTGTCTGACCCATTTGTCAAAGCTTTTCATTCGCTCAACAGTTTGATCCTCAATGTTCTGCAGCGTTAGATTTATTGCAGTTTGAACATTTGATAGGGCTACCTCCATCGTTTCTTTATCCTTGCCCTGATTTTTTGAACTGAGCCTGTTCAGAATCCATACTTATAATATTTTTCTCATAAATAACAATTCCAGGTACTGATTGGATAAGATCCATTTGATTGTTCACTTTGAGCTGAATATTAGCTTTGGATTTTTAGTCAGATTGATATCTGTCATAGAAGCTCAATTTCGAAATAAATAATCTGGTTTGGATGATAACATAAAATATATTTTTATTCATAATGTAGAAGAACAGAGCAACCCCATAATATAAACCCAAAATAAAATCACTGCACAGAATAGCTATCGAAAATAACAATCACACCAGCAGCTTTTTTTGATACATTTAAAAAAAATCTTTCATGCACTCAGTGAAAAAATTCAATGAAATACTCAGTGAATAACGTGATATTTTACATGCACACGTCCGATTATCGCTCGAATATCATGTTGATGCAGTCTGACCCTGATTGTTGTTTTGGTGTTGACACCGATTTTAATCTAGGTGGATGATTATTGATTATGATTAAGTCCTGATCGGGGATCAGACATGGTATGGTAAATCTTAGTCTGGAGGGCTAGGTGTTGGAAAATCCTAACCTGGAGGGTTAGGTGTTGAAAATCCTAACTTGGAGGGCTAGGTGCATGAAAAGTCCTAATTTGGAAGAGGTGGGTGAAAAGTCCTAGCTTGGAGGGCTAGGTATAAAGTCCTAACTTGGAGGGTTAGGTGCAAATTCCCATCTTGGAGAATTAGGTGAAAAAGTCCTGGCTTGGAGGGTCAGGTTCCTAGCTTGGAGGGCTAGGTTGGATGAAGTTCTAACTCGGAATGGTTGGGTGAAAAGTCCTAGCTTGGAGGGCTAGGTGAAAAGTCCTAGCTTGGAGGGCTAGGTGAAAAGTCCTAACTTGGAGGGTTAGGTGCAAATTCCCAACTTGGAGAGTTAGATGGAAAAATCCTTAGCTTGGAGGGCTAAGGTGGATGAAACCCTAGCTTGGAGGGCTGAGTTTGACTCCCTGGATCGGTCTGGTGACCGATCAGAGATTTTGGCACGCTGCTCCTTCGTGGATCGGTCTGGTGACCGATCCAGCGATGTCTGATCGGTCTGGTGACTGATCAGGGAGCGCACAGTGAGGTTGGGTGTTGGTGCAGGAAGCACCATATCGAACCTTATTTTGATATTGGCAAAGGATTCAAAGTTAAGTTTATTTGTGATCTAATAAAGTTACTCAAGTGTGCAGGATACCAAGCCCTAGCGAAGGACTGCTAGGCAACTAGTGAAGGGCTGCTAGTCACCAAAGACCTGGCGAAGGACTGCTGCGCACCAGGCGAAGGACTGCCTGGAACTAAAGACCTGGCGAAGGAATGCTAGGCACCGGGCGAAGGATAGCTCGGTATCCAAGACCTGGCAAAGGACCGCCAGACAAAAGTCCAACCAGAGGAGCGGTTGGCATCAGGTACACTCTCCCGAGAGGAGTAGGTGAGGACACGTTCCCCGTCGAGGGAACAGTAGGCGTCGGTTCGACCTAGGGTTCCATTTTGGAGGCCCAAAGTCAGAACCAAGACAGCTAAGGCTGTATAAACTAACCACTTAATGTTTTGTTGTGTTTTGGACTAACCCTGGATGCAGGACCGAAGGAACGAGTGTTTGCAGCTCAGAGAGCCTCAAAGGAGTGAGGCAACAGCTGACCAGGGCGCCCGGAGTGTCCCGGGCGCCCCCAAGGTGAACACAAAACACACAAGTAAAAAGCACGCTTCGACAGTACATCCTGCGGGCGCCCCCGTGCTCCCGGGCGCCCCCAACAGCAAGCATCGAAGCGCAAGCCAGCGAAGCAAGGGATAAAGTTTGACCCGGTCAACCCGGGCGCCCCGAGCGCTCCGGGCGCCCCGGTCAAAGCTGATCCCGAAGTCAAAGGGATCAGAAGCTGACCGAGACCGAGCCGGATCAACTGCCACGTGGGGGGGCGCCCCGGACGTCCCGGGCGCCCCCAGACCCTATATAAAGGGCCCTCGACCCCAATCTTCGAACAACACTTCAATTCAACGCTTCAACGCTCCTCTGCTCCCGCGCTCTGCCCCGGAAACCTCCCAACTCGAGCTGACGACGTCCTGCTACTCCGGAAAAAGTCAATCCACTCCGGACGTCAGTAAAGAAGAGCTATTTTGGTTTACTGTACTGAATTCTGTTAAATATTTTTTAAACCACTTTTGCGACATATAGAATTGCCCACAGAAAACGGTCAACGACCGTGGGCCTTGGAGTATGAGTCGACCTAGGCTCCGAACCAAGTAAAAACTATTGTGTTTGCGTGTGTTGTGTTTTTCCGCTGTGCAATTTCTCTTTACCTAAAATCCGAACGATTTCCGATATTCAACCTCCCTCTATCGATTCTCTCGATCCAACAAGTGGTATCAGAGCGGGGAAGCTCAAAGTTGGTGCAACCACCAATTTGAGAGTTTTTCAGATTTTTGAATTTATTTTATTCTTTTTTTTCTCTCTTATTAATCGAGGTTGGTGCAACACCACTCGATCGTCTTTTTATTTCAAATAAATAATATCTGTAGGTGTATTTAAAATTCTTATTTAAAATTCTTATTTTTTTACCATAATTCAGAATTGATAAAATAATCAATTTTTGAAAATTTGTCATAAACTTTTTTATTATTATTATTTTAATATTATTTTTCTCGAAAATCGTGCTACATTAATTTGAGCAAATTTTCTCCCAACATTAAAGTTTTATCTTTTCATCATTAATCAAAATTGATAAAGCCACCATTTTCAAAAATTAGTCAAAACTTTTTCTTAATATTTTATTATTCTGCCTCGAAACTCATGTAGTTTTTTTGGGCTATTTTTCTCTCTCCCGCACTACTAATCCAAGACCAAGTCTTGGTACAGTTCTATTTTTTCTTTTTGTATGCAAGATCTATCGTTTTAAATGGCCAATCAAGAATGGAATAGTGTCCGTCCACCACTTTTCTCCGGCAAAATCTTCAACTCCTGGAGAAATCTAATGGAGTCCCTTCTGAAGGCCCACATGGACATATGGCGGATCATCCAAACGGGATTCTCTTTTCCCGTAAAAGACGAGTTATCAATCGAGTGGGATAAACTGGATGAACGAACCCTCAACCAAATAGAGACCGATGCAAGGGCAACTGCAATCCTACAATGCGGTCTAACCAAGGAGCAACTCGAACTAGTAAGTCCATGCAGATGTGCTAGAGAAATATGGGAAAAATTGGTTAACCTTCATCAAGAGATCTCAGATGAAGAAGAAGATCAGGTAAATTATCTTGCCCTTTCAATCCAAGCACAAACAGCCGAGTCAGAGTCTGAACCCGAATCCAAAAATGAACCAGAATTAGACGACGAATTGACTGAGACGGTAACCGATTTCGAATTCTTTTCAAATTTAGAATTAAATAATCAAACAGATACTATAATGGTCGAGGAAGGTGTAAATTTTATTGCAGGGAAAACTCCTAAAGAACCACCAAAGAAGGAGCTTCAACTAGTACCCGAGTCCGACTCAGACACAGAATCAGATGATGAGCCTAGATCCGAGGCGGCAAGAATCAAGGGGGAGATTCCCAATAAGGAACCAAAAGGTAAAAGTATAAAATCAGATTTTAATCATGTAATTTGTTACACATGCAGGGAGAGAGGGCACTACCAAAGTGAGTGTCCTACTCGTAAGATTCGAACGACACCACCGACGGCGACAAAGGAATCAGTTCCAAAAGCACGAAAGGACAAAAGTGGCATTCAATGCTTCAAGTGCCAGGAGTTCGGGCATTACAAAAGTGAATGCACAGATAAAATAGCTACCAAGAATGCCGGACAAACAATCAACAAAGGTAAATTTACAGTGTTTGAAAATCCGTTATTTACCTTGAATAATGTGATTGATTCATGTAACTTAATTAAAGCAAATTTCAGAAATTTGAAGCAAGAAAATGAAACCCTAAAACATAAGGTCAATAAGTTAGAAAATTTAATTCATAATCTTGCTGATTTCGAAAATCCGGAGTATTACTCCAATTGTGACCTTACCTAGACAATTGTTTGTTTTAATTATGTGTTTCTTTTTATTTCAGTTATTTATTTTTGCCTAGAATTAGGACTGGTGAGATAAGGACTAAAACGGTTTAATTGAAATTTGAACAAGATAGTATTGGGTGGAGGTGAGATGATAGTACGTTAGGGAAGCCATTTTGGCGGAACTAGCCGAAGCTACCGATCCAAGACCCAAACTAGTTAGACCAGAATTTTTCAAAAGATTAATTTTAAAAATGAAATTTCATTAAACGGCTTTGTCAAGGAAAGGGTTGATGATCCAATAAGGCTACGGCCAAAGAAGGCCTAGTGCCTCGCCAAGACCTGGAAGCCAATTTTTGAAATTCAAATTCAAGTTACTTCTTGTCAAATTCAAATCTAACACAAATCTCAATTGATCTTAGACTTAACTACATTTTCAAAATAAAGCTAAAATTCATTAAAATGGTTTTCAAAGTTAATTCAGTTTTTCAAAGTTAATCATGATTTTTCAAAGTAAAATCCTTACTTCTATTTTTGTCTCACAAAACCCATAAGGTTAACATGCTTGATCATGTAGAACTGGGTGAGACATCTAGGACCTAAAAGCATAATTCGCTATCTTTTTAAATAAAAAATGTTTTCAAAAATCATTCAAAATTATCTCTATTTTTTTCAAAATATTGAATTTCATGTTAAAATAGACTCGTTTTAAATAGAATTTAGGGTTTGATTAATTTAGTTATTTGATTGGTTAAACATAGTTAACTGAGTCAAACCTGGTCAACACAGTCAACCCTAGTCAACATAGTCAAACATGGACATTAGATTAAGTTAAACGGTACAGGGGGAGTGGTTTATTCTTTTCTTTCAAAGTATTTTTAAAAAATTATTACCATTTCAAAAGGGTTTTCGAAAAATTGTGTTATCATACCAGATTGTGTTTTCAAAAATCTATCTCCTTAAAAATGATCATACTCAAAAGGCATATTCAAAATTATTCCTTTAATTTTGACAAACCCTAAGACTAAGAGGAGGATTAACTTGTGGTCAACAAGCCTCCTAGGACTATGTCAGATTCAGGGGGAGCTCAAATTAAAAGAAAAATTTTAAAAAAAATACTATGCCTTCAAATAACCACTATATTTTTCAAAAATTGTGCTTTAAGAAAATTATTATCATTTCAAAAATGTTTTTCGAAAACGGAGCTTATGCTTTAAAATTATCTTCATTTCAAACTGAATTTTCTAAAAATATATTACCATACTGTTATTCAAAATTATTCTTTTGATAAACCCTAAAGACACAGAGGAAGGCCCACTTCAAGATCTATAAGGACTCCTAGGAAGTGTCAAATTTAGGGAGAGTCTAAATCGATAGAAAGTTTTTCTAACAAGTATTCTCTTTGGCAATTATTAGATAATTCTTTTGATCCGAACTGACCCCTATGGACTTAGAGGAAGAATACTTGTGGTCAACAAGCTTCCAAGGACTATATCAAGTTTAGGGGGAGGTTAAATTAAAAGAATTATTAAACATTTCAAAATAATATGTTTTAATACACTAAGTTTTCAAAATTCTTTTAAAAATACAAGTAATTTGCTTTAAAAATATCATTATTTTTCAAAATGTTTTGTAGCTTATAAAATTATTTTTGAAATACCTTTTGAAATAATATTTACTTGGGTTGAAAATTTTCTAGGACACTTAGGAAAATGTCCTTGTAGTTAACAAGGTTTCCTAGGATTGTGTCAGACTGGAAAAGAAATCAAGTCAAGTATTCAAAATAAAATTAATTTTGTTTGCATAATCTTCAAAAGTACTTCTATTTTTCAAAGTATAATGTTTTAAAAAGTACTAATACTTGTAAAGGCAATAGTGTTCTAAGTGCATGAAGTTTCTAAAAGGCTTGCCTACAAATATAAAATATTTTTTTTGAGTTTTGTTGATGCAGTTTAAAGTTTTTGCTATACCTTCAAGAATTATGCTAAGTATTTTTATATTTTCAAAACTCATAGGCTCTGATACATAAATTTTTTAAATCTTCTTTCAAAAAGTTCCTTATTGATATAAGGCCAGGAGAGAGAAAATTTTAAATTTTATCTTGTTTTCACTAAGTATTTTTAAGTGCTTTAAAATTGGTCTGAGTATCTTCAAAGTACTTTCAAAGCACTAAGTACATTTATTTTGAAAATATTTCTAAACAAAATCTTTCTTAGTAAACAAAGTTTGTCTGAGCAAAAACCTTTGGAATTTTTGACAAATGTTTCTAAGCAAAAATCTATGTTTCAGCAAAAACTTATCTATTTAAAGATTCTTCCAAGTAAAAATGGATTTTAATGCACAAAATATGTTCCAAGGAAATTTCTCTATGAGTGCAAATGTTGAACCTTTTTAAAAGGAAAACCTGTTTTCAAAATATTAGCTAAGTAAGTTTCTCTTGAAAACTATGTTGCAAGTTTTTGAAAGTTTTTTTTATATATAAGGAGAAGAGTTGTCACATTAAGGGGGAGCTTCATGTATTTTCAAAATACCTATTACTTTGAATATCATTTTTTATGAAACCCATTACTTAAAGTTTTTCTTGAAAACTATGTTTTTAAACTCCCTTACTTAAATTTATTAGATACTTTGTTCGCCCATGTATGTTTTTGATATATGTCAAAGGGAGAGGAAAGGTCAAAAGTTAAGGGTTATGAATTGATTTTAATGTGATTTTTTTTTAAAATCTACACTTATACTGTTCATACTCCTTCATTTCTTAACTGTTATATGTTTATACTTAACTTTGAATTGTGTTGCCATAAATCAAAAAGGGGGAGATTGTTGGTGCAGGAAGCACCATATCGAACCTTGTTTTGATATTGGCAAAGGATTCAAAGTTAAGTTTATTTGTGATCTAATAAAGTTACTCAAGTGTGCAGGATACCAAGCCCTAGCGAAGGACTGCTAGGCAACTAGCGAAGGGTTGCTAGTCACCAAAGACCTGGCGAAGGACTGCTGGGTACCAGGCGAAGGGCTGCCTGGAACTAAAGACCTGGCGAAGGAATGCAAGGCACCGGGCGAAGGACAGCTCGGTATCCAAGACCTGGCAAAGGACCGCCAGGCAAAAGTCCAACCAGAGGAGCGGTTGGCATCAGGTACACTCTCCCGAGAGGAGTAGGTGAGGACGTGTTCCCCGTCGAGGGAACAGTAGGCGTCGGTTCGACCTAGGGTTCCATTTTGGAGGCCCAAAGTCAGAACCAAGACAGCTAAGGCTGTATAAACTAACCACTTAATGTTTTGTTGTATTTTGGACTAACCCTGGATGCAGGACCGAAGGAACGAGTGTCTGCAGCTCAGAGAGCCTCAAAGGAGTGAGGCAACAGCTGACCAGGGCGCCCGGAGTGTCCCGGGCGCCCCCAAGGTGAACACAAAACACACAAGTAAAAAGCACGCTTCGACAGTACATCCTGCGGGCGCCCCCGTGCTCCCGGGCGCCCCCGCTGCTCCCGGCCGCCCCCAGCTTCCCGGGCGCCCCCAACAGCAAGCATCGAAGCGCAAGCCAGCGAAGCAAGGGATAAAGTTTGACCCGGTCAACCCGGGCGCCCCGAGCGCTCCGGGTGCCCCGAGCGCTCCGGGCGCCCCGGTCAAAGCTGATCCCGAAGTCAAAGGGATCAGAAGCTGACCGAGACCGAGCCGGATCAACTGCCACGTGGGGGGGGCGCCCCGGACGTCCCGGGCGCCCCCAGGCCCTATATAAAGGGCCCTCGACCCCAAGCTTCGAACAACACTTCAATTCAACGCTTCAACGCTCCTCTGCTCCCGCGCTCTGCCCCGGAAACCTCCCAACTCGAGCTGACGACGTCCTGCTGCTCCGGAAAAAGTCAATCCACTCCGGACGTCGGTAAAGAAGAGCTATTTTGTTTACTGTACTGAATTCTGTTAAATATTTTTGTAAACCACTTTTGCGACATATAGAATTGCCAGCAGAAAACGGTCAGCGACCATGGGCCTTGGAGTAGGAGTCGACCTAGGCTCCGAACCAAGTAAAAACTATTGTGTTTGCGTGTGTTGTGTTTTTCCGCTGTGCAATTTCTCTTTACCTAAAATCCGAACGATTTCCGATATTCACCCCCCCTCTATCGGTTCTCTCGATCCAACATTGGGAACCTACTGTGTGGCTCCTGATCAGTCCGGAGACCGATCAGGGAGCAGGCTGCTGCCCTATTGCTTGGCTCCTGATCAGTCCGGTGACCGATCAGGGAGCAAGCAGCTTCCTCACTGACTTGCTCCTGATCGGTCTGGTGACCGATCAGGGAGCGAACAGTGAGTGAGTTCTCCTCCGGATTAGACCCTGGATCGGTCCGGTGACCGATCAGGGACTTAGGATCTGATTACAGAATCACTGTTCATTTATCCTGATTGGTCTGGGTGACCGATCAGGCTTCACTCTGATCGGTCTGGTGACCGATCAGGCTTCACTCTGATCGGTCCGGTGACCGATCAGGCGTGTATAGCCGCAAGAGCTGGAAATCCCAGCGAAGCAGTGGATCGGTCTGGTGACCGACCCACAAGCCCTGGATCGGTCCAGTGACCGATCACTTTAATTCAAATTGCGTTGTCAGACGCTCTGATCGTATCCGATTCTCTGCGCTTCACTTCTGAATCTTGATTTACTGCTTGATATGCTGCTCTAACACTCTGATTAAGCTGCAGGTGACAGGGGAGGATTCAAACACTCAAGGAGAAGTCAATGGAGGCTTTCCTTGGAGCAGGTTTGTCCGTTTTCCATCTCAGGTTGCAACGGCCGGAGCTGCAGACTGGAGCCGCTGACTGGAGCTTGGCTGAGGGAGCTCAGGAAGTCCAGGGAAGGCTCAGTGGTAGCTAGCATTGGCAGTGAGGTAGCTGGAGGCTGCAGGAGATCTGTCACCTGATGCTGAGTGGAGAAACAAAAAGGGCGGAGAAGGCTTCGTGGAAGCAAGAGTTTTGTGAACTGGTTTCTTGCCGCGCCTTGAGTTCTCCACAACTTGCTTGCTGTGTTTCTCAAGTTCTCATCATCTTGAGCAAGCTACTGCATTCTTGAAGCAACCATTACTTGAGCGCTTGAAGGAGAGAACAAGAGGCTTGGAGTCCGACAGCGGGAAGACACGAGGAAGGGTTCCTTGCGTGAGATCGCCGCTGGGTGGAGCTCGGGAAAGTCTACTGTGTTCTTGTCTTTGCTGAGTGCTTGAGTAAGATCCTTCCTATTGTTTCATTGTGCTTAAACATATATTTGTAATTGAAACACTGTGGAGAGGTTTCTCCACCGAGAAGGAGGTTGTCTTCTATCCGGTGTTAACCGGGGCTTAATCTGCCGACGATCAAGGGATCGCCCACCTTAAGGGCACGCCAAGGAGTAGGGGCAAGTTATCCCCGAACCTTGTAAACCCTCCTTGTTAGCGATCTTGCTAGTTGTGTTTGTTTTACTTTCGTTTTAGTTTTCTGCACACTCTGTTTTCTACTCTTTCCGCTATGCTACTGATATCTGAGTTGCAGAAACTTCATAAGTGTTTAAAGTCGGAGTGATTGGCTATATTCACCCCCCCCCCTCTCTAGCCATCCGTTTCCAACAAGTGGTATCAGAGCTTGGGGCTCTGTTTACGGCTTAACATCCAAGAGTTATCAACAAGATGGCGTTGAGAGAAGGCTTCTCCACCACTCGACCTCTATTCTTTGATGGCGTCGACTTTCAATATTGGAGATCAAAGATGGAATATTATTTGAAGATGGATATCCACACTTGGTTCGCGGTGAAGGAGGGATTCACCCCACCGAAGGATGATGAAGGTAAAGAACTTGAGTCATGGAGGTGGACTGCCGAACAACCGTGAAAGAGTGAAGCCGACGCGAAGGCGGTTGTCACTCTACAATGTGGCATGAACAAAGACCAACTTATCAAGGTTGGTCCCTTCACAAGTGCAAAGGACTTGTGGAACAAACTCATTGAGCTTCACGAGGGCACTCGGGATTCAAGAATTGCCAAGAGGGATTTGTTCCTCAATCAACTCCAAAATCTCTCCATGAAGGAGAATGAATCGGTAAGTGAGTTTCATAGCCGGTTCAAGGAAGTCCTCAATGACCTTCATTCGATTGACGAAAAGGTCAAGAATCGCGACCTTGTGAGGTATGTCTTGAAAGCCTTTCCAAGGAATACTTTGTGGCCATCCATGGTGGATGCCTAAAAAGTTTCCAAGGATCTTTCCATTGTAAAGTTAGATGATTTATTTTGTGAGATAAAATTGTATGAAATGACTAACAAAGGCCCCAAGGAGAAGGGGATTACCTTAGTTGCAGGGGACCGAATCAACAAGAAGAAGAAGGAGAAGAAGAAGGAGAAGGAAGTCTCTTCATCTTCATCCTCTTCCGAATCCGAGTCCGATTCCGAGGAAGATGGCAGCGGCTCTTCTTCATCCGAAATGGCAAACTTTGTGAGAAGAATGATGAGAAGGGGTCGACGCTTCAAGAGTAGAGGTAACTCTAGTGAATCCAAACTTGATAAGACTAATGCATCTTGCTTTGAGTGTGGTAGAAAAGGGAATTTCAAGAATGAATGTCCAAAACTCAAGAAGAAGGAGGAGAAATCCAAAAAGAAAGAAGAAAAATCCAAGAAGAAGAAGAAGACATTGAAGGCCACATGGGATGCGTCATCCTCTAGCTCATCCGATGAAGAAGAGAAGGAGGAGAAGAGCACTAGGCATGTGGCACTCATGACTCTTGGAGAGGAGAGCAGTGATGAATCTTCAAGTTCCTCAAACGCGGCTTCATCATCTTCGGATGATGAAGAGGTAACTTCTCCCGAGCTTGAAAAGTGTTATAGAGCAATTACATATTTAACTAGTATGCTTAAGAAGTCCAAAAATAAGGTTAAAGCATTGCAATTAGAAATTGATCAATTGAAGGTATCTAGGGATGATAACATTGATGATTTGCATGTTGAACTGTTAGAAGATGAAATCAAATCATTGAAACTTGAAATTGAAAATTTGAAATCCTCTAAGGTTGAGGAAGTCAATGATTTGCATGATGAATTGCTAGTAGAGGAAAATCAATCATTGAAGAGTGAAGTTGAGAAGCTCAAGAATATTCTTGGGAAATTCTCAACTAGCTCTAAGTGATCCTAAATGCCCAAAGGGCAGTTTACAATAGGGCCGGTATTGGTTACCGACCCAAAGAACCCTCATTCGTGTCTTTGATGTCTAGGACTGATATGAGACAATCTAGGACACCCAAGACTCAAAAGAAAGTTGTCAAGGCATGAGTGCCTAAGTCATGTTTAGTTGATGCTTTAGGTCCCAAGGTTTGGGTACCTAAAACTTCTATTTTTCAAATTGTGTAGGTTATGATTGAGGGGGAGCAGCTATCAACTTGGTTCGTTGATAGTGGATGCTCCAAACACATGACCGGGGATAGATCATTGTTTACCACACTTCACAAGAAAAGTAGAGGTAATGTATCATTTGGTAACAATGGTAGTCTTAAGGTCATAGGGATAGGAGACATTCAAATATCCAAATGTCTTAGAATCTCAAATGTTCTTCTAGTCAAGGGGATGAAATTTAATCTCCTAAGTGTGAGTCAATTGTGTGAGACGGGTTACACAATTGACTTCCAACCAAGTCAATGTCTAGTTAGACAACATGACACCTTGGACACGGTACTAGTAGGAGCAAGAGTAGACAATATTTATCAAGTTTCATTTAAAAGTGCCACTAATGCTTTTGCTAAGTGTTTCATGTCAAAAGAAGAAGAGTCCACCCTTTGGCACCGGAGACTTGCACATGTTAACATGAAGAACATCCGGAAGTTGGCCAACAAGGGATTGGTTCGTGACTTACCGAGCATCAAGTATGAAAAGGACAAACTTTGTGATGCGTGTTAAATGGGTAAGCAAACAAAATCTGCACATAAAGGTAAAAGCGCTGTAAGTACTTCCAATGCATTAGATTTACTTCATATGGATCTATTTGATTGTAGTACCATCATATCATTGAATGGAAGTAGATATTGCTTTGTTATCATTGATGATTTTACTAGGTATACATGGACTTACTTTTTAAAATATAAGGACCAAACCTTAGATATCTTCATTTCTTTTTGTAGAAGAATTGAAAATGAAAAATCATCAACCATTAAGACAATTAGAAGTGATCATGGAGGTGAATTTCAAAACCAAAGGTTTTTAGAATTTTGTCAAGATAGAGGTTATAAGCATGAGTTCTCTACCCCTCGAACACCACAACAAAATGGTGTTGTAGAGAGGAAGAACCGTGTTTTACAAGAGGCTGCCGAAGCATGCTCAATGAGTACTCACTACCGAGTTACTTGTGGGCTGAAGCTGTAAATACAGCTTGCTATGTGCAAAATCGGGTCCTCATTCATAGGTTTCTAGGAAAGACTCCCCATGAACTCTGGTTTGGGAAACCACCTACGGTTAAACACCTTAGGGTGTTTGGTTGTAAGGTGTTCATTCTAAACACCAAGGACCATCTTGGAATGTTCACGGCAAAGGCTGATGAAGGGATACTAGTCGGGTATTCCCTCGTTAGCAAAGCCTATCGAGTCTATAACAAGAAGTCTAGACTGGTTGAAGAGTCTTCTGATGTTGTCTTTGAAGAAATTCCAAAAGTCAATGGTCAACCAGAAGATGAAGTCCAATTCGAACTTAGAAGACTAAGTTTGAATGAAAGTCCAAATGATGTTGATGGTGATGAATACGATGATGGCGAGCCTAAACAATCCATAGATCAGCCGGATCCTGAGGCTGAACTTGGGTCTAGTGAACCCGTTCAAGAAGCACCACCAACTCCTAGGCAAACTAGATTAGCCTCTAGTCATCCCCAAGACCAAATTGTTGGAGACATCCATCATAGGGTTAGAACTAGATCATTCTTCCGGAATGAGGCTAATGAAGTTGCCTTAATTTCTGAAATTGAACCTAGGAAAATTGATGAAGCATTAAATGATCCCGATTGGATCATTGCAATGCAAGATGAACTAGGTCAATTCGAAAGGAGTCAAATTTGGGACTTAGTCCCTAGACCCAAGAAGACCTCCATTATTGGAACCAAATGGGTCTTCAAGAACAAATTGAACCATAAGGGAGAAATCATTAGAAACAAGGCACGCTTGGTAGCCAAGGGCTACAGTCAAGTTGAAGGCCTTGATTATGATGAGACCTATGCTCCTATGGCACGATTAGAATCCATCCGATTGATGCTTGCATTTGTAGCACATCGTGGCTTTAAGCTATACCAAATGGATGTCAAATCGGCCTTTCTAAATGGTTTGATTAGAGAAGAGGTCTATGTCGAACAACCTCCGGGGTTTGAGAGTACCGAATTTCCAAACCACGTGTTCAATCTCAAAAAGACACTTTATGGCCTTAAACAAGCACCCCGAGCTTGGTATGAGCGGTTGTCGACATTCCTAATTGAGAAGAGATTCGTTAGAGGCCAAATAGACCCTACACTATTTCTACGAAGAGATGGTGATAATATTTTTGTAGCCCAAGTATATGTCGATGACATAATTTATGGCTCAAACAATAAGGGCTATTTGAATGAGTTTATTGGACACATGGAAAATGAATTTGAGATGAGTCTAGTGGGAGAGTTGACTTTCTTCCTTGGACTCGAAATCAAGCAAACTCGTGATGGGATCCATGTGCACCAATCGAAATACACACAAGAAATGCTTCGAAAATTCAATATGAGTGATTCAAAAGAGGTAACCACTCCTATGGCTACAAACACAAGATTAGACAATGATGAAAGTGGTAAACCCGTTGATTTAACTCAATATCGAAGCATGATAGGTAGTTTACTATACCTCACAGTTAGTCAATCTGATATTCTTTTCGCTGTGGGTATGTGCGCTAGGTATCAAGTTTGTGCCAAGGAATTTCACTTAATCGCTGTTAAACGAATTTTGAGATATCTCAAAGGCACAATTGGAGTCGGTCTATGGTACCCCCGTACCGAATCATTTGATTTAATTGGCTATACGGATTCCGACTACGCTGGATGTAAGTTGGACCGGAAAAGCACAAGTGGGGGTTGCCAATTCTTAGGTTCGTCCTTAGTAAGTTGGTCAAGTTGGAAGCAACATTGTGTTGCTCTCTCCACGACCGAGGCAGAATATATCGCCATGGGAGATAGTGTATCACAATTGTTGTGGATGATACATACTTTAGAGGACTATGGATTGAGTTACAAGGGTGTGCAAGTGTTATGTGATAACATAAGCACAATTAACTTAACTAAGAATCCAGTCCATCATTCTAGGACCAAACATATTGAAGTGCGTCACCACTTCATTAGGGATCACGTAGCTAGGGGAGATATTGTACTCTCATATGTAGAGTCCAAATCAAACCTAGCCGACATTTTCACTAAACCACTTCCCGAGAATGAATTTAGTTTCCTAAGACGGGAGTTGGGAATGTGTCGCGCTTCATAATTTTCAAAATGCTTTCAAACCCTTCATGATTATTTCGAAATTGTTGGGAAACAATTGGGTAACTTTGGGGACATCTCACACAAACTATAAGGTTTAACAAAACGTTTTTGTTTGCTAGATATGGGGTGAGATGTTAGGTTCAACTAAGTTTCTCAAAATGTCAATGCATTCCTTGAGAAATTAAGTTGACGAGATAATAATCACTGTGGTGACCAAGTATGGGGAAAACCATTGCATAACATATGTGTATATGGCTCCATGATCATACTTGGACATTCCAATCAAGGAAACTTGATTGGAACATTGGATTTGATACAAACTTAGTTGAAATTTCTTGAATGATTGTTGATTGAGTTTGACTCCATTTAGATGGATCAAAGTGATTGTTGAACCTATAAGGACTTTTGATCCTTGTTCAGGGATCAATTTTAGTCATGAGATCATGTCCAAGTTCGATAAACTTCATCAGATCTCGTTGGAAAGTTTCAGAAAATCTGAAACTGAATATTTCAGATCGAATCTGGGAATATCAGGAACCCTGATCGGTCACCGGACCGATCAGGCATAGGGCTGATCGGTCCCTGGACCGATCTGGCTCCTTCCGGTGGTGATCGGTCCACAGACCGATCAGCGAGGCAAGCAGTGACTTTTCGAAATTTTGACCAAGCTTACTGAGCCAGCCTGGATCGGTCCCCCGACCGATTTGGCACCCTGCTGGGACCGGTCCACAGACCGATCAGGGGGTTCACAGTAAGCCTCCCGAGCCTACTGACCTCTCCCTGATCGATCAACCGATCGATCAGGAGCTTGCCTGATCGGTCACCCGACCGATCAGGCTCGGTTCAATCCGATCAGGCTGTAGCTTGATCGGTCTGGGCACGATCAGATCGAACGGTGATCCGTTCAATCGCATTAAATTACGGTTGGTGGACCGATCCACCAACCGATTAACTTCGCGAAAAGCCTCTCCTTGCCAACCCTAGCGCCGAAACCTCCCATTCGCGCAACCTTTGCTTCGTGCGAGAGCTCTCCAGTGCTTTCGTCTCCCTCTTTCGTGTGCGTGCGAGTTCTTGCGAAGGCTTCTACGGGCGTTTCCTTGCTCTCTGCAAGTTCTCTTGTAAAATACGGAAAAAAATAAAATAAATAAATATATGTATATATATTGATCATAAACAGGAATTAAAATTGGAACCAATCACATGAAAAATTAAAATAATTTTCTGAGATTTTTGGAAAGAGTTGCGGGATTAATTGGGCACATAACAATTTTGTTAGGAATTAATTGAGAAAAGTTATTTCCTAATATTTACAGATACTCATTTAATATAATCCATATAATCTCGTGCCCTAAGTTTCCCTCGCCGACCTCCTCTTCTCCTCATCCGCGAGCCGCAGCCACAGCACCGACGCCCGACTCTTCTCCCTCCCCTCGCGAGCCCTAGCCATAAGCGCCGACTCCCCACTCCTCGCGTACCCGAGCTAGGCGCTGCCTCTTCCTCTTTCCCTTCTCGCGTGCCCCAGCCAAGGTTGAAGCCACCCCACCCGATCGCTTCCTTCCCCTTGCCTCCGCGAGCCCTAATCGAAGTCGAGGCCTAGCCGACGGCTACTCCTTGCGTCTTCAACCACGCGGACGAAGGGGGACGCTAGGTTGCAGTTGGAGGAGGGTTTGCGAGCCGAAAGCCTGAGATTTCTTGCTTGCTTCCGAGATCCCTGTTTGCGCTTCCAGATTGTTGTTGTTTGAGGTCGCGAATCTCAGGTAAGGATCACCATCTAGGTTTAGATTTGGGTGGATTTCCGAATGGGGATCAGATAGGTGGAAGCTATCAAATTAGTTTTGATTGTAAGCGTGATTGGAAGTTTGATTGGAATTTTAATCGCTGGTTTGATCTCCTGTTGATAGGGAATTGTAGATCTGCGGTTCGTTGTGGATCGCCAGAGCTGTGAAGATCGATTGGGTAAGGAACTCTAGTCCAAATTGAATCTGAGGATGGTTCTGTGGCTTAGACCAGTAGGTTTTAATCTTGTCAAGTATGGCAAATATAATCTTAGATACTTGTATTGCTTAGCTTTCCATATAATCTGTGATTGGGATCTCCGTTTAGATTGGTTCTGTAGATTGAATTTGGAGGTAACCTTATAATTGTTGTTGGGCTCTTCTCTTTTGGGGAGAACTATTGGTTAAATTACGGGTTAGGTTTAATTTGGAATTTAAACCTAATAAAGTTAACTTGGTGAATTTGGATTCCCAAAACCTAATTGGAATCTAATCAGGATAATTAGGAACCTTCTATTTAAGTAAAGGTAATTAAATGAAAAGGGACGGATTAGGTTAACCCTAGTATGGATTAGGGATTAATTAGCTAGTTACTATTCTTGTAATAGCTAATTAAATCTGTCCTTGATACAGGGACTAGATTTGGATCTTTATTGCTGATATTGGCTGGTGGTTCTCTTCGCATTTGGATTCTTCTCTTTTGGAGGCGGGTACCCTTTGACTTATCTTTTAGATATTGTCATATTGCTATGCGTAGTTTGTTATATATAACAGTAAGATTGTATGCTATATCTGTCTTAGTATACCTGTATTTGATACTGCTGTTTATCCTTGAGGTTATTTCCCTTTAGATTCATACAGTCTCATTTGATGTATATGTTATATATGCATAGAGGTAGTGATATGCCCTTGCATCTGACATTGATGGATCACTGGTATTTGTCAGTATACCTATAGGTACTTGTATCCTTGTTATAGGATTCGGACTTATACCTAGACACTAGGGTAGATGAGGACTTGGTGGTTGTTATATGGGGATCATGCACCATCCTTGCATTATTGCATGCTGACGATCATCGGCTCCTATGTAGTCTGAGCCCATCGTCAGTTACATGAGGATATGCACACACATCCACTCAGGGGTAGTGGCTACCATAGGGTGTGTGCATTTGCCTTGTATTGCTCCGCACGGTCACTATTTGGAGGGTGGTTCCGGTGCGTGGTAGTAGCCAGGGATCCCTTCTCGTCCTGAGACACGAGAAAATGAGAGCTAGACTCCCCCATTGCTTGGGGTAGGAGAGAGACCTCCGCCAGCATCCTGTCCACTCGGTCACTCAGGAGCAGTGATAGCAGGGTGCGTACAGTTGTCATAGCTCTACCCTTTCGGGCGTTCATTTATGAAAGGTGGACGATGATCTGATTGGTGTCAGGGGTGACACATATCATTGCACCATGTGCATATTTTGCATCGTGCATTGTTTGCTGCATTTGATTTCTGCACTTGATTGACATGCATATACTGGATACCTATTTACCTTGGATTGTATGTTATACTTATTCCATAGGACTTTGTTTCACCCTTTGCAGGATAGATGGATTCATGTATGTACCTGTATTTAGTATCTTCAGTATACCCTTTTCGATTGGTTATATGAGACTGTATTAGCGTAGACCTTATCGTTATTGTAACGCACTATGCATATCTGCTGGGTATCCGCTGAGCTTATGGACTCACACCGTTGCCATTACTTTTTGATTTCAGATTGATATCTGCCAAGAGGGTCCGAGTCGCCAATCCCGTGCTTGCTACTACATTTGATTTGGGTTTTATCTACTATTTTCTGTTTTAGGACCATATTACGTTTTATTACATTGCACTGGATTTATCGTGGACTTGTGGTATGGGATTTGATTTATGACATTGTACTTTTGAGTCCATTGTTGGACTACGTGTGTGGTTTTGCTGCATTCCTGCCCCCTAGCAGCTCAGGTAAGTTCGGGTTTTGGTTTTATGAGCATATTATCATATATATTGTTATTCTGCTTGGATTTGGGGCCTGAGGCCCATATAAACTGCGTGGTTGTGATATATATGTTGTGTGTATGTGCAAATTGTCCGCCGGACAGGGGAGGTGCTGCCCGATTTTCTATTGGATCAGCGGCTCCTAGGTCTCGGGGCGTGACAGTAATTGCAAAAAGGAAAGTGTAGGGTGTTATACTTTCCTAGTTTTTGTACTCGACTACTCTATCAGAGGTTCTTCGGTAGAGAGATTAATGGATTGTCTGTCAAAAAGGTCCAATGGACTTGGGTCTTAGAGTAAGAGTCGTTGAAGGCTCCGAACCAAGTAAATCTTAGCATTTGGTTTTGTTTGTTGTTTTCTTTCTTACTTATCGCTTATCTTATTCCACTGCGTACTCGTTTTATAAATTCTAAAAAAATTGAATGGTTTTAAAACTCACAGGATTCACCCCCTTTCTCACGTGCAACGATCCTATAGTATCAAAAACGACTATATCACCAAATACACTATATGTCATCCTTAATGGATGATCAATTCAAAAACACATATTAAATCTATTATCTGAATTAGTCCTGTAATCAAAGGGAAAAAAGTTGAATTCTCCTCTTTCTTAGATGCAAATAACTCAATTAGTCTTTTAGCATTGATACCATTTTGTTCATCCCTTACTTCTTTTTCAAAGTTTCTAATATCTCTTTTTGTGCAACCTACCTCCTCATAACCTCTATACTCTATCTCCAATAATCACATTTATTAATAAGTTAACACGTTGGCCTTTAAAAATTATTGAGTCAATGCTTTCTTTGCTGTCTAAATAATACGATGTGAGAGAAGCAAATGCACCTTTGAAGGAGTTAAGAGTGGATGATTATGACTTTCCATGAAGTTTTTAACAACCCATTTAGGTCCAGTTTGTTCTTTGACAAGTGAAATTTTTAACTGACAATCAGTTCTAACTTTGCTATGTGCTCTTTCTTTTGTCCATTGTTCACCTTTTGCATGTTTATTTCATGACATTTGATCTGTATGTCATTCTTTAAAGTATACAAATTTATTTTTTCCAAATAATTTTATTGTTATCTTATTTTTCTTGCTATTGTTTACCTTGCACTAAATCTGATTTCATGTGTATATTGGTTATAGAATGAAATGCCTCCTCTAGTGATGAGAATTTCATTCAAATTTTTGATTTTTGATCATCTGCAACTTGGGGAATGTATGACTGACCCTCACCGTCATTTCTTCCATTGATGCGTGTTAGATGTGTATACTAAAAGACTTGTCTTTTTATATATATGATCATCAACATTTTGAAAGAGAATTACAACAACACAGATGCGTATTTATATTAGTATATGCATAAAAGTCCGATACTTTGCATTGTAGATAACATGGTGTGTGGTGACACACAGGAGATCATGTTATCAGTCCTTTGCATTGTATAAGTTGAGACTCACAACCGAGATGGAGTTGGACAAACAATTGGGATGGTTGTAGTGTAATTAGTTGTGGTTTGTCTTGACCATAGAATTACACTAGTGTGCTTTGTGTACATTGACCATGACCAAAATAGAGGTCATCCAATTTGTACCGACTTAATAATTGGATTGGACCTCGGATTATTATGGAGTACAATCTCTAAATCCCGATATAATAACGGACACGTATAGTTAATATTTTATTTCTTTGATTTATCAATGGGCGAGATTTATTCCGCTATATCGATAAGCCCGATAAGTTGGGAAATAATATTAATTATATAGTGTGTCATTGATTGTTGACGGAATCCATGTCCTGGTGAGTCGGGATGATGATGCCCCCTTGATGAGCTCATAAGGTTCATCATGTTATACCCTGTAGGTGGATTTGATCCAACATGATGATAAGGTTGAGTGATACTAGTCAAGCAGTTAGAAGTTGATTAATTAAAATTATTAGTAATTTAAATTAATCGACGGACATTCGATATCTTAAACATGGGGAGATGAATGTACTCATAATAGGTGGAGCTCATATGAAAATATGGGGGTTGGTGAGGAAGTTCAATGGAGATCCTTTAGTGGAATGAATCTTCATTAATGGATCGGATTTGGATCCATTAGCGGGTCAAAACCCAACTCCTCCTCTTGGTCCCTACCTTAGCCCTATATATATCCCATGAAGTCATCATGTTACAAGGCTAAGACTTCTTATTTTCCTCTCTCTCTCTCTCTCCTAGGGCCAAAGAAGGAGGCCGGTGGGTGGAAAAGAGAGAAGAAGCAAACTCTTCTCTTCTCCCTTGCTCTCTCTAGTTGTTGCGTGGTACAAGGAAGAAGAAGGACTATCCTTTCTCCTCTTGGCCGGTCGCAGCTGTGGTTGGAGAGAACAAGGTCGGCGGCTCCTTCATCTTCTTCCTCTTGTGTTCCGGCGCCACCACCCTTCAAGCAAGGACACCGACGGCGGGGTTGAGGGAGGTGCTCATCCTCTTGCCTTCTACTTGAGTCGACAGCAGTTGTAGGAGGAGGTGGAGGCGCTTTCTAGCAAGGTGAAGAAGAGGAGATCACTCCTTGAGGCTGGCGGCATCTAGGTTTTGACCCTTGGTGGTTGGCGCGTGTGGAGAAGAAAGAAGTGGGATTTGGCTCTTGTTTGGTGATTCTGGTTCTCGATAGCTTGTTGCCCACACGACGTCCGAGAGGCAAGGGACATAAGGTAGAAGACTACGAGGTAAAGGAAGGTATAAAATTCTTCCTTGGCTCCTTTGTTTTAGTCTTATCATTTTATGTGTGTTAATTAATTATTATGGTTTTGATTATTTGATAATCATGGTTAATAATTAATTAATTGGACCGCGATAATAAACACAAAAATCGACGATCCACTCGTCGTCTTTTCTGCGGTCGAACGGTTAGGCAAATTATAAGGCTCAATCTTTGAGATTTACCAAGTTGTAATTTGAACCGATCGATACGATGACGAGATCGTCGTTTGGGAGATGGGTCTCCATTCGGATTAATTTTTAATCCGTAGACATGGAGAGGTCTTTCAAAGACGACCAAGTATTCGCCTAGGAAACCCGCCAAGCCATATCCATCAATGCGAATGTCAGATTCAGATGAAGTGAAGCTATGCATATCACCAAATAGCCATAAAAACATTCTAAATCAAATAGACATAAAACAATTTTCTCATATTTTAGTAATCAAACATCACATTGTATTATTTTAGTAAGCTGGATCTATGAAAAAGTGAGAAGTGATGGTAATTTTAGTACATACACTAGACTCTTGGGATGTAATATAATCTTATCAATGTTATTATTATTAGTTTTTATCCTGTCAATGTAATAATCTTCAAAAGAGGATCTCCTCCTACAATCTATCGTTTGACAAGGGGTTAGCAAAAATTTGATTAAATCGAACAAACCGATCAAATTTTAAAATTTGGTTCCATTTATTCTAAAATTTGATTTTTTATTTAAAAAAATTAGTTAATTTGGTTCGATTTTGATTTTCAAATTTCTTATTCGGTCTAACCGAATAGACTAAATTAATCAAAATTTTAGTTTAAATCGATTTTTTTAATCGGGTTGAAACTAAATTTTATTTTAAAAAATGAATTTTTAAACAAATTGGTTAATTCAGTCGAAAACCGAATTAACCGATATTTATTGATTCGGTTTGTTCAGTTTTTTTGAAATTCAATTAGTTCGGTTTGTTTAGAAAAAATTGGTTCAATCCAATTCAATCTTAATTGAATACCCACCTCTATATGATACTACATTGTTAAAGGTATTGAAAACATAAATAAATAGAAGAGAAAAAAAAACTATGAATAATGAAGATTCTAGCATATGAAGTTGATTGTCTGGTCTTTTGAGAAACAATGGATTAAGCCAAAATAAAGACCTACCTTATAAAATTTGGAACTGCAGACTATTAAAATTAAATTTGGATTTTTGAGAAATGACTTATATAGTCATTGAAATTGGTATGAGAATAATAAAAAAAACTGCAACTACCAGGAGAATACTTTATCGCTGAGCGCTGTATCTCATACCCTAATTTGTCGAGTGATCCCGGTGTCACGCCCCCAGAACACATGCTTACTTGAAAATCGGGCAGCATCTCCCCTATACGAGGACAAGTTGGAACAAATAATACATAATCTCCTCACCAATCTAGCTCAGCCACAAGCGGCTGACATTATAACAAAAGAAAATAAACACAATCGCACAGTTTATAATAATTTGATGGCTCAGCCATCATAAACAAAAAGAAAACCTACATACCAAAGAAATTTAAATGTATCTATAATAATGACAAAACCAGTCCTATACCTGATAAATGAAATGTGAAACTCATAAGGTGTAGAAAATAAAACAACTAAAACCAAATATCCAAAACGACTACACTGAGGGACTGGCAAGTGGATCCTCTTCTGGCTCCAAGAAATGTAACTATCTGCTATCCGAAACAAAAAGAAGAAGCATGGGTGGTGAGTCCGGGCGGACTCAACGGGTATATGAATAGACAAATAGCATGACATAATAAAGATAGAACAAGTAGAGAAAACAACAGGGTTCAGTCCATAAGGAATATAAGAATACCTAAACATGCATAACATATATAAAACAATATAGTATATAATATAATGACAACTAAACAGTTAGAAAAACCACATGATATAACAACATCAAAACCTCTAAGCACGTATAAAACAACGCGATATCAAAATCTTGACATATACATATATGTCAACCAAGTGCAACAATCATAGCTCATATAAATGCAATAAACACAAGAAAATGCATAAACACAATCAATGCATATGATGCAATGACATGTGTCACCTCTGATGCTAGTCAGCCACCAACACATCACATCTGTGTGACCGAGTGGGTAGGGATGTGACAACTGTACACACTCCAATGAATACCACTAATACACGTGGTTGAGTTGACAGGATGTTGGGGAGCCAACTGCTCCAAACCCTGGAATAAAGGGGGAGCTATCAACAGCTCTAATGCGGGGAGCCAACTGCTCCAAAACCTGGAATAAAGGGGAGCTATCAACAGCTCTAATGCTGGGGAGCCAACTGCTCCAAACTCCGGAATAAAGGGGGAGCTATCAACAACTCTAATATCCCTCTAAAACAACGGTGCAATGATACAATCAACCAAGAATCAAAAACCAACGATTATACATCTACACTACTAGATAGGATAATTCTAATGCTAAATAAACCTAATTGTGTTTAATAAACCTCTAAGTATTTGCGTACAAGCGGTACATTACAGAACATAAATTCATCGGAAGACTGTACGGATACGGAATTTCGAATACTCGAAGATCAATGAAGAAAGTATCAACAGCGATGTTAAAATGACAAACAACAAGGAACAAGGTCAAGCAACCTATTTAGCCTTAACAACCATGCTAAAGGTAAAAGAACTAAACGAATACAAAGAGAAGTACCCGCCTTATAATTGTAGAAGTCCGTAAATGAGAACCTTCCACGATCAACTGAACGAGTCCGAATCAAGGTCTGTATAAATGATAAGGTTTAGCTAATTATAAAATTATCAAATTAGCTAAACAAAATACTAAACACAATTAGAACAAATCCTAATTACAACCTCTATTTAAATAACTCACAATTTACAACGGATCCCTTCTTAACTTAATTCATCCAATATTAAGTTATTACTTTAAATCTCAAAATCCCCTAACAAGGTTATTAATTACTCAATTCCACTCTAACGTCGAACATTAATCCCAAAGTAAAGTTTAACCAATCCTATAAGCACATACATGAGATGAAACGTATCATGTTGGGATCTACTCCATTTAAACCATATTCATTAATCCACTAATTAAGCTAACCCTCATTTAATCGAACCAATATTAGCCAAGCAAATTTAAGCCATAATTAATTCATCAACTCACCTAATTACCAACTAAAAGCTCACGGCAACCCAAGAAGATACAAACTTGTTTCACACATAATTCCCAACAGTGGCACACGACACGGAGAAACAAAAGAAGGTAAATGATATCAAGACCACACAATACTTATCCAAGCTACTCATACCAACAATCTATTTATTCTCAAACCTCAACCAACTTAAAACCAGCATCTCCTCAAGAATCCAACTCACGACCATGATCACAGAGTCAAAACATCATTTCCCTCACGCATCCCATTTACGAAATTTGATTTCAGAACAATAATTCATCTAACCTATTCACATCAGAAATCAAATCCAAGAACACATATTCAAAAACCACCAAAGGAATTGGGGACAAGGAAGTCACAACCGAGGACTTACTAGCACGAAGGTCGACCGACGTTCGGCGTTGGCTGGCAGGGTCGGTGACGTCGGCTAGGTTTCCACGTGAGGCAACTGCGCGATCCAGAGGAAAAGGAACTAGGGCACGACTCGCGCGATGGGGCTAGGGCACTGCTGCGTCGAAACCAGCGAAGGAGAAGAAGAAGAAGGCAGACGCGCGGCGATAGTCGGCATCGCTCGCTGCGGCGTCAGGGCAGAGAAGAGAGGAATAGGGGGAAAATGATTCGGGGAGAGGGCTTTTAGGGTTTTAAATAGGTTTTTTACAATATTACAAAAGGCCCTCCATGTTTGGAAAATTTTCAAATAAGCCCCAAATTTTCAAATTAACCCCTAAAAATCCAGTATTTAACACCCGGCCTAGCTCACGTGTAGCTCGGCCAACCAACCTGATGCCACGTCAGGATTGGGTCTGGACCGGGTCCCTGCGAACCGAATGGCTCGTGTGAGCAGTCGGGCCGATATAGCTCGGCCCGACCCGACCTACTCAGGGACATCGAGAGGCCAACCCAGACCCGGGTACGCACGACGTTAATGAAGGCCCAATTGGTGAGCTGAGGAATGCCCGACACGAGGAGTTCCCGAGCTAGAGAATTCCGAACCCCCAACTTCCCGACCTTGCGATAGGTCGGGTGGGTCGATTCCGAGCACCCCTAACTCGGTTACAACAGCCGTAGGGCCGGAGTCCACTCGGTGCCGCCGATCGTCACTCCTGTGCGAAAATTGTCGCAACCCTCAGGAACATCTACCTTCTGACACAACATTAACAGGGATGATACGGAGTCGGCGCAGGTTTGGTGTCGTTCATGGCCAAATCGGAAGTATCTCGCTGATACAATGATCCTTCTGCCATACCCTTGTACTTCGTACCACGGCCACCTACGCTTGTGTCAGATCCAGTGGCGCCCAACAGCGCCCGCCAGCGGGCTGACAGCGCCCCTTGCCTTATTCCAGCATGCGACACCTTACCTGCCACCACACGCTGCACCTTACCCTGTCCTCATATACGACAAAAGGTGGCAGGCCGGGCAGAAGCTGTCAGCTCCCTCGGCTATATAAGCCCCTCTGCTCTCCACTTCGCAAGTACGCACGTGATAGTATTTTTCCACTGTTCTATTGTTTTCTGCTCGTCCACAGGAGACTGATTTGACCATCGGAGGGCCTTGCCGGGGGCTCTTCCCGGTGGGTTTGATAACGGTCATTTTCTTGCAGATCGGAGCCAGCATCAGCCGCAGTCGGGGAACTCCTTCGCTCTTAGGAGTCCATCTCACTCTGCGACAGGATCATCGAGTCTCACAAAGAGGGATGGAGAGTTGGGCAACGACGAAGGACAACGTCATGAGGAAAACTTAGTATGCTGGGTGCTCCCAATGAAGGACGGTGGTAGCAACAACAAAAGACGACGTTGAGAGGAAAACCTATTTTGTGGCGAGGGGTGTCTGGTGGCGAGGCAGTCCCAGTTGCGGCGAGGGTCGACATTGCAACGAAGAACGACGTCGAGAGGAAAACCTAGTTTGTGGCGAGGGACGTCTCGCGGCGAGGGCCTTCCCAGTCGTGGTGGGGTCGACATTTGACACCGGATCTAACCAGGAAGCTCGCTGCAAAGGACCGCATGGTTGTAGCGATGAAGGACCAGCAACAATGACAAAGGACCGACGACAACCGTGACGAAGGACAGCGACAGCAGCGTCGAGAGGAAAACCAAAAATAAAAATAAAAAACACACGAGAGGAAAAGTTAAAGATAAAAGGAAAAAATACGTTGATTTTGCCGGGATTGCCAATGTGGTCGTCGCGGATGAGCGCACACAGAGAGTTATGCAACCTCGGATTTGCTCTGTTGTGGACCGCGCCCTGCGGACCGCGTGCGCGACCACGCCTGATCGGTCACCTACGTCGACGGGATCACCGGTACGCTGACGGGTTCACCGCTACCCATAGGGTTCACCTCGCCGACGGATTCACCGCTACTCCTAGGGTTCACTGATAAGTACCATTTTGTTGATTATTTTAATTGCTAAAATCTATATTTGACCCATGTTTTACTTGCTTAATTGTGATTTTACCCTAGGTTTTAGGACTTCCTCTTATTTTGGACTTAATTGCAAAATTACATATATTTGGATTATTTGACCACTAAATTTTTGATCTATATTTTTGTAGGCATTAAAGGTTCATGGACCTAGGGCATACTGGGTCAAGCTTGAGTCGGAAGTGGACCCGGATCGAGTTATCAAGATTAGGATTAAATCTGGGCCGTCCGATTCAAAAGCGGCTAGATCTGAGCCGTCTGGGACCATCTGAAGCAATCCGAGCTAGGGTTAGGATTGATCAAGCACACTGATCAAGATCTGAAGGTTTTATCCCAATCAGAGCTCAATCAACCGTTGGATCAAGCTTGGAGGGCTCTAGATCGTCCATTCACAGATTAGGTTGATCTGGACCATCCATTGCAAATCTGGAGGATCCAAGCTACCACGAGGCAGATCCTGACCCTTGATCAACATCCTCAAAGTTTGGCTCAAATAAGAGCAAGATCAGCCGTTGGATTTCATCCGATCAATCTGGACCGTCCATGGCTAGCTATTTAATCAGAAACGCGCCCCAGTCTTCCTTGTCGCGTCTCCGCCGCACTGTTCATCCTCTTCTTTTCTTCTTCATTGTTTTCAGCTGTTCCATCAATCCAAGGGGCGCGACCACCTCCATTCTTCATTAGATCAAGTTCGAGGTCACCGGGGAGAGTAATCAGTGGAGTTTCAGCTCGGAATTGGGCAAGAACAGGGCTGTTTGAGGGTTTCGGCAGCTCTGCATTTGAAGGCTTCGATTTCGGTTTTGTCAGGTTCTACATCAGTCCAAGCTATCTGGAGGGGTTCTCGGATAAGCTTTGATCGTTCCCGCACCTTCATTTCAATCAGACAAGGCTGAATTGAAGAAATCGATTGGGTTTCCCTCTTGAACAGAGTTCGAGTTCGTTTCGACTGCAGATTCAGTTCCTCAATGAATTGCTGAGCTTAGGGGTTCGAGGCCAGCCCTTGCGTGACGAACAAGGAGACCTTGAGCTAATGGAGTGATTGGGGTTTAGATTTCTTGTTGTAATTTCCGTTTGTAGCTGTAATTTCCATTACTGGTTAGGTTTCGTTTCTGTTTTTGTGTTTCAGATTGGTTAATTTCGTTTACTACATTGTTACAGATTAAATTAGGTTTTAAATCTTCAAGTCAAGTAGTTAGTCAGCTTGTTTAGTGATCTATCAGTTTAAACTTCAGTTTATTCTCTTCTGTTGCTTGTGTATCAGATTTATAATTGCGTGCCATTTCTGATTTCGCGTATCAGTTTGTTTGCTGCGTTTCAATTGTTTTCTTTTTCTGCCATTTCTGATTTTTGAATTAAGCTAGCTCAGTTTTAATCCTTTGAATTCATCTTGCAGTTTTGTTTCATTTCCATAGCTATTGAATTTGATTTTCTGCACTTAGTTTGTAATTGCGTATCAACCCGATGAATTCCAACTTATCAGTTGCTCCGTGTATCAACTTTCAATTAATCCCTCTGAATTTTGTCTCAGTAAATCCAAGTTTGTTTCATATCTAGTTTCATTTCTGAATGTTTAGCTCAACTTGTATGTGTAGCAACTCCCATTTCTGCAATTCGGCAGTTTCATGTTTGCACTGTTTCAGCCTTCAGTTCCAGAATTTGCATCAAGGGAATTACAGTTCTTATGAATCTTATGGGGACATTAGTTTGGAGCCATCGAATTCAGCTGTTTGTTTGGTTTTAGCATCCTAATCGGCTTCTGAAATACAGCTCTGCATTCCTGCGTTTCTGCACATCATGTTGGCTTTCTGAATTCTTGTTTCCATTGAGTTTGATTCTGCATTCATCTCTGCTGCATGATCTGAATTTCTACATTCGAATTCTACAATCAGTCCAACTCTGAATTGCTACATTCAACTCTGAATTTCTTCCTTAATTCCTGAACAGCATTTCACTAGGAGCTTGATTTCCAAGCTAAATCAATTAGTTTCACTTGGGAATGGTCAGTTTAAAGTTTTGCGTTTAACCTTGCATTTCATTATTAGCTTTTGGCACAAAACTACCTCTTTTGCGTATCAAGCTTGTCTCATTCTTGGAGTTAAATGAAATTTGTAGTGAACACTTGCACTTGAGTTAAAATTATTTACTCCTTGCATTCGGTTAAGTTCTTTTGCTTGATTAGGTTTCTTATTGGTTGAGTCCATGAATTGCCATTACTTGATTTAAATTTGCGTGGTTAAGTTTCTTCCTTGTCTTTGTGCTTTCATTCAATTTTAATTGCAAACCAAACCCCGATTTAAGTTGAAACCCAAAAATATTAACGACACATAAACACGAGCTCGAATCACACAACGTCAATTAGTCCCGAGGAAAAATACGATCTGTGGCCCCTTTACTACGTTTTCATATGTTGATTGCAAAAAGGGTTTCCAGCATTTTATACAAATTCTAAATTCTGATAGACCCACATTCGTGACAGTCTATTTTGGGTCCGTCATTCACCGCACCTCCTAAGGTTATAATTTTGTTCGGGGCGGCGGCCTTCGGCCGCCGATAGACACGGAGTGCAGCACCAGCGTGACTGATCAGGGAAGCCCTTGATTGGTCACGCGCCTCTATCACGCACGGGGTCCACACCGTATGGTCCGCAGCAGCACAGAACTCTATGCAACCTATATACACACACTTATTAGCATAACCTATATGTCGAAAGTGCATTTCACTCTAAATTTTTCATTCCAAATTATCCGTCTTCCAAATATTATAATAATTTCCATTAAAACCGTTAAAATAACGTGACCAATCCAAATATTATAATTATCTTTACTAAAAATATTAAAGCAATATTTAACTAATCAAGTAAAGTGGGGTAATTTAGAAAGAAAATTTAGGACGGAATAATAAGAGAGGCTCTTTTTGACTATATTGAAAAATTGGGCAAGTCTATTACATAGATTCATACGTATCAAATTTTACAAATAAATACTTCTTCATGTTCTTTGGATTCAATCATTCTATGCTATTTGAAACATTTCAGACAATTAATCATTAGGAAATAATTTTAGTCCCGACTGTTATATTATGGATCTCCATATTTGCCTCGCGAACCCTGGGACGTTGGGCTTCTAGATCGCTCACTGCGAGCGCTTCCCGATTTATCCTGGCGGCCGATGGGAAACTTCCGTGAGACCAGGCCGATCGCTCGAGGTTGAAAAAACTTCGTTAATTAATTAATTATTTATTTATTTTCCATATTTGCCTCGGACAATGTTGTATCTCCGATTAATGAAACACTTGATTCAATTCTCAACTACAGTACATATTGTACGAATTTTCTTCTAATAGAATGAAAATTTTGAGATATTAACTGCCGGACTAAAAGACGCGCATATTTTTAAATTTACCATGGTGGTTGATAGGAGTTTTTCGTGAGGTTGGGCAAGTTACTTTCAAAACTTATTTGGTTCGAAGAATTAAATATTGGATTATTAAAAAATATATATCCAAATTTTAATAATAATCATCTGTTATTTGAAATTTATTGAGTAATTCTATGTTGTTAGATTAATGTTTTGAATCCTAAAAGGTCATATTATAGTTTTGACTGAAGGTATTATATGATTGTAAAATTTAAAAAGTCGTTTTTTGTTATGTTCCTTGTAGCTCATGGAGTCATTATACATTTTTGTTTTTCAATTTTAACTAACTTAGGCTCATGGAGTCCATTTTATATAATTATCCAATACTATTTTAAACTTTGTCAAGCTTTTAGGGTGAGCATAGCTTTCTACACCCTAAATAATATATATATATATATATATACCTGATTTTACATGAATGATCGCTGGGTGACATCCGACGTAGCTAATTTGATGGTACTATATAATCTAACCCAATTTTTTAATCTCTATCTCATGCATGCGATAATTTTTCTCTTTCCTCTTTTATCTGCATGTTACAATTTTTTTTTCTTTCTTCTAAAATTCTCTCTCTCTTGATTGCATGTAACAATCAATTACTGTATAGTGGCTGCTACAATGTAGAAATTGCTATAATATAATAGCAACTACAATAATGTGCAATAGCTATTACACAGTAACAACTACAATGTTGTAGCTACTATAGTCACTACATAATTGATCCGGGCCTTCTGTTTCGGGAGGAAAGTTGGGGGCCCGATCGGAGTTAACCGGAGATGATCCGGGTCAAGGAAACCCGGGCCAGCTCACCCTCGACCTCACGGGCCGGGCCGAGGGTTTAGACAGGGCACTAAGAGGTCGGGTTCGCGAGCTCGGAGATCACAGGAGGTCGAGCTCGAGAGTACCGACGTCGCCAGAGGTTGGGACTAGAGCTCGTTGACCTCGGGTTGGGTGCAAGAGCTCCGACACCAAGAGGTTGGGGGACTAGGGCTCGATGACCTCAAGTCGGGACAGATCAGGCCGGGTCTTGCCAGACTTCACAGGTCAGGTCGAAGGTGTAGACAGAACATAAAGAGGTCGGGCGTTAGAGCTCAGACCTCAAGAGGTCGGGAGCTAGAACTAAATGACCTTGGGTCGGGTGCCAGAGCTCGGGCACCAAGAGGTCGGGAACCAGAGCTCCGTGATCTCGAGTCGGGTGCCGGAGTGCGGACCTCAAGAGGTCGGGAGTTAGAACTAAGTGACCTCGGGTCGGGTGCCAGAGCTCGAACACCAAGAGGTCAGATCTGTCAGGATTCAGCATTAAGGGGAAAAGATGTTGAACGCAATCATTACCTGACACAGCCGCCAAACATTAATCAGGGGCGGAAAGGACAGGTTTACAGACTGTCAGGCGGCTGTGTCGATCTCACCCCGCCGTTAAGACAGCCAATTACTTAGCCTAATCCCTGACTGATCCTTAATGAGATGTGACAGTTCGCACGCGGAAAGACCCTTTCCTCCTCCTATATAAACCCCATTTGAGCTTCAGAGAAAGGATCGCTGCCATTTTGCAACCACACCACCACTTTGTGAGCTTCATTTTGGTCTGAGCCGAGTGATTTGAGCCCGAGTCCTATTTAAGCCCGAGTCCGACCCCCGAGCTACAGCAGACCGAGTCATCCGAGTGAGAACTAGTCTTCGCTTGTCGACAGGATCAAATTTGGCGCCGTCTGTGGGAATCTCGCCTGATCGAGAGCTGAAGATGAGTGAATCCAACCGGGTGACGGTTACTCTTTCACAGGAAGACTTGGATCTGCTAATAGAAGCTAGAGCCAGGAAATTGGCGGAGGCACAGCAAGCGGCCGCTCGACCCGCTCAGCCGGGCCCGGCCGAGCAGACTGCTCGGGTGGGCACCGAAGGAGGGGTTCAACAGGATGAGAGTCCTCACTTCCACCGAGCGATGTTCGGCCCGGCTGAGGGAGCAGGGCAATCAGACCCTCACGAAGCTACATCCAGTCATACCAGAGCTAATAAAGGGAAGGCGCCCCTTGCGCCGACCCCGACTGAGCGCACGGGGTTCCCCTTCTCCAGCCAAGTCTTGAACGAGCCACTGCCCAAGCATTTCAAACCCCCGTCCATTGCTGAATATGGAGGAGCTACTGATCCTGAAGAACATCTAAAGAAATTTGAGAATGCTTCGATGTTGCATCAGTACCCCGATGGTGTCAAGTGTCGGGCCTTCCTGACCACTCTGGCCGGGCCGGCCCAGCAATGGTTTGACAGACTCCCAGAGGGATCGATCAAGGACTTCTCCAATTTCAAGAAACTATTCCTGCAGCATTTTGCCAGTAGAAGAAGACATCACAAGACCAGCTTAAACTTGTTCACCATGAAGCAGGGCTCCAAAGAACCTTTGAAAGCCTACATCAAGAGGTTTAATCAAGTTGCGCTGGATGTACCCACTGCTACGTCCGAGGTACTGGTCAGTGCCTTCGCGCAAGGCTTACAAGAGGGTGAATTCTTCATATCCTTGATCCGAAAACCTCCGAAGGACTTTGAAAGCCTTTTGGGGAAAGCCAGTAAATACGTAGACGTTGAAGAAGCACAAGCCGCCAGGCGGCCGGAGGTCAGACTTGCGCCCGAGAATTCTCAGCAACATCAGAGAAATGTACCTCCCGGGGGGCCTCTCAGAAGCCCCAGAGCTATGGGACACCGGGAATAGTTCAGCAAGTGGCCCAGGGTTGCATCCCTTCTAGGTGGCAGCCCTACTGTTCCTTCCATAACAGCCATACGCATGACCTTCAAGACTGCTGGCAGGCTGGCAGAGGTCGGGGCCGCGCCGGCCGAGGAAGTCCAAGAGGAGCTCACCAAGGAGGTGGTCGAGGTCGGGGAAGAACATCACCTGGCCAATCCGAGACCCCGGCCCGACCGACCGCCTCTACAGCCAGGCAGTTGTTTCAGACCCCCGACCCCAGTGAGCACGGGAAGGCCAGCGAAGAGCAAGCTAATCAACAGAATGCGGTACACGGGGACATTCACGTGATCTCTGGAGGTCCCACCTATGGAGATTCCAATAGAGCTCGAAAATCACAAGCCCGGCGTTTTGACATTTACCAGGTGGGCTGCAGCTCAACGCAAGCCCAAGGGCCACAGATCAGTTTTGGTCCTTCAGATTTGCAAGGAGTAGAAGTACCTCATGATGATGCCCTGGTCATCACGGCGATCATAGCTAATTATCAGATTCATAGAACCATTGTGGATACGGGGAGTTCGGTAAACATCTTGTACTTAAAAGCTTTCGAGCAATTGCAGATTGAAACTACTGAGCTTCGACCTGTGGCCACGCCTCTGTTTGGATTCACGGGGAATAAAGTCCAGCCCTTGGGCCAGATCAAATTAGCCATCTCCCTCGGTGAAGAACCTTTAAGAAGGACTCGATGGTCTACCTTCCTGGTAGTAGATGCCCCCTCGGCCTACAATGCCATCCTGGGCCGACCGGTGTTGAACGAGTTCCGAGCCGTGGTGTCCACTTTCTACCTGAAAGTTAAGTTCCCAGTGGGTGATCAAGTCGGAGAAGCTAAAGGAGATCAAAAAGTAGCACGGCGGTGCTATGTGGACGACGTCCGAGTGGAGGTTAGTAAGTCCTTCCGAGCAGCGCCGGCTAATTGCAACATGGTGCAATCCTCTCAGCCCTCTCCTTGGGCTGATTTGATAGAGGAAAAGGAAGAGGTCCAGCTCTTGCCCGACCAAGAAGAAACTAAAGTGAAGATAGCTCCCGGATTATCGCCCGACCTCAGACAACAGCTGATAGAATGTCTGACTCAGAATCGGGATGTGTTTGCCTGGTCCCAGCAAGATCTTAAAGGGGTCAGACCAGAGGTAATGGAGCACAAGCTGCACGTGTACCCTGATGCCCGACCTGTCAAGCAGAAGAAAAGAGATTTCAGCCCCGAACAGAACAAGATCATTCAGGCCGAGGTGGAGAGACTGCTGGAAGCTGGGCACATACGAGAAGTCCAATTCCCGGCCTGGCTTGCCAATGTAGTGTTGGTCTCCAAGCCGGGTGAGAAGTGGAGGGTCTGTATCGACTTCAGAGACCTTAATAAAGCTTGCCCTAAGGGCTGTTATCCGCTCCCCCGGATAGATCAGATGGTAGACTCTACCGCCGGGAATGAACTCATTTGCATGTTGGATGCCTACCAGGGATACCACCAAGTGCCCTTAGCTTTAGAAGATCAAGAGAAGGTCAGTTTTGTCACGGCCGAAGGCACCTATTGCTACACGGTTATGCCCTTCGGACTCAAAAATGCTGGGGCAACTTATCAAAGGCTGATGAATAAAGTTTTTAAGGAGCAGCTCGGGAGAAACGTATAAGTATACGTAGATGACATTCTCATCAAGTCCTCCCAAGCTGCCGACCTCATAGCCGATGTACGAGAAACCTGCTGCACCCTTCGAAGGTATGACCTCAAACTCAATCCTGCAAAATGTCTGTTCGGAGCCAAAAGTGGGAAATTCCTGGGCTACATCTTGACCGAGCGGGGAATAGAAGCCAATCCGGGTAAAGTAAAAGCGCTGCCAGACATGCCGCCGCCAAGAAGCCTAAGGGAAGTTCAACGCTTGACCGAGAGGATCACGACCTTATCCCGATTTATCTCCCGGTCGGCTGACAGAAGTCTGCCGTTCTTCAAGATCCTGCGTAAGGCCTCCAAGTTCTAGTGGGATGCTGAGTGCGACTGAGCTTTCGAAGAATTGAAAGCCTACCTGGTCAGCCTGCCAGTGCTAGCCAAACCAGAGGAAGGAGAACCATTGTATGTTTATTTATCTGCTACTGAAGGAGCTGTGAGTGCTGTGCTTGTAACCCAGAAAGAGATCGAGCAGCAACCGGTCTATTTCTTTGGACATCTACTTAAAGAAACCAAGTGTAGGTACACTACGCTCGAGAAGTTAGCTTATGTGTTGGTGTTAATGGCTAGGCGATTGCGACCGTACTTCTTAGTTCACCCCATCCGAGTGCTGACCAACAGCACACTTGGGAAGGTGTTAGTTAACCCTGAGATATCAGGTCGGATGGTCAAATGGACAACCGAGTTGAGCGAGTATGACATCCAGTACCAACCTCGAACTGCGATCAAAGCTCAGGCCTTGGCAGATTTCCTAAGTGAACTTCATACAGAAGAAGAGGAGGAGGTCTGGAAAATATATGTGGATGGGTCAGCCACTCGGGCAGGAAGTGGTGTGGGAATCTTATTGATGTCTCCTAAGGGAGACCCCATTCATCTGGCCGTACGCCTAGAGTATCATGTGTTGGATCGAGAGAACCGATAGAGGGGGGGTGAATATCGGAAATCGTTCGAATTTTCGTAAAGAGCAATTGCACAGCGGAAGAAAAAAACCACAACACAAAGACACAGTCGATTTTACTTGGTTCGGAGCCTGTGTCGACTCCTACTCCAAGGCCCACGGTCGTTGACCGTTTACTTTGGGCAATTCTATATGAAGCACAATAATAGTTTACAGAATTTAGTTACAAAGTAAGTGCACTAAAATAATAATAAAGAATTGCGCTCTTCGTTACCGACGTCCAGAGTGGATTGACTTTTTCGGGGCAGTGGGACGTCGTCGGCTCGAGTTGGAATGTTTCTGAAGCAAGGCACGAGCGTAGAAGAGCTTTGAGACGTTGAGAAAACTGATGCACCGAAGCCTTGGTCGAGGGCCCTTTATATAGGGCTTGGGGGCGCCCGGGACGTCGGGGCCGCCCCCCCCCCCCCCACGTGTCACACGATCCGGCAATTCCTCGGTCAGCGTCTGATCCCTTTATCTTCGGGATCCGCTTTGACCGGGGCGCCTGGAGCGCTCAGGGCGCCCGGATCGCTCGGGGTGCCCGGATTGACTGGGTCAAAGCGTTATCCGCTGGCTTCTGGATCGAGGCATGCGCATGGGGGCGCCCGGGACGCAGGGGGCGCCCGGGAGCAGCGGGGGCGCCCGGGAGCACGAGGGCGCCCCGCCCAGCAGTTGTTCGAAGCCCTTTTCTCTTGACTTGTTTTGTATGCACCTTGGGGGCGCCCGGGACACTCCGGGCGCCCTACTCAGCCATTGCCTCACTCCTTTGAGGCTTTCTGAGCTGCAGACACACGTTCCTTCGGTCCTGCATCCAGGGTTAGTCCAAAACACAATAAAACAATAAGGTGTTAGATTATACAGCCTTAGTTGTCTTGGTTCTGACTTTGGTCTCCAAAATGGAGCCCTAGGTCGAACCGACGCCTACTATTCCCTCGACGGGGAACGCGTCCTCACCTACTCCTCTCGGGAGAATTTACCTGATGCCAACCGTTCCTCTGGTTGGACTTTTGCCTGACGGTCCTTTGTCAGGTCTTGGAGGTCGTGCTACCCTTCGCTCGGTGCCTAGCATTCCTTCGCTAGGGCTTTGTTTCCTGGCAGCCCTTCGCCAGGTGCCTAGCAGCCCTTCGCTAGGACTTGGTTTCCTGGTAGCCCTTCGCCAGGTGCCTAGCAGCCCTTTGCTAGGACTTGGTTTCCTGGCAGCCCTTCGCCAGGTGCCTAGCATCCCTTCGCTAGGACTTTGTTTCCTGGCAGCCCTTTGCCAGGTGCCTAGCAGCCCTTCGCTAGGACTTGGTTTCCTGGCAGCCCTTCGCCAGGTGCCTAGCAGCCCTTCGCTAGGACTTTGTTTCTGCACACTCAAGTAACAACATTAGATCACAAATAACACTTAACTTTGAATCGTTTTCCAATATCAAAATAAGGTTCGATATGGTGCTTCCTGCACCAACAATCTCCTCCTTTTTGATTTATGGCAACACAATTCAAAGTTAAGTAAAAACTTATAACAGTTAATAAAAGAAGGTAAAAACACAATGAAGTATAGGAAAAAACACAATGAAGTATATCAAAAAATTTATCTTCAAAATTTTTTTTTTCTCATACTCCCCCTAAAACCCTGAATACTTGCAAAATCCTTAACTTTGACCTTTCCTCCCCCTTTAACATATATCAAAAACAAACATGGGTGTTCAGGGTATCTAACAAGGATTTTTGAGTTTTCCTAAGTGCTTCATGTCTTTAACAAAGTGTTTTTCAAAAAATGGAGTAAAAGCATTTTCACTAACAAAACTTGTTTCAAATTTTAGGCAAAATTTTTCAAAATTTAGGCAAAATTTTGAAGCTAGATTTTCCTTAAACAAAGTTTCAAATTTTGAGAATTGGGAATAAATTTGTTTACTAAGGAAAATTTTACTTAGGAGAAAAATATGTACTCAAAAAGTTTGAAAAACACTTAGAAATACTTCGAAATTTTTGAAGCACTTGTTAAAAAAATTCCTTTCTCTCTTTCCTTTTTCTCCCCCTTAATGTGAAATTCTTCTTCTTATGATTTTGACCATTCTAAGAAAAACTTTCTTTGAAAAGGGAAAAAAAATTTTAAGAAAGAAATTTTTAATTTCACTTTTTCTACTCTCCCCCTTGGTCTTATATCAAAAAAAACTTTGTAAAATATATTTTAAAAGAAATTTAAATTTGTGTATCAGAGCTTGTGAAAAAAAATTGAGCGAAGTAATGTCAAGTGTTATGATAATTAAAAAATTAGAAAGACTGAAAAATTTATGTTCAAAATCATAATTGGAGTCAAGTGTATATGATAAACAATAAGTTTACTTGTTCTGAATATTTTGAAAAATGCACAAGAATGCAAGTACTTTATTGAGCTTTTGAAAGGCATAAGTATTTTGAAAGATATTATGAATTTGAAAAATATAAGTACTTTTAAAATATTAAAGAAAATTACTAAAATTACTTGACTTATCTTTTTGAAAGTACATACACATAATCTTTTACTTGCTTTGGTTTCTTTTCCAGTCTGACACAATCCTAGGAAACCTTGTTAACTACAAGGAAATTTCCTTAAGTGTCCTAGAAATTTTCCAACCCAAGTAAATATTATTTCCAAAAGAATTTTGATAAGTCAAAATGATAGTATTTTGAAAATATATGCAAGTACATTTTGAAAAATGTATCAACTTTGGAGGCACAATATTTTACTAGACTTGGTTTATTTTCCAGTCTAACACAATCCTAGGAAGCCTTGTTAACTACAAGGACCTTTCCTTAAGTGTCCTGGAAAAATTTCCAAAGTCAAGTAAATATTAATTTCAAAAGTATTCTCAATAGATTTTTAAAAGTATTCCAAAGTCACGTAAAATTTTGAAAGTGATGATATATATAAGCAAAATGAATTTACAGGATAGTCTTTTGAAAGAGTAATTGTTTAAGTTTTCAAAAGGATTTTAAAAGTGCAATGCATGAAAACATATAATTTTGAAAATGCTCAATAATTCTTTTAATTTGATCTCCCACTTAACTCGACCCAGTCCTAGGAAGCATGTTGACTACAAGCGATCTTCCTCTGAGTCTTAAGGTTTGATTCAAATTATACGAATTATCTAATAATTTTAAACTTGTTAGAAATAATTTCTTTTGATTTAGACTCCCCCTAAATTTGACACATCCTCGGAGTCTTTGTAGATCATTAAGTAGACCTTCCTTTGTGTCTTTAGGGTTTACTAAAATCAAAAGAATAGTTTTGAATACTAGCATGGTAATATAATTTTAGAAAATTCAATTTAAAATAAAAGATAATTTTCGAAAAACAGCATGGTAAAATGTTTTCGAAAAACATTTTGAAATGATAATGGTTTTTTTGTTGTAAAGCACAATTTTCGAAAAATATAGTGATTATTTGAAAGCATAGATTTTTTTTTTGGGTCCAAAAAAAATAAATATCTAAGCCCGGACTGTAGGCAAAAAGAAAATATCCTAAGTAATCCCTAGGGTGACTTTTTGCCATACAAGAGTAAACTAATTTTCAACAAATGTTTGTATAATGGTAAAGGAAAGAAATAAATGTTATGAAATAAATTTCAGGTTAGTGAACAAAAGAGACTTGATTTTAATTACAATGATTTGAAACATTGACTCTTAGTTAAAAAGTTAAAATTGATTTTTGTGAAAATGAAAATTTAGAGGGTTAAGTTTGTTCAGTTGAATTAAATTTTAAATTTGATTGAATTAAATTTAATTGATTTAATTGAATTTAATTGATTTAATTAAGATTTAATTGAATTTAATTGATTTAATTAAGATTTGATTTTAATTTAATTGAATTTTGATTTTAGTTTGATTAATCTGAATTAGTTGGTCGGATTGGACTCAACTTTCAGGTCCTAAGCATCTCACCCATTTCTAAGTGACAAAACAGGATATCCTTAACTGTTTTGTGAGATGCATATTTTAATAGAAGGATTTATTTTGAAAAGACCATGATTAATTTTGAAAAGTTAAATTAATTTTTTAAACCCAATTTAAATTTGTTTTGAAAAGAGATATTTGAATCTAAAATTAACTGAAAATTTGTGTTAGATTCGAATTTAACAAAGAGTAAATTGAATTTGAATTTCAAAAATTGGCTTCCAGGTCTTGGCGAGGTACTAGGCCTTCTTTGGCCATAGCCTTATGGGATCATCCACCCTTTCCTAGACAAAGCCTTTTAGTGAAATTTCATCTTCAAAATTACTTTTTGGAAAATTCTGGTCTAACTAGTTTGGGTCTTGGATCGGTAGCTTCGGCTAGTTCCGCCATGATGGCTTCCCTAACGTACTATCATCTCACCTCCACCCAATACTATATTGCTCAAATTTCAATTAATTGATTTAGTCCTTACACTAACCAATCCTAATTCTAAGCAGAAAAATAAAAAGAAACACATAATTAAAACAAACAATTGTCTAAGTAAGGTCACAATTGGAGTAATACTCCGGATTTTGGAAATCAGCAAGATTATGAATTAAATTTTCTAACTTATTGACCTTATGTTTTAGGGTTTCATTTTCTTGTTTCAATTTTCTAAAGTTTACTTTAATTAAGTTACATGAATCAATCACATTATTTAAGGTAAATAACGGATTTTCAAATACTGTAAATTTACCTTTGTCGATTGTTTGTGCGGCATTCTTGGTAGCTCTTTTATCTGTGCATTCACGTTGATAATGCCCGAACTCCTGGCACTTGAAGCATTGGATGCGACTTTTGTCCCTTCGTGCCTTTGGAACTGGTTCCTTTGTCGCCATCGATGGTGTCGTTTGAATCTTACGAGTAGGACACTCAATTTGGTAGTGCCCTCTCTCCCTGCATGTGTAACAAATTACATGATTTTTAAAATCTGATTTTACACTTTTACCTTTTGGTTCCTTATTGGGAATCTCCCCCTTGATTCTTGCCGCCTCGGATCTAGGCTCATCTTCTAATTTTGTGTCTGAGTCGGACTCGGGTATTAGTTGAATCTCCTTCTTTGGTGGTTCTTTGAGATTTTTCCCTGCAAAAGAATTTACACCTTCCTCGACCATTACAGTATCTGTTTGATTATTTAATTCAAATTTTGAAAAGAATTCAAAATCGGTTACCATCTCAGTCAATTTGTTGTCTGATTCTGGTTCGACTTCGGGTTTAGACTCTGACTCGACTGTATGTGCTTGGACCGAAAGGGCAAGATAACTTACCTGATCTTCTTCTTCATCTGAGATCTCTTGATGAAGGCCAATCAGTTTTTCCCAGATTTCTCTAGCATATCTGCATGGACCTACTAGCTCGAGTTGTTCGTTGGTTAGACCGCATTGTATGATTACTGTTGCCTTAGCGTCAATCTCGATCTTCCTCAGAGTTGGTTCGTCCAATTTGTCCCAAGCAATCGATGTTCCATCTTCCGTGGGGAATCTGAACCCCGTTTGGATTATCGACCATAAATCCAAATTAGCCTTCAGGTGGGATTCCATTTGCCTTCTCCAGGAGTTGAAATTTTCGCTAGAGAAGAGCGGTGGACGAATGCTATTCCATTCTTGATTGGCCATTGAAAATGATCCTTGCACACAAGAGAAATAACAAAAATGTACGAAGACTTGATCTTGGATTAGTAGTGCTGGAGAATGGAAAATATAGCCCAAAAAAATATTGCACAAATTTCGAGGCGG
>JAGFNQ010003137.1:202180-225919 GCA_024364735.1 Boesenbergia rotunda
GCAGCCCTTCGCTAGGACTTGGGTTGCCTCCCCCCCAACGCCTGGCAGCCCTTCGCCAGGTGCCTAGCAGCCCTTCACTAGGACTTTGTTTCCTGGCAGCCCTTCGCCAGGTGCCTAGCAGCCCTTCGCTAGAACTTTGTTTCCTAGCAGCCCTTCGCCATGTGCCTAGCAGCCCTTCGCTAGGACTTTGTTTCTGCACACTCAAGTAACAACATTAGATCACAAATAACACTTAACTTTGAATCCTTTGCCAATATCAAAACAAGGTTCGATATGGTGCTTCCTGCACCAACATCATGCTACCAATAATCAGGCGGAATACGAAGCCCTCTTGGCAGGCCTCCAAGCAGCCAGACAGGTCGGGGCCACTCGGGTCATCTTACATTCTGATTCTCAGTTAGTGACTCAACAGGTGGCCGGACGGTTCGAAGTGAACGACGAGAAGCTACATGCTTACGTAGAGGCATATCAACAGTTACAAGCAGAATTTCAAGAAGTTCAGATTATGCAGATCCCCCGAGGGGACAACGCCAAGGCAGATGAGTTAGCCCGGCTGGCCAGCTCTGTCCGTCCGTGGGTCATCCCCAAGCCTTCGCCGCAGGTTATGTTGGTGGCTCAGGTTGAGAGGGAAGCAGAAATGGAGATAGAGGGGGACTGGAGAGCTCCATTCATCGCCTATCTGAAAGAAGGAACTCTTTCGGATAACCCCGAGCAGGCCCGGATACTGAAGATAAGGGTCGCCCGGTTCACTCTGATAGGGGATGCGTTATACAAGCGAGCTTTTTCCCGTCCATTATACAGATGCCTCAGAAAGGAAGATGCGGACTATGTGCTCAGAGAAGTGCATTTGGGGTGCTGTGGAAATCATTCAGGAGGTCGGTCCATGGCTCGGAAGGTCCTGCTGGCCGGTTACTTTTGGCCAACCCTTCAAAAGGATGCGGAGAAGATGACTCTTTCTTGCCTTTCTTGTCAAAAGTATCAGAATCTATCGCACCGACCAGTCTAGATATTGCGAACGTCCACTGTATCATGTCCCTTTGATCAGTGGGGCATGGATATAGTAGGACCCTTCCCCAGGGCAGCAGGTCAGAAGAAATTTCTGTTGGTGGCAGTAGACTACTTCTCCAAGTGGGTCGAAACAGAAGCCCTAACCCGGATCAATAATAGCTGCTACAACTATTACATAGTAGTAGCTACTACATAGTAGTAGCTACTACATAGTAGTAGCTACTACAACATGTTGTAGCAACTAAGTGTGTAGTAGCTATTGTGGCATCTCCTACAATTGTAATAACTAAATAGCTACTACAATTGTAGCAGTAACTAGGTAGTGGCTACTACACATTACTATAATATTGTAGCAACTACTATATAATGACTACAACGTAGCAGTTGTAGCAGTACTCTAGTGTTGGTTTTTAAACACTAGAGCACAATAATTGTTATATGCAATAAAAGGAGAGAGAATTGGGAATTTTAGAGGAAAGAGATAAAAATTATTGTTTGTAAATGAGAGAAGAAAGTTATTGCATCCACATAAGAGAGAGATTAAAATAATTAGATTTTGATCATGTCAAATTACTTACGTCAGATGCCGCTCACGATCATGCAGAAGGTGTTGGCCAGGATATTAAATTCGTGTGTGTAGATTGTCACGCCCTCTAGAGGAGTTGCTAGCCCAATATACAATCGAACAACACCTCCCCTATACGACGGACACTTGGACCAATTATAGATACACAATCACGTATATAGGGTCTCCGACCTCAATCACAACAAATAAGTAAAGTAACGGTCAATCACAGTGTTGGGATCTCCCGGCACCAAAACACAAAACGTAGCGGAAACAAGATCCCTTGAGCGATCCATGCGAAAGAAAAATCCGTACAAAGTTCATCTATCTAATAGATCTATCTAAAGCGTATACCTTTGGAGCGTGCCCTTTCGCTTATCCCGCTCGTCCAAGATACGCCGGATCTCTTGCACGTTCAAGTGTCCGTGCCTTTATTCGTATCCACACGGACACGATCTCTCAACTTCAGGAAGAACTTCCTTAGTTGTGCTAGCAACTTGAGGTAGTTCACAAGACAACCAAGAACCCAAAAGTGTTTCGGCCAAGAGAGGAAGAAGAAAGGAAGAGAAGAAGGGATAGCTCTCACTTGTCACTCAAAATGACTAGACTCTCTTTTATACTTATCCCATGAATATGAAGAGTCTTTTGTCTCTTTAACTTCCCTTCATTAAAGCCAATAAAGAGCACATCTTTTTATGTGACTCTTCACCTTCTCTTTATCCAATGAAGAGAGACATTTCTCTTTCCTTCATTAAACACTTTAATGAATTTCCCCAACAATTCCGACCGGGCCTCTCGGGCTTCCAACCAGGTATCCCGACTAAGTCTGCCGAGCAAGTCGCCGAGCTCCTGACCCAGTCTGCCGAGCTCCCGACCCAGTCTGCCGAGTGCCGAGCTCCCGACCCAGTTTGCCGAGCGCCGAGCTCCCGACCCAGTTTGCCGAGCGCCGAGCTCCCGACCAAGTCCCTGAGCTCCTGACCTAAGCTCCCGACCCGAGTCTCCCGAGCTCTTGTCCCGAGCTCCCGAACTAGTCTCCCGAGTTCCCAACTCGAGCTCCCGATCAGATCTCCCGAGTTCCCAACTCGGGCTCCCGATTAGATTTCCCGGGTTCCCAACTCGGGCTCCCGATCAGATTTCCCGAAGCATCATGTCCTTAGTGTGTGACCCAATAGGTTCTTGTGACGTTGGTAATGCGCCTAAACGCTTTAGACATATAAGCAATGAGCGGCATCTAGCAATGCATCATTGCTACCTAAGTAACAAGAAAAGTCGAGATCCGACTAAACTTCCGTGACTATGATAATGTATGACATTGTCCTTCTATCCTTGATATCTAGATTGACCAATGAGGTATAGACCGTGTCATCCTCGATCAATCTTTGTGTTTCTTGACTCCCGAGTAAACTCACTCAAACAAATGAGGTCAATATCTCATATTGACGTATTTGAGCATGATCATATGTTTTAGTAGTTCTACTCAATCAAGGGGCCCACAGATATCACTCTCGTCATATGGGAGGGATAGATCCCATATACATCACTCACATCCCTCCGCATAATTCACTACATAACCAGCGATCGCCTTTATAGTCCACTCTGTTACGGGTGACGTTTGACGATACCAAAGTACATAACTCCTTATGTAGGGAACCGTAGTGACTTCAGGTCTAAGGACTATTCATACTAATAGTCACATGAGAAAGTTTATGACACTCATATGACAATCTATGAAACTTTCTCATGGCGGGTCAATTCAATACACATTCTCTAATGTATACCCATGTGTCAACCTGATATCACATATCCATGACTTGTGAGCTCAAGTCATCAATTGACCTACATGCTAGTCTCTATGCATTAATATTGTCCCTGAATATTAATGCTTGACTAGGAATAATTTAGTGTAGTGTTCTCTATATTATCTCACTATCGATTCAACCAATCGATATAATGTAAATAAGAACCTACTACACAAGGACATTATTATACTTAGTTATTTGGCACAAATACTAAAGTAAGTATAATAACCAAACATGTCTTTATTAATGATAGAATATAATACAAAAGTCCCTAGTCAATCATCACATAATTAGCTCTAGGGCTCCTACTAACACAGCTGGTGCAATGAAAAGGAAATGCATCACAATATAAAAACCACTTCAACTTACTTGATCTGCCATCCGGGCAGGCACGCAACACAATCACATGACACAAAGTCCAACAAAGGACTCAAAAGTACAATCCAAGTCACAAACACACCAATACAAGTCCTCGACGAAGAAATGAAATACAATACACGAAATAACACATATTAATACTTGAAAAGTATAACACAATTAAAGAGCCGAAGTCGGGACTGATTGATGGGCACTTCGGGCAACATCAACCTAAAACAAGTAAATAAGCTATCGGGGGTGAGTCTAGGTGAACTTTGCGGATAATAAAGACATATATGCATGGTATCCAAAAGGCTAAATAAGCAGAACAGAAACAACACAGATATAGTCTCATAAGGAAGCAGAAAATGCATAACTGAGAATACTAACTGTACAATATATACTAGTATCAATCTCATGTGCGGGGTAGTAGGTCAGATAGCTCGTACCCACGAGCATATGCAAATCACCAAACCAAAAGTAAAATATCTCATGTATATACATGTTATCTAAGTGCAGCAATCATAACTCAATCAAAATGCAGCAAACACAGTCAAATGTATGTCCCATGCATTGTATGCACATGATGCAATAATATGTGTCACCTCTGACGCCAGTCCAGCTACTGTAACATATCATATGAATACGATTGAGTGGGTAGGGCTATGACAACTGTATGCTCTCCACCGCCACTGCTCCGAAATGACCGAGTGGACAGGATGCAGTCGGAGACAATACTCATACCCCATGTCATATGGGGGAGACTCGCTCTCATTTCCTCGTATCACACAACGAAAGAGGAATCCCCGCCTGCTTCCACGCCCCGATAACCACTAACCCATGAGTGGCTAGCAGAGCAGAACGGAGCAATACTGGCCACACTCGATAATCACCAACTCCTGAGTGGTCGTGTGGTCAGGTCTTATATGATTGACGACCCGTCTCAACCATAAGGGAGCCAAGGGTCGTCAGTTATGCAACTGTGCAAGGATGATGCATGACACTACACATGCAACACCCACCTAATAGTCCTACCAAGAACTACGAATCTAAAACACAAATCGAGGGTTACAAACAAACCACTAGGTGTATATGCAAAATATAGCTAGTGATCGACCAAATGCAGAGTGCAAGGTGATATATCACTACTCCTAAGTCATATGCATACATGTCTATTCTACAGAACGAGAATAACAAATATCGAAACTGTATAGAAATAAATGGTGAGCAATCTCAAAGAACACGCAGTAAGTATCAAGCAAGAAATCAAGAGGCAGATAAAGACATAACCTACTGCTACACATAAATAAATTATGCATAGAAAATGATAATATCTACAGAGATAAAGTCAAAGGTACCCACCTTCGATGTAGTAGTCCAAAAGCAGAGAGAACCCCCGTCCAAAATAATCCGCAACGAAAATAGCCACGTGAATTAATGTCATGTATCAAATACATAGTGTTTAGCTACAAAAACATAGGCTACTTAGCTAATTAGAGATCTCCTCTAATTTAATTAGGATTTATCCTAATGATATAGTCATTTAATTAGCCCAAATCAAAAGACTAATCATCAACTACTTCTATCCAGCAAGTTAGGTTTGATTTAGGTTTAGGCAAATCCTAAATCGAAATCCAAACCTAATTTATGACTAGATCCCAACCAAATTAAGCTATCACTTAATCCCATCACACCAAAATAATCCAATACCTAAGTATCCCATGACAACTCAAGCACAGAAGCAAACCAAATCAAGCCAAAGCACAAGAAGACCATTACATGAATTACACATGGCAACCCACAGCTCACGACAATATCACAGCAAACCAAGAACAGAATTCTGAAGCAGAAATCCCAAACCAAAATCAGAAACCGATCACGAGATCAAAACCAACACCAAGCATGATCAGATACACAACACCATCTCCAACTCATTCAAAAACCATCTCTACTGATCTATGCAAATACAATATAAATTCATCCGAAACAACCTCCAAATCCAGACATATTACCTCCTACGATAGCCGGAAAAGCACCCAAGCACAGCAATCGGGAAGAAGATGAGTTCGCAGTCTCAGCTCCAACTCTGACCAATCCCCGTGCCTAGTCTAATTCACTCAAACTCCCAAGAATGCTGCGATCAAGGGAAGAAACCGCCAATAAACAACAATCGATTAACAACAAAGAAACACCAGATGGCTTACCTTTCCCCTGATTCTGATCCATAACAAACCAACAGATGGCAGAGCAAAAAAGTGGGGATCTCCTCCTCCGGACCAGACTCCCAGTCTAGGGCACCGCCTAGCCGTAATCGCCGCCGACCAAAAGTGAAATCCAAGAATAGGGGAGCAACCATAGGAGAAACCGATACAGATCCATGGAGTATAATGGCTTACCTCTACTATGTTCGACGACTGAAAGCTACGGTGCGCAGGTCTAACGGCGATCCGATGCTCCGGCGTGTTGGGGGTGGAGCTCGTAAGGAGGAGGAAGAAGAATCGAGAGTTTGTTGGGCGGCGGAGAAAAAGGGTTCGGATACAAGTGATGGTAATTTGCAAATCGCCCCTCCCTTTTCAGAAAATTCCATCTAAGCCTTCTACTTTAGGACTTTAGCACTTAAGTCCTCTAGATTTAGGTATTTTACAAGCAACTACTATATAATTGCTAGAACATAGCAGTTGTAGCAGCACTTTAGTGTTGGTTTTTAAACACTAGACCACAATAATTGTTATATGCAATAAAAGGAGAGAGAATTGAGAATTTTAAGGAAAGAGATAAAAAAAATGATTAATGAGATTTTTTCAATCTCGGACGATTCGGACCCACGGAAGTTTCTCATGGTGGGCAGTCTAGAAGACCAACGCCCCAAGATTCGCTTCCAATTTGGAGGAAAAATTCCTATAAATACGTCATGCTTGGGGATCGAACCGTGGATGTCTGGGATAGCGACTAGTTGCCCTACCGTTGCACCATAGCCCAAGGGGTGCATCCATATAAGAGGAAAGTTATTGCATCTATATAAGAGAGAGATTAAAATAATTAGATTTTGGCCATGTCAAATTACTTATGTCGGATGCCGCTCACAATCGTGTAGAAGATGCCGGCCAGGATATATATATATATATATATATATATATATATATATATATATATATATATATCTATAAAATTCTGATCTGCTGCGGACCACGTGCGGACCACAGCGCTAAACCGATCAGGCAACTGCCTGATCGGTCACGTAGGGCGTTGCGCCAATGGTGGCTGATCGTCGATCGGACAGCATCGGCGGCCTTCGGCCGCCGCCCTCGAACAAAATTATAACCCTAGGGGGGGTGCGGTGAACCCGTCGGCATTGGGTAACGGCTGATCGGTCAGGTAGGCCGATCAGGCAGGTGCCTGATTGGTCAGGGAACCTTTGTACTTGTCCTGGAGGTCAAGGATTCGAATCTGGGGAAGACCAAAATCCACTGCTGGGAGTGGGAAGACCCTACGGGTCTCGGGCCTAGAGGGTTGCCTGCGGGGACCAGAGAGGCCGAGATCGCTACATAATTATGAATCCTGGTAGCCAAGTAATGGCTCACTTGGCTACCAGGATTCATAAACTCTAGTACTTACCCTGGAGGTCTAGAGTTCGAATTCTGGGGAAGGCAAAAATCCACTGGCCAGGGGTGGGAAGTTCTTGTGAGTAATGGCACGGTCGACAGTCGACGACAAAGGGGCCAGGTTGTTGGGCCGCCAAAAATGGAATTTGGCCGCCCAAGGGGCCGAGGGGTCGGGTCGACGGGCCGGGTCGTTACAATAAAAGGCGCCTTTTTATTGTAACGACCCAACCCGTCGACCTGACCCCTCGGCCCCTTGGGCGGCCAAATTCCATTTTTGGCGGCCTAACAACTTGGCCCCTTTGGTCGTCGACTGTCGACTGTCATTACTCACAAGAACTTCCCACCCCTGGCCAGTGGTTTTTTGCCTTCTCCAGGATTCGAACTCTAGACCTCCAGGCTAAGTACTAGAGTTTATGAATCCTGGTAGCCAAGTGAGCGTTGTGTTGGTTATCGCTTGGCGGTTTCCAAGACAACCACGTGGTCGTATCTGAGAGACATCTCTATGTCCACGGATTAAAAATTTAATCCGAATAGAGACCCGTCCCTATAACGACTGATTCGTCGTCGTGTTTGTTAGTCCAAGTCACAACTTAGCCACATAGGCTTTGTAACTTTCCGGATTAACTAACCGTGGAAAAGATGATGACTTGGATCGCCGGTTTTTGTGTTTATCTTCGGGGTCCAGTTAATTATTATTGTCTAAGATATCAAATCAACATAATAATTAAACACACATGAAATGACAAGGCAAAGCATAATGGCACAATCAAAGCATAGCGAAAGTAAATTGGAGATCGGGAGAAATATATCTCGCCGTTTACCTCGCAGTCTTCTATCCTATGACCCTGCCCACTTGGACGTCGTGTGGGTGATGATCTCCCAAGTCGTGGAGTCACCAAGGCCTTTGAATTAATCCTTCTTCTTCAATCCTCTTCCTCTTGATAGCAAAACCCTAGTTGGGGTTTCGGCTACTTCCTCTTCCCACCTTTCCTCTTCTCGCCGCCGACCACCTAGAGCTCTCAGCTCCGAACGACCAAGAGGAAGCTTCAAGGGACTGCTAGGAAGATGAAGAAAGGGAAGAAGGAGCCAAACAAGCTCCTTCTTCTTCCCTAAACCCACTGGAACACTCAAGTCCTCCCTCCTCACCGCCGGCGCCAAAACAAGAAGACACTCCCTGTTTTCCGGCCACCGGCGACTCCTCCTTCCTGCTCCTTGCTTGCGCACACAGAGGAGGAGCTCACCGTGAGGGAAGAAGAAGAGAACAAGGAAGAAGAGAGGAGGAGAGTTGTCTTCTCCTTCCTCCTTGCCGCCGACGCCACAAGCTCTAAGAACCTTGCCGTCGGCCAACTTCCGACCGTTCTCTTACTCCAAGCCAATCACCACCGTGTACCTCCCTCTCCTACCGGTTCTACACGCCCAAGAGAATAAGAGGGAACAAGGAGAAATCTCCTCTCTTGTTGCTTCTTCTCGCCGGCGCCCAAGAACAATAAGAGGAAGGCAATTGATTGATTAAGCGGAGAGAGGGAGAGGGGTTGGGTTTATATAGGGAGGATTAGTTAGTTTAATTGGAAAAATTTTCTAATTAAATTGGATTGATTATATAAAAATTTATATAGAATAATTTCATAATTAATCTAATGATTAATTCCATCCAAATTTTTATATAGAATAATTCCATAATTATTTTTTTGATTAATTCCTTAATTAATTCGAGATTAATTAATCCCAAATTAATTCCGTAATTAATCCTTGACTAATTCTTTAATTAATTTCGAAATTAATAATTAAATTAATTTGAAATTAATTCCTTAATTAATCCGGCCATTTATCATGACTCTAATGGGGCTTTATTGGGCTAAGATAGGGACTATGAGGAGGAGTTGGTTCTTGGCCCTCTAAAGGATCCAAACCCGATCCATTAAATGGAGATCCATTCCACTAAAGGATCCCATTGTACTTCCTCACCAACCCTCATATTTTTATATGGGCTCCACTTGTCACGCCCCGAGACCTAGGAGCCGCTGATCCAATATAAAATCGGACAGCACCTCCCCTGTCCGGCGGACAATTTACACATACACAGAACACGACCACGCAGTTTAATTGGCCTCAGGCCTCAAAATATATATAAACGCAACATAAAAGTAAGAAAACCATAACGCAGAATAAATCATACCTGACTGCGGACCGGTCCGACTTACAACAAGACAACAAACACAAAAGCCCCTTAGGCACACGACACATATGATATATATACAAATCACTAAAAGGGATATAAAACAAGGCACTACAAAGTGCAAAACAATATCCTACGGTCGCGAGGGGTAGGGACTGGCTGCTGGGCTCTTCTGGCGACTCCAAGTATCTCAACCTGAAATAAAAACATATATGGCAACGGGGTGAGTCCATAACTCAGCGAATACCCAACAGATATGCATAGAAAGTTATAATAACAATAGGAGTCTACGCTGATACAGTCTCATATGAACAATATGAAAGGGTATACTAAAGATACTGAATCAAGATACATACCAGAATCCATCTAACCTGAAAAGAGGATAATAAGTACCAAGGGAATATCAATCGACATATAATCTCAGATAACAAGTCTTCAGAATATGCATGTCAAACAAGTGCAGCAATCAAGTGCAGCAAACAATGCACGATGCAAAATATGCACATGGTGCAATGCCATGGTCACCCCCTAACTCCAGTCAAGCCACCGAGACAGGCGATACTGTGTCGGCCGAGTGGGTAGAGCTGTGACACTGTCCGTACTCTGCCATCACTGCTCCTGAGTGACCGAGAGGACAGGATGCTGGTGGAGCTATCGCTCCGCCCCATGTATATATGGGGGAGATATCTCTCTCATCTTCTCTGGTCTATGGGAAGAGAAGGGATCCCTACTTGCTACCACGCTCCGAAACCACTACCCCTGAGCGGACGAGCGGAGCAATACAGAACAAATGCACACACCCAGCGGTATCCACTAACCCATGAGTGGCCGTGTGTGCATATCATGTGCCGGAAGACGATTAGGCTCAACCACAAGAGAGTCGCTGATCGCCGGCATGCAACAATGCAAGGATGGTGTATGATAGATACACATACCTCCCTCCCCAAGTCCTCAGTATACTAAGTCTCAGTCTGAAATCCTATAACAGGAAATACAGGTAACCTACAAGGTATACTGGCTGGGAACTATAGATCCCTCAAGGTCAAATGCAAGAAATACATCACGATCTCTAAGCATACCTATAGATATGGCAATACCTGAGACTGTATGGAACTACAACATAATAACTCAGGGACAACCAACATGTATCCAGGACAGGCATAATAACTCAGGGATAACTAACAAGTATCCAGGACAGGCATAATAACTCAGGGATAACTAACAAGTATCCAGAACAGACATAATAACTCAGGGATAACTAACAAGTATCCAGAACATGCATAATAACTCAGGGATAACTAACAAGTATCCAGAACAGCATAATCAACAGGGATAGCGTATAATCTTACTGCTATCTATAATAGTCTATGCATAACAATATGACAATATCAACAAGATAAGTCAAAGGGTACCCGCCTCCAGAGAGAAAAAGTAGTCTGTATCAAATAAGGACCTCCCATCCAAAAGTCCGAAAGCAAGTCAGTGTCCTGTAGCAAATGCATAATGTTTAGCTACAATAATATATAAATTATAGCTAAACGAGTTATGTCAATTATTAGGATCGTCCTAATTATCCCGTTTCATTTAATTAAGCTTAATTAAATGATTAGCCCTTAATGGCTCAAATCTACCAAGATTAAATTCAGGTTAGGTCTCCGAACCCCAAATTATCGAGTTTAGGTTATTAGATTTAAATCTCAAATTAATTCTAATCCATAACCTAACCAACAGCTCACCCAACACATCGATCCAAAACCAACAACATCAACACTGAACAGAAATCAACTCCAACCATAATTATTTTCAAAAACTCTACAGAATCTGAATTCAACAACTTGATTAGAGAAGTTAACTTATCCCTACTGCCTTGAATCAATCCCATCCTGAACTCCATCCAATGAATTGAAACACAACTCAGATTCTTCACAACCACATCAAGAAATCTAGAGAACCCAACTCACGGTAAAATCAGAGGATCCATGGAAATCAACTAACCAAATCCAATACAGCAATACACAAAAATTAGGTTTGCTACAGAACACCTTAGGTTTGGCATATACAAAACCAAATAACAACATGCTAATTCACCGCAGCCCTAATTCCATATTTCAACCAATAGAACCAAGATCAAGTTTGGAAGAATCAAGTCTTACCTGTAGCACCCGTTTGAAGCCTTCCTTGCCCAGATCTAAGCCGCACACAACTTCCTCTAGAGAAATCGATCGGGACTAGTAATCACTCACTCAATCGCAACAGAGCTAGTTGATCCCTCCAACGAGCGCTCCAATGCAAGGCACGACTTCGGGTTGGACGCGAGGAGAGGCGTCAGCAGAGACTCGAGTGCGATGCCGAGCGTTCGAGCGGAGGAGAGGAGAAGCGATTGGGTTTTCTGGGTTGTGGGCTAGGGCACGCGACGCATGGGAGAAGAAGAATGTCGAGCCGATCGGCACTTGCGGCTAGGGCACGCGGATGGGGAGAAAACTCGGGCACTCGGCTGCGGGAGAATGAAAAGGAAAAGAAGAAATGTTTATAAGAGGCTGCATTTGCAATTAAACCCAAGGAGTTTAATCAATTACAATTTCATCCTTAACTTTGAGTCCTTGCCATATTTTCCCTCTAAACTTTTAGAATTTCAACCAAACAACCCCTCATTTATATTTTAATCCATCTCAATAGATCTCTAGGGTTAGATTAATACTTACCTTTTCGTAATTTAAGAGTTTACCTGTAAACCCTTGATAAGTTTTAAGTCTTTACAATAAAGCCCCTTGGACTCCTCCTGTACGGCCGAAAACCATAAACTCAATCCGGAAAAATCCCGAAAAATTTTCTGGTCCGGATTTTTCAAATCACCGTATTTTACATTCTCCCCCACTAATAAAAATTTGGTCCCCAAAATTTATCATTCCTCATACGACACACACTAGCAGCTAAACATGTCTATACTCCTCATGAGTAATCACTTCGTCTGATACCCTACGATTACACTGCTACGGAGCAACTGGAGTTTTCAATCCAGAGGTTATCATCTGATAACCAGGTACACCTAATCAATAATTCAATCATCACAACTATCCAGGGCACTCAATCCTAAGATCACTGGCACCAAGTCTATACTCCGATGCTTAAATATAAAATGTCAAATCCAGATATAGCACCCGAGTATCCCCATGTAAATAACATCCTCTCAAACATCACAAATCATATATATGTATACATATCCTTCAATAGACAAAGATAACATATAATTTAAAGATCGTGCCAATATGTCATACCATATGCTGCTATCAATAACAGACTTCCTAAACAATCAACCACCAAAGGATTATTTATCCACCCAATGATCCATCAAAAAGCTACAATCCGGTGAGTCCATGTCCACTAATAGAATCCTCAAAATATAACATAGTATAGAGTTTCGTCAATCTCAATCAACCTCTCATCACCAACAAGAAAGTTCACGGTGATAACAACCTTATCATCCGGTCAACTAATAGATCCAAGATGGGAGTATAATAACTAAAAACCAATGGTCGTCTTTGACCTCCTGATTAGTGTCCAATATCTCATCGGAAGATAAGGCTACACAAACTCCACATCCTCCGCACCCTAGCGAGTCGGACATCCCGATGCACCATCAAGATTATCTAACCATATACACCCAATCTATGAGTCAAATCCCTCATAGAATAGCGTAGCAACTAGCAAGTCACACCGTCCGTCACCTCGTAATCCAATACAATCCATGGTCAAAAACCTCTGAGGTCCTACTCCATAACAAGGAGATAGAGACGTGCAATTTTTCTGGAATATCTCAACATACTCATGAAGCAATCCCTTTATTTCCCCACAGGTCGTCCTCGATAACATCTAACTAGTGTGACCTAGTCTTGTAAGTGATTTGCCTTCACGCAAATCATAAGTCCGTATATACCCTTTTTAGTTATTCAACCAAGTACAAGCGGTAACTCATAAGTGTCAAGCAACTAGCTTCACACTTTTCTATATTAGCCTAAATCATCTATCAACATGTACCTTCTAGGTCAACTACCAAGTACAAGTGATCCATGGTCAAAGCCCCTAAAGAACAAAATGTATCAATCCTTTACAAAGTGTAATAATATGTAGCTAAGCTACCCTACTGCCTCAATGCAGATCATGTACTCAAAACATGACATCTAGCTTATCTGTCCAGATATACGCAACATAAGAAAAACTTGTAGCTCCATGAGCTACTGTGAATTGTTCCAATAACATGAAAAAAATTTCTAACCATACCTAAATATACAGAAATGGTAGCATGATCCAATAACATGTGAGAATTTCTAAATCATACCTAAATATACAGGTATAGTAACATGATCCAGTAACATGAGAGAACTACTAACCATATCTAAATATACAAGAGTGGTAACATGATCCAATAACATGTGAGAATTTCTAAATCATACCTAAATATACAGGTATAGTAACATGATCCAGTAACATGAGAGAACTACTAACCATACCTAAATATACAAGAGTGGTAACATGATCCAATAACATGTGAGAATTTCTAAATCATACCTAAATATACAGGTATTGTAACATGATCCAGTAACATAAGAGAATTTTCTATCCAATACCTAAATAGGATAAGGGATACAAAAGATCAGGAGAAATACCTGTCGCCTGAAGAAGTCCCATCGCGCCAAGTCCCAAACAACCACATCGAGAAAAATACTCCGAACAAATCCGACAAGACTCGTAAAACAAGTAGGCATCGCAAACCTACGGTCTTATACCAAAATAAATTGGTATCGGATCGAAACCGTAAATCCACAAGTCCTCAAGGTATCCGACAACCTGAGCTCTGATACCAAAATAAATTGGTATCAGATAGACATCGAAAAATCCGCAAATACCCGAGGTATCTCACAACCTGCGCTCTGATACCAAAATAATAAATTGTCACGCCCCGAGACCCAGGAGCCGCTGATCCAATATAAAATCGGACAGCACCTCCCCTGTCCGGCGGACAATTTACACATACACAGAACACGACCACGCAGTTTAATTGGCCTCAGGCCTCAAAATATATATAAATGCAACATAAAAGTAAGAAAACCATAACGCAGAATAAATCATACCTGACTGCGGACCGGTCCGACTTACAACAAGACAACAAACACAAAAGCCCCTTAGGCACACGACACATATGATATATATACAAATCACTAAAAGGGATATAAAACAAGGCACTACAAAGTGCAAAACAATATCCTACGGTCGCGAGGGATAGGGACTGGCTGCTGGGCTCTTCTGGCGACTCCAAGTATCTCAACCTGAAATAAAAACATATATGGCAACGGGGTGAGTCCATAACTCAGCGAATACCCAACAGATATGCATAGAAAGTTATAATAACAATAGGAGTCTACGCTGATACAGTCTCATATGAACAATATGAAAGGATATACTAAAGATACTGAATCAAGATACATACCAGAATCCATCTAACCTGAAAAGAGGATAATAAGTACCAAGGGAATATCAATCGACATATAATCTCAGATAACAAGTCTCCAGAATATGCATGTCAAACAAGTGCAGCAATCAAGTGCAGCAAACAATGCACGATGCAAAATATGCACATGGTGCAATGCCATGGTCACCCCCTAACTCCAGTCAAGCCACCGAGACAGGCGATACTGTGTCGGCCGAGTGGGTAGAGCTGTGACACTGTCCGTACTCTGCCATCACTGCTCCTGAGTGACCGAGAGGACAGGATGCTGGTGGAGCTATCGCTCCGCCCCATGTATATATGGGGGAGATATCTCTCTCATCTTCTCTGGTCTATGGGAAGAGAAGGGATCCCTGCTTGCTACCACGCTCCGAAACCACTACCCCTGAGCGGACGAGCGGAGCAATACAGAGCAAATGCACACACCCAGCGGTATCCACTAACCCATGAGTGGCCGTGTGTGCATATCATGTGCCGGAAGACGATTAGGCTCAACCACAATGGAGTCGCTGATCACCGGCATGCAACAATGCAAGGATAGTGTATGATAGATACACATACCTCCCTCCCCAAGTCCTCAGTATACTAAGTCTCAGTCTGAAATCCTATAACAGGAAATACAGGTAACCTACAAGGTATACTGGCCGGGAACTATAGATCCCTCAAGGTCAAATGCAAGAAATACATCACGATCTCTAAGCATACCTATAGATATGGCAATACCTGAGACTGTATGGAACTACAACATAATAACTCAGGGATAACCCACATGTATCCAGGACAGGCATAATAACTCAGGGATAACTAACAAGTATCCAGGACAGGCATAATAACTCAGGGATAACTAACAAGTATCCAGAACAGACATAATAACTCAGGGATAACTAACAAGTATCCAGAACATGCATAATAACTCAGGGATAACTAACAAGTATCCAGAACAGCATAATCAACAGGGATAGCATATAATCTTACTGCTATCTATAATAGTCTATGCATAACAATATGACAATATCAACAAGATAAGTCAAAGGGTACCCACCTCCAGAGAGAAAAAGTAGTCTGTATCAAATAAGGACCTCCCATCCAAAAGTCCGAAAGCAAGTCAGTGTCATGTAGCAAATGCATAATGTTTAGCTACAATAATATATAAATTATAGCTAAACGAGTTATCTCAATTATTAGGATCGTCCTAATTATCCCGTTTCATTTAATTAAGCTTAATTAAATGATTAGCCCTTAATGGCTCAAATCTACCAAGATTAAATTCAGGTTAGGTCTCCGAACCCCAAATTATCGAGTTTAGGTTATTAGATTTAAATCTCAAATTAATTCTAATCCATAACCTAACCAACAGCTCATCCAACACATCGATCCAAAACCAACAACATCAACACTGAACAGAAATCAACTCCAACCATAATTATTTTCAAAAACTCTACAGAATCTGAATTCAACAACTTGATTAGAGAAGTTAACTTATCCCTACTGCCTTGAATCAATCCCATCCTGAACTCCATCCAATGAATTGAAACACAACTCAGATTCTTCACAACCACATCAAGAAATCTAGAGAACCCAACTCACGGTAAAATCAGAGGATCCATGGAAATCAACTAACCAAATCCAATACAGCAATACACAAAAATTAGGTTTGCTACAGAACACCTTAGGTTTGGCATATACAAAACCAAATAACAACATGCTAATTCACCGCAGCCCTAATTCCATATTTCAACCAATAGAACCAAGATCAAGTTTGGAAGAACCAAGCCTTACCTGTAGCACCCGTTTGAAGCCTTCCTTGCCCAGATCTAAGCCGCACACAACTTCCTCTAGACAAATCGATCGGGACTAGTAATCACTCACTCAATCGCAACAGAGCTAGTTGATCCCTCCAACGAGCGCTCCAATGCAAGGCACGACTTCGGGTTGGACGCGAGGAGAGGCGTCGGCAGAGACTCGAGTGCGATGCGAGCGTTCGAGCGGAGGAGAGGAGAAGCGATTGGGTCTTCTGGGTTGTGGGCTAGGGCACGTGACGCATGGGAGAAGAAGAATGTCGAGCCGATCGGCACTTGCGGCTAGGGCACGCGGATGGGGAGAAAACTCGGGCACTCGGCTGCGGGAGAATGAAAAGGAAAAGAAGAAATGTTTATAAGAGGCTGCATTTGCAATTAAACCCAAGGAGTTTAATCAATTACAATTTCATCCTTAACTTTGAGTCCTTGCCATCTTTTCCCTCTAAACTTTTAGAATTTCAACCAAACAACCCCTCATTTATATTTTAATCCATCTCAATAGATCTCTAGGGTTAGATTACTTACCCTTTCATAATTTAAGAGTTTACCTGTAAACCCTTGATAAGTTTTAAGTCTTTACAATAAAGCCCCTTGGGCTCCTCCTGTACGGCCGAAAACCATAAACTCAATCCGGAAAAATCCCAAAAAATTTTCTGGTCCGGATTTTTCAAATCACCGTATTTTACACCACCTATTACGAGTCGTCCATCTCCCCGTGTTTAAGATATCGCATGCCCGATAATTAATTTAATTTACTAATAATTAAATTAATTATCTTCTTGATCCTTGATTAGTACCACTCAACCTTTTCGACATGCCGGACCATAGTCCACTTGCAAGATTTGGCATGAGGATCCTTTTGAGCTCACCAAGGGGGCATCATCACCCTAACTCACCAGGATACGGATTCCATCAATAATTCAACGACACATCATATTATTAATATTATTTCCCAACTTACCGGGTCTATCGATCTAACAGAATAGATCTCGCCCATGGGTAAATCAAAGAAACAATAGTTAATAATATATGCCCGCCATTATTTCGGGATTCAAAGATCGTACTCTATAATAGCATCCGAGGTCTAATCCAATTTACTAGGTCAGTATAAAAATTGGATGACCTCTCTTTTGGTCCTACTCAATGTACACAAAGTACATTAGTGTAATCCTATGGTTAAGATAAACCACACCTGATTACACTACAACCATTTCGATTGGTTTGTCTAACTCCATCTCGGTTGTGAGCCTCTTTCTTATTCTTCGGTAAGGAACCTGATAACATGATCTTCTGTGCGGCACCACGCACCATGTTATCTACAATGCCAAGCATTGGACGTTTAGTGCACATACTAATGTAAACATAAACGTGCACTGTGTGATTTCTGATTCTCTTTAAAATGTAGATGTATCTTTTTACCAAAAAGCAAAGCTTTCAGTATACATCCTTACACGTTGGCTACCAGGATTCATAAACTCTTGTACTTAGCCTGGAGGTCTAAAGTTCGAATCCTGGGGAAGGTAAAAATCCACTGGCCATGGGTGGAAAGTTCTTGTGAGTAATGGCCACGGTCGACGGTCGACGACCAAAGGGGTCAGGTTATTGGGCTGCCAAAAATGGAATTTGGCCGCCCAAGGGGCCGAGGGGTCGGGTCGACGGGCTGGGTTGTTACAGTGATGTTTTGAATCTAATATGTATGAATATTCATGGGTCACTTCCCAAGGCATCTTGGAATGAGCACACATGTTTAATATTTTTTTAATTCATTTTTGATTGGCGATGGTTCCTTGGTTGATAAGCTTTATAAATTGAACACCTTTACTCCTGCGGTTGATAATGCAATAATACATAGTATAGGTACAAAATATAAATTTATCAACGAGAATTCTTTCATGTTGTGGGATAGGCTTTTAGGACATATATCCAAACAATGGGTAGAAAGGTTAATGTCACATGCAATTCTCGATTCCCTTAATATGTCGGACTTTGATGTATGCATAGAGTGTATTAACTACTAACAAAAGGAACAATAGGTTTAGCCGTTGTAATGACGTTTTGGAGCTAATACATACGGACATTTATGGACCATTCCCTAAAGTATTTTGGAATGGACACATATTTTATTAGCTTCATAGATGACTATTCCAAATTTGGTTATTTGTACCTTATTCATAAGAAGTCGCAATCTTTGGACATGTTCAAGATTTTCAAAGCCGAAGTTGAACTTCAACTAGGCAAGAAAATTAAAGATGTTTGATTCGACCGTGGAGGAGAATATTACGATCGATATGATAGATCATGTGAACAACACCCAGGACATTTTATAAATTACCTTGTTGAGGTGGGATTGTGCCTCAGTATACCATGTCTGGTACACCCAGTCAGAATGGTGTAGCTAAGCGTTTTAATCAAACCCTAAAGACACGGTGAGAGGTATGATAGATTTCACTTCTCTATTGGAGTCTTTGTGGGGTGAGACTCTCAAGACTGTAGTTTACTTACTTAATAGCGTACTTAGTAAGAAAGTAACTAAAACCTCATTCGAGATGTGGACTGATAGGAAATCTAGCATTAGACATTTACACATCTGGGTTGTCCAGCTGAGGCTAGGCCTTATAAGCCTGAAAAGAAATTGAACTTAAGAACTATTAGCTGTAATTTTGTAGATTACTCTGCAAAATCAAAGGCATATAAATTTTATAATCCCTCTAATAGATCCTTCTTCGAAACAAAAAAATGTCAAATTCATTGAGGACGGTGCATGGGAGTAATAAAATTAAGGAAGTATCTTTTAAGAAAAGTGTTGGCGATTCTCCAATGGTCACTAGTAGTGCAATCAGTAGTGGTATGGTTACCATACTGCACATTATGGATACTGCACATCTAGTGAGCGTAGTGAACTAAGATATTCCCATGGCATCGCCTACCGCTGAAATTAAAGTATAGCATCATATTAATGAGCAAGTGTCTCAACCATCTCAAACACAAGCCTTAAGGTTATCCATAAGGGAACGGAGAACTACGAATTCTCGTGATTATGTTTATCTCTAAGAGCTTGATTTTGATATAGGGTTGAAAAGTGATCTTGTATCTTTCCAAGAAGTCAAACAATACTCTAATCCCCATGTAAGAAGAGTTGAAGTCAATGGCAGATAATGACGTTTGGGAACTTATCGAATTGCCTAAAGGTTCGAAACCGATTGGTTGTAAATGAATATTAAAACTAAGCGAGAATCAAAGGGCAATATCTAAAGGTATAAGACTCATCTTGTTGCCAAGGGATTCACTTAGAAGGAAGACATTGATTATAAGGAGACTTTCTCACCTGTGTCGACGAAAGACTCCCTTAGGGAAATCATGGTACTTGTAGCTCATTTTGATTTGGAGCTACATCAAATGGTCGTAAAGACTGCATTCCTCAATAGAGATATAGAGGAGTCTATATATATGGTGCAATCGGAGAATTTTCATTCCTCAGACTCAAAGCACCTTGTATGTAGATTAAAGAAGTTTATTTATAGTTTAAAACAGGTGTGCCGTCAATAATACCAGAAATTTGATCAAGTGGTTACCTCATTTGAATTTTAAGAGAATTTCGTTGATCATTGCATATATAACAAGTTCAATGGGAGCAAATTTATTATACTTGTTTTGTACGTGGACGATATATTGCTTGAGAGCAATAATAAAAGTCTGCTACATGAAACCAAGTCATTTCTATCTGATAAATTTGAAATAAAAGATCTTGGTGAAGCATCCTTTGTTCTGGGTATTCAGATTTGTCGTGATTGTTCAAGAGACATTCTTGGACTTTTACAATAGACCTATATTGAAAAGGTTCTTATAAAGTATGACATGCAGAACTATACACTTGGTGACACTCCTGTGTCAAGAGGTGACAAGTTCAGCTTATAGCAGTGTCCACGACTTGAACTTGAAATAAAGAAGATGAAACAATTTCCATATGCATCGACAGTAAGAAGTCTCATGTATGCACAAGTTTGTACTTGACCAGATATATTATTTATAGTTGGGATGTTAGCGAGGTAAATATGTTAGTAACCTAGGACCATCGCAATAGAAAGTAATTAAAAGAGTGATGTAGTATTTGCAAATAACTAAAGGACATATGCTCACTTATCGAAGGTCAGATCACTTGGAGGTCATTGGTTATTCAGATTCCGATTTTGTTAGATGCTTGGATAATAGGAGGTCCACTTCAGATTATATCTTCATGTTTGTTGGAGGGACTATATCTTGGAGGAGCGTCAAACAAATGCTAGTAGCCACTTCTATTATAGAAGCAGAGTTGGTAGCATACTACGAATCATCCAATCATGAAATTTGGCTGCAGAACTTCATCACAACATTGAAGATCGTTGATGGTATTGACAAGCCACTGAGGATCTATTGTAATAATAAAATCACAGAACATTATGCCAAGAACAACCATAGTTCATCGAAGTCTAAGTACATTGACATCAAGTTTCTAGCGGTTAAGGAGAGAGTTCAGAGTTGTTTTGGATATGGGAGTTCAAAGTTGCTGACAACTCTGAACTCTATACATAGAGCACATCAGCACAGATTTCATGTTGGTCGATTTACTCACCAAGGACTTGGTGCCTAAGGTATTTCATGCGTATGTTATGGATATGAGAGTTCTTTTATTGGAGAAGAACTCATCTAGTAGGAGTTTGTATTTATTTTATTGCTTTATGTTAATAAAGACAAATATTTTATTTTGATTATTGTACGTACTTAATGTTCAAGATATTAATGAGAATTTATATGTTTGTTAAACACTTTGAATATGATATCATGATTTACTATTGCTGTTTAGCATTTGTTTTTTGTAAATATGATACAGATTCTTTTTGGAATCATACAGTTTAGATCATGATTTACTATTGTAGTTTAACATAAGGTAATTGCAAATATGATCAAACTCTTTTGGGTCACTTTGGACCAGTTGGAAATTGATGTGTACTAATCATATTTCATGTAATTTCCACTCTATACATTTGCATCTTGATCTATATCGTTAATGACATTGGTATTATGATTACTGTTAGGACTTGTTACGATTATATACAGTAGATATGACCTCTTTAATCTTATACCAATAAAGTTAATGGATCAAATTATTTATAGGGGTTTCTTGTACTCATAATGTTTGATATCAACTAAAGTTTACTTGTATTTAGCATAAAACTCACATATAGCCCATGTGGGAGACTATTGGATATTATTATCCTTATTAGGTGGGCTTATTTGTAAGTTGCACATATAAATACAATTTGAACCCTTTAAAGTGATCTAACTTATGTTTATTGGATTTTAGATTATTGGATGCGGGTTTAATGTATAAAACTCTTTAGCCCAATCTGTTATTATCTATGGGTTAATAACAGATTGGATTCCCATGTAAAAGGGAGGTCCCCAAGGGTTTAGGGTATCATCTTGACAGAATTCTTGGTTCCCCATTAACCTAGAGTTATTTCGGCGTCGTCAACCCTAAGCCCCTTGAAAAACCCTCATTCTTTCCGTTGCATTTTCTTTCACGGGGATCAAGTCGGCAACGCTAAAGAAAAGGATATAACTCTTCAATCATGTTCCTTCTCCATTTTTTATTGTGCTTTCTTATGTTATACCATGATTTGAAAAAATAATAGATTCATACTCATATGTCTTATATTTTCTCTTTAAATTCTCATTTCGTTCTTAGAATTCATGCGGTTAGGAGAAAACTCAAGTTCTATCAAAATCCACTATAACCTAACCCCTAAATCTTAAAATCTTAAACCATAAATACATATAATATAGCTTAAAAACAATACGCCTGAATTCATTCCAGACACCTAGATCAGCACCGCGGACGTCGCAACATATATATATATATATATATATATATATATATATAAGTATTTTATCTTAAAAATTTTAATTAAGTATTTTTTGGATTTAAAATTTTTTAATTTAATAATATAACTCAAACCCTAAATACAAAATCTATTTGGCATAATTAAAAATTTAAAAAAATAAAAAAGGAAATGCTGTTGTGACAGATAAATTCATATGGACTCGTCCGTAAAATACAATTATATATATAGTTTTTAATTAAAAATAGAACAATATTTATAAATCATATTAAAATTTAACATTAAAATTTGATTTTTATTCATCTTCCATTATAATATTATTATAATGTATATATATGGATTAATAAATGCTCTCACGTGTATTGGTGATGCAGTTGGTGCAGTCTTTATTTTAATAGATTTTGAGGTTTATTACATATTTATAATAAATATGTCACGAGTAATATAGACATCATCGCACTTCAAGCTGTTTATTATTATTTTTTGAATAAAATATAAAGGATGATAAAAAAATATCCATTCATTTAGTATTCCTGGAAAGAGACGATGACATCATAATCTTTTGTTTGAACGGATGCATCTGATAAAGTCGTTCACTTCGAACAGAGAGCTGCTAAATGAGAGAGATGGGAAATTTTTATGGGTCGAATTGATTATCTTAAATTCATCTATTACCCGGATTCAATATTTTTATTACACAGTTGATCATCTACATCTAGGTCGTCTTCTTGTTCATGGACACAGTTGATCATCTACATCTAGGTCGTCTTCTTGTTCATGGAGTGCTGGTTGGGTAATGACCACATTCCCATACACTTTTTTAAAAATGTTAAAAAACATATAATTTTAGACCCGCAGAGATGATATGAATAGGTAATTTTAGACTGTCAAAGTAGAAATGTGGAGCAGCTTAGAAAATTGGACTATCTGGAAGACTTGGTTGAGATGTCTAGCTGAGATCGAGATGTCAAAAGAGTTGTCGAGGCCTGTGTGAAACATTGGAGATCGGTGCATCAGCTAGAGGAGGGGGGTGAATAGCCTATTGCACCTA
>JAGFNQ010003137.1:226833-254091 GCA_024364735.1 Boesenbergia rotunda
TCAAAGTGACCGATCAGGAGCCATCCTGATCGGTCCAGGATGGCTCTGATCGGTCGCACTAACCGATCAGGCCGTCTTGTGATCGATCAATTGATCGTTCACACACTTTCTGTGATCACACAGAATGATTTCTGATCGGTCACCTGACCGTTCAGAAAACCTTCTATTTCCTAATAAACTTTCTGGATCGGTCAACAGACCGATCAGACAGTCTGGATCGGTCTTGTGACCGATCTACTATCAAGGGAGTTCGTGCCAACTCCTTGATCGGACTTCAGATCGATCCATCAAACTCACTTGATTAATCCATGGCCCAATCCTGACCCTGACTAACTCAAGTTAGACCCTGAGTCCAGAGAACATGCTCCCTTGCCTTTTCTGACTCAGTCTGGTCCAGAGAACGAGCTACCAAGCCCTCTCTGACTAGTACACTTAATGCTCAGTCTCCCGAACCAAGACTTCATGCCCAGCTTCACTCACCGGGACTTAGTCCAACCTAGCTTCGCTCATTAGGACCCAGCTTCACTCATCAAGATTTACTTCACCTAGCTTCACTCACTAGGACCCGGCTTCACTAACCAGGATTTCCTTCACCTAGCTTCCCTTGCTAGGACCCGGCTTCACTCACCAGGATTTACTTCAACTAGCTTCACTCACTAGGATTTCCTTCACCTAACTTCCCTTGCTAGGACCCGGCTTCACTCACCAGGATTTAGTGCCCAGTCCCCGACCAGGACTTCGTGCCTAACTTCACTCATCAAGACTTTTCCCCAACTTCACACACTAGGACTTCGGCACAGTCCACGACCATGACTTAATCCGAACTTAACTATCTGATCTCACTCAACCAAACTTAAATCGATGTCAACACCAAAACAACAATCAGGTCAGACTGCATCAACAGCCACAACCCGCACCACTCACTTGAACACGTAGACTACTAATGGGCCTTTAACCAAAGTCAATTTTGTATACCCTAGCTAGTCAAACCGAGCTTCCTTAAATAGAGCTTGTGGCTGAACTAGCTGTTACCAGTCGACAGGTGCTAATACCAGTTGACTGGTCAACTCGAATTCGAATGTTATAGCCTAACGTTTGAATTTCAGCCGACACCAGTCGACAGCACAGAAGATCAGTCGACTGATCTTTCTGTGCTAACTACCAGTCAACTGATCCAAGCATCAGTCGACAGCTCAAACCCTAAACCTAGGGTTTCCCTTCCAGAATACAATTCTCTCAGCGCTCGGACCCTCACGACTCAGCTGACTCTTCACCTAGCAACCACGACCTGTTGCCTTCAAGCCTTCTTCGACTTTGGCTCTCGTCCCTCGAATGCATACGAGCCTGCGGTTCGTCCTCATGTCATCCTTCGTGTATGTCTCGAAGTGTGCTTCCCTCAGCTTATCGTTCCTGCTTTGTCCAGGTTCTCTCGGATGCATACAAGTCCACGGGTTGTCTCCTCATGCCATCCTTCACCGAACCCGAAGTCGTCCAGCTAAGCCTATGTGTATCCTGCAAACCTAGAGCTCCCTCTTGAGCTCTTAGCCTTAGCCACCTCCCTAAGTGACTCTTCTACAAATACAAGGTTACACCGGTGTACCTCCAGTGACTCTTGGCCTACAAACCTAACTTTCTTAACTTTGGACACCTTGTCTTTGGTTAAGATTTTCTTCCCATTAACCTTGGATATCTTGTCCTTGGTCAAGGTCTTTTTGCCCTTAAATGACATTTCCTTGTCATTTTTGGACTTCCCCTTGCTATAGTTATATGTCACCCTTGCATATGACTTCTCTATATCATTGGAGAACTTAGATCGGTATCCTAGACCCTATCTATCATTGATGGGCTTTTGACCACCGAACACCATACATAAACCCTTAGATCCAATAGTGAATCTATCTAGGATTTTCTCTAATTTCTCAAGTTTTACCCTCAAAGCCTGATTTTTCCTTCCTAGGCTTCTAAACCTAGAATCGTCATGTCCACCTTGAACATTCTTAGACATACCCATTTGTTTAGGCATATTTCTCTCCTTCTTGGGATTAATGTCTTGATCCTTAGGTCTAATAGTTTTATCATGATGCATGCTTTTCTTAGGGGTTTAATATGCAATATTAAGCATATTTTTATCATGATATCTCAATCGAAAATTATGCATGGATAAATAATTTATATTATTTCTAGTATGGATGGAGGAATTTAAATTCGAATTGAATTTAAGGTCAGAGTCTACCTCCCTTACCCTTGTAACTCCCCCATGACGTGAGCTTTTCTTCTTCTTCTTCTTCTCCAACTTTCTCAAATGCTCCAACTTCTTGAATTCTCCTTTCCTTGAGCATTTGATGTGGTAATACCCTAGCTTACCACACGTGAAACACCTTATATGCCTCTTCTCCTTCTTTTCTCGACAACCCACGTTAGATTTTAAAAAATTGACTTAGATTTAGGGTTTACCTCCTTTTTATTACCCTTTGCAGACTTGTCCTTATAGTGTCCCTTTTCATTGCACCCAAAGCAAATAATGTGGTCTTTTGACTTACTTTGGTAGAGGTGGAAGCTTTTTCTTGCTCCGGTGTTGAGGGTGGCTTCTCCCCCTCAATTTTTGAAGTGGAGACTTCTTCTCCAACCTTTGATGACGTGGATGGATCCTCATCTTCTTGTGTCACTTCACTTGAGGAGGTGAATGATTCTTTTTCTTTTTTCTCGTCCTCTTTGGACGTTGAGCTTCTTTCCTCATCCGATTTGTCCACTTCTTCTTCTTGGACCAATAAACTCATCTCCTTGGGCTCTTCTTCATGTGTAGGCACTTGATGAGGAGCAATCACTTTACTCCATAGTTCATGAGCACACTTGTACTCACCTACACGACTAATTATATCATTAGGTAAAACATTAAGTAAAATCGATATTACCTATCATTTGCCTTCGATTGTGTTTTTTGCTCCTCATTCCAATATCGTGGTCGGAGCTTTTTCTCGTTTTTATCTTTCGGGGCTTCAAATGGTTCTTCAATGGCGATCATTAGATCCCAATCCATGTTGAACCACATCTTTGTCCGTATCCTCCAATAGTCGAAGCTCTCGTGATGGTAAGGATGTGGAACGTTAATGTCGTCCCCTAAGCGTTCTTCAAACACTATTTCCTCTAGCCTCTTGCTCTCCTGGCGGTTAGTCCATAGACGAGCGACCCCAGCTCTGATATCACTTATTAGAGATCGGTGCGCCAACTAGAGGGGGGTGAATAGCCCGTTGCCCCCAATGCGTCGATTTCTTCCTACAAGTGTTAACGTGCGCAAGCGAAAATATCAACTACAAATTAAAACAATGCTAACACCAAGCCTTTACGTGGTTCAGAAATGATACTCCTACTCTACAGCTGTCTGTTAGGTGGACGATTTTGATCCGTCAGTAGATGAGTCCCCAGAAGACTTCCGGCTAGCTCGTGCAGCTCCTTATGGATAGAGAAACCTCGCAACAATCCGCAACACTCACCTGAGCACTTAGACTACTAATTAACCTTTAACCAAAGCCATTTTTGTCAACCCTAGCCTGCTAAACCGAGCTTCCTTAAATAGAACTCGTGGCTGAACTAGCCGTTACTAGTCAACTGGTCTACCCAAATTTGAACTTTATAGCCCAACGTTCAAATTCCTGCCGACACCAGTCGACTGCACAGAAGATCAGTCGACTGATCTTTCTGTTCCACCTACCAGTCGACTGATCCAAGCATTAGTCGACTGCCCAAATCCTAAGCCTAGAGTTTCTCTTCCTGAGTACAATTCTCTCAGCACTCGGACCCTCACGACTCAGCTGACTCTTCACCTAGATGCTCAACCTGTTGCCTTCAAGTCTTTTTCGACTTTGGCTCTCGTCCCTCGGATGCTTACGAGCCCGTAACTCGTTCTTATGTCATCCTTCACGTATGCATTGAAGTGTGCTTCTCTCGGCTCATCGTTCCTGCTTTGTCCACGGTCCCTCGGATGCATACAAGCCCACGACTTGTCACTTCATACCATCTTTCACCGGACCCGAAGCCGTCTAGCTAAGCCTATACATATCCTGCAAACCTGCACACTCACATACACATATCAAATACAAGGGTGAACCTATCTTAAACCTTTTGCCCAAAATTCAAAACACATGATCACTTCGGACCATAGATTGCTCCAACAATCTCTCTCTTTTTGATGTTTGGCAATTTGTTTACGTTAGGGAAAACAAATATAAATATTTTGGACTTTCGTTGCTAAGGCTACACCTTTGACTTATACCGCAAATGCATATGCAATGCAAACATGTATGGATCCTATCACAAGGTATCCCCCACACCTAAACTCCCCAAGAGTTAGGATTTATACCAATATGAGCTTAACAACCTCTCCAAAGCTCCCCCTACATTGGACTTACAAAGACTTTTTAAAAACCTTTCCAAGGTTCCCCTTTGCTAATAAATGAGCAACAATGCTCCCCCTTTACCTAAGCTCCCCTTGACCTATGATTTCTTGCAAATGCGTGTTTGATTTCCTACTTAAACCTAACACTTCTTCCCCTTTGCCACACATCAAAAGGGATCCAATAATATCCCAATTATTGGATCCTTTATCCACAAATGAGTATAAACATTGTGTATTAAATCCCAATAAGATTATACTCAAGTTTAATATCATTAGAACACATTTCGACCTAGCTGAAAATAGTTTTAGCCTGTATCAGTCGACTGAGACAGTTACTAGTCAACTGACCTAGTCGAAAACCCAACTCACAGAATTATCAGTCGACTGCCCTCTGCATTAGTCGATTGATACCCTGATATCATCCCATATCTACATTTCTGATCAAATTTAGAAATGCACCAGAAATTCTATAAATCTACAAAAAATCCCAAATTTTATGGAGTGATTTATGGTACCCGTGTCTACTTGGGAAAAATACATTTAAAAATATATCTATTACCAATCCTAAGATTGACACAAAACTCAAAACTATATAAATGGTTCAATAAAACCTTGACCTAAAGATCTAGTTTTGGCTTCCTTTTGATGTATCTACCCATACTAAACTACAATGCATCTCTAGCATTGGTTTATATGACATCTATACATCAAAAATTAATTTTCATGCAATATAACCGTAATGTCATATTTTCATGCATGAATCATAAACCCAATGTGCCAAAACCCAAGGATTGACACTCAAGTTCATCTCCAAATCTTTTAGCATACTCCATGGTCTATCTAGACTTCCGGGAGAAATCCTCTCGAGATACATTGACCATGGGTCCCAACTTGGCTCCTAGAGCTCCCTCTTGAGCTCTTAGCCTTAGCCACCTCCCTAAGTGACTCTTTTACAAATACAAGATTACACCGGTGTACCTCTGGTGACTCTTGGCCTACAAACCTAATCTTCTTAACTTTGGACACCTTTTCCTTGGTTAAGATTTTCTTCACTTAAACCTTGGACATCTTGTCCTTAGTCAAGGTCTTTTTGCCCTTAAATGACATTCCCTTGTCATTTTTGGACTTCCCCTTGCTATAGTTATATGCTACCCTTGCATATGACTTCTCCATAGCATTGGAGAACTTAGATCGGTACTCTGGACTTGATCTATCATTGTTGGGCTTTTGACCTCCCAACATCATACTTAAACCCTTAGATCCAATAGTGAATCTATCTAGGGTTTTCTCTAATTTCTCAAGATTTGCCCTCAAAGCTTGATTTTTCCTTGCTAGGCTTCTAAACCTAGAATCGTCATGTCCACTTTAAACATTCTTAGACATGCCCATTTGTCTAGGCATATGTCTCTCCTTCTTGGGATTAATGTCTTGATCCTCAGGTCTAATAGTTTTATCATGATGTATGATTTTCTTAGGGGTTTGATATGCAATATTAACCCTATTTTTATCATGATATCTCAATCGAAAATTATGCATGGACAAATAATTTATATTATTTCTAGTATGCATAGAGGAATTTAAATTCGAATTTAATTTAAGGTCAGGGTTTACCTCCCTTACCATTGTAACTCCCCCATGACGTGAGCTTTTCTTCTTCTTCTTCTCCCACTTTCTCAAATGCTCCAACTTCTTGAATTTTCCTTTCCTTGAGCATTTAATGTGGTAATGTCTTAGCTTACCACATGTGAAACACCTTATATGCCTCTTCTCCTTCTTTTCCCTACAACCCATGTTAGATTATAAAAAAATTGACTTGGATTTAGGGTTTACCTCCTTTTTATTACCCTTTGCAGACTTGTCCTTATAGTATCCCTTTTCATTACACCCAAAGCAAATAATGTGATCTTTTGACTTACTTTGGTAGAAGTGGAAGCTTTTTCTTGCTCCGGTGTTGAGGGTGGCTTCTCCCCCTCAATTTTTGAAGTGGAGACTTCTTCTCCAACCTTTGATGACGTGGATGGATCCTCATCTTCTTGTGCCACTTCACTTGAGGAGGTGAATGATTCATTTTCTTCTTTCTCCTCCTCTTCGGACGTTGAGCTTCTTTCCTCATCCGATTTGTCCACTTCTTCTTCTTGGACCAATAAACCCATTTCCTTGGGCTCTTCTTCATGTGTAGGCACTTGATGATGAGCAATCACTTTGCTCCATAGTTCATGAGCACACTTGTACTCACCTACACGACTAATTATATCATTAGGTAAAACATTAAGTAAAATCGATATTACCTTATCAATTACCTTCGATTGTGTTTTTTGCTCCTCATTCCAATATCGTGGTCGGAGCTTTTTCTCGTTTTTATCTTTCGGGGCTTCAAATGGTTCTTCAATGGCGATCATTAGATCCCAATCCATGTTGAACCATGTCTTTGTCTGTATCCTCCAATAGTCGAAGCTCTCGTGATGGTAAGGATATGGAACGTTGATGTCGTCCCCTAAGCGTTCTTCAAATACTATTTCCTCTAGGCTCTTGCTCTCCCGGCGGTTAGTCCATAGACGAGTGACCCCGGCTCTGATATTACTTATTAGAGATCGGTGCACCGGCTAGAGGGGGGGTGAATAGCCCGTTGCCCCCAATGCATCGATTTCTTTATACAAGTGTTAACGTGCGCAAGCGAAAATATCAACTACAAATTAAAACAATGCTAACACCAAACCTTTACGTGGTTCTGAAATGATACTCCTACTCTACGACTATCCGTTAGGTGGACGATTTCTATCCGTCGGTAGATGAGTCCCTAGAAGACTTCCGGCTAGCTCGTGTAGCTCTTTGTGGGTGGAGAAACCTCGCAACAATCCGCAACACTCACCTGAGCACTTAGACTACTAATTAACCTTTAACCAAAGCCATTTTCGTCAACCCTAGTCTGCTAAACCGAGCTCCCTTAAATAGAGCTCGTGACTGATCTAGCCGTTACTAGTCGACTGGTCTACCTGAATTCGAACTTTATAGCCCAACGTTCAAATTCCAGCCGACTCCAGTCGACTGCACAGAAGATCAGTCGACTGATCTTTCTGTGCTACCTACCAGTTGACTGATCCAAGCATTAGTCGACTGCCCAAACCCTAAGCCTAGAGTTTCCCTTCCTGAGTACAATTCTCTCAGCACTCGAACCCTCACGACTCAGCTGACTCTTCACCAAGAAGCTCGACCTGTTGCCTTCAAGTCTTTTTCGACTTTGGCTCTCGTCCCTCGGATGCTTACGAGCCCATGACTCGTTCTTATGCCATCCTTCACGTATGCCTCGAAGTGCGCTTCCCTCGGCTCATCGTTCCTGCTTTGTCCACGGTCCCTCGGATGCATACAAGCCCACGACTTGTCTCCTCATTCCATCCTTCACCGGACCCGAAGCCGCCTAGCTAAGCCTATGTGTATCCTGCAAACCTGCACACTCACATACACATATCAAATACAAGGGTGAACCTAACTTAAACCTTTTTCCCAAACTTCAAAATACATGATCACTTTGGACCACAGATTGCTCCAACAATCTCTCCCTTTTAGATGTTTGGCAATTCGTTTACGTTAGGGAAAACAAATAGCAAATACAATGCTAAATAAATATTTTGGACTTATGTTGCTAAGACTACACCTTTGACTTATACCGCAAATGCATATGCAATGCAAACATGCATGAATCCTATCACAAGGTATCCCCCACACCTAAACTCCCTAAGAGTTAGGATTTATACCAAAACGAGCTTTTTAACAACCTCTCCAAAGCTCCCCCTACATTGGACTTACAAAGACTTTTTAAAAACCTTTCCAAGGTTCCCCTTTGCTAATAAATGAGCTATAATGCTCCCCCTTTACCTAAGCTCCCTCTTGTTCTTAGTTAAGATTTTCTTCCCTTTAACCTTGGACATCTTGTCATTGGTCAAGGACTTTTTGCCTTTAAATGATATTCGCTTGCCATTTTTGGACTTCCTCTTGCTATAGTCATATGACACCCTTGCATATGACTTCTCCATAGCATTGGAGAACTTAGATCGGTATCCTAGACCATATCTATCATTGTTGGGTTTTTGACCATCCAACACCATACCTAAACCCTTAGATCTAATAGTGAATTTATCTAGGGTTTTCTCTAATTTCTTAGGCTTTGCCCTCAAAACTTGTTTTCCCTTTCTAGACTTCTAAACCTAGAATCGACATGTCCACCTTTGACATTCTTAAACCTACCCATTTGTCTAGGGATATGTCTCCCCTTCTTGGGATTAATGCCTTGATCCTTAGGTCTAATGATTTTATCATGATGTATGCTTTTCTTAGGGTTTTGATATGCAACATTAACCCTATTTTTATCATGATATGTAAATACAAAATTAATCATGGCAAATAATTTATATTATTTCTAGTATGCATAGAGGAATTTAAATTCGAATTGAATTTAAGGTTAGAGTTTACCTCCCTTACCCTTGTAGCTCCCCCTTGATGTGAGCTTTTCTTCTTCTCCTTCTTCTCCCACGTCCTCAAATGCTCCAACATCTTAAATTCTTCTTTCCTTTAGCATTTGGTGTGGTAATGTCCTAGCTCACCACACGTGAAACACCTTATATGCCTCTTCTTCTTCTTTTCCCTACAACCCATGTTAGATTTTTAAGAAATTGACTTGAGTTTAGGGTTTACCTCCTTTTCCTTATCCTTTGGACACATGCCCTTATAGTGTCCATTTTCATTACACTCAAAGCAAATAATGTGGTCCTTTGACTTTGCTTTGGTGGAGGTGGAAGCTTCTTCTTGCTCCGGTGTTGAGGGTGGTCTCTCCTCCCCCTCAATCCTTGAAGCGGAGACTTCTTCTTCACCCTTTGATGACGTGGATGGTTCCTCATCTTCTTTTGCCACTTCACTTGAGGAGGTGGATGATTCTTTTTCTTCTTTCTTTTCCTCTTCGGATGTTGAGCTTATTTCCTCATCCAATTTGTCCACTTCTTCTTCTTCTTAGACCAATAAACCTATCTCCTTAGGCTCTTCTTCTTGTGTAGGCACTTAATGAGGAGCAATCACTTTGCTCCTTAGTTCATGAGCACACTTGTACTCACCTACACGACTAATTATATCATTAAGCAAAATATTAAGTAAAATTGATATTACCTTATCATTTGCCTTCGATTGTGTTTGTTGCTCCTCATTCCAATATCGTAGTCGGAGCTTTTTCACATCGTTCGAGACTTCAAATGGTTCTTCAATGGTATTCATTAGATCCCAATCCATGTTGAACCACGTCATTGTCCGTATCCTCCAATAGTTGAAGCTCTCGTGATGGTAAGGAGGTGAAACATTGATGTCGTCCCCTAAACATTCTTCTAACGCCATTTCCTCTAGCCTCTTGCTCTCCCGATAGTTAGTCCGTAGACCAACGACCCCGGCTCTGATATCACTTGTTAGAGATCGATGCGCCGGCTAGAGCAGGGGGAGGGGGGTGAATAGCCCATTGCCCCCAATGCGTCAATTTCTTCCTACAAATGTTAGCGTGCACAAGCGAAAATATCAACTATAAATTAAAACAATGCTAACACCAAACCTTTACGTGGTTCGGAGATGATACTCCTACTCCACAACTGTCCTTAAGGTGGACGATCCCGATCCCTGGGTGGAAGAGTCCCCGGAAGACTTTCGGCTAGCTCGTGTAGCTCTTGTGGGTGGAGAAACCTTGCCACAACCCGCAACACTCACCTGAGCACATATACTACTAATTTGCCTTTAGCCAAAGCCATTTTCGTCAACCCTAGCCAGCCAAACTGAGCTCCCTTAAATAGAGCTCGTGGCTAAACTAGTCGTTACTAGTCGACTAGTGCCAACACTAGTCGACTGGTCAACCCGAATTCGAACGTTATAGCCCAATGTTTGAATTCCAGCCGATACTAGTCGACTACACAGAAGATCAGTCAACTAATCTTTCTGTGCCAACTACCAGTCGACTGATCCAAGCATCAATCATCTGCCCAATCCCTAAACCTAGGGTTTCCCTTCCCGAGTACAATTCTCTCAGTACTCAGACCCTCACGACTTAGATGACTCTTCAACTCGTAGCCTCGACCTATTGCCTTCAAGCCTTCTTCGACTTTGGCTCTCGTCCCTCAGATGCATACCAGCCCGCGGCTCGTCCTCATGCCATCCTTCGCGTATGCCTCGAAGTGCGCTTCCCTCGGCTAATCATCCCTGCTTTTTCCACGGTCCCTTAGATGCATACAAGCACACGACTTATCTCCTCATGACATCCTTTACTGGATCCAAAGTCGTCCAGCTAAGCCTATGTGTATTCTGTAAACCTGCACACTCATATACACATATCAAATACAAGGTTGAACCTAACTTAAACCCTTTGCCCAAACATCAAAATACATGGTCACTCTAGACCATAGATTGCTCCAACATGAAATAGTTTTCTTAAAACAGATTCGTCCTTCTCGATTGTGCTTCGAGGTTATGATTGATGTTTATTTCCCAGGATACAATGTCAGAACCACGTATATAACCAAACACTGATTCTTTGTGGTGAATTGTGAAATATTCGATTGCTATCACGGACAAACCATCGAGCGGAAATGCATGGCAGAGAGAAATTAGAAGAAATATTTACTTCCAGTTCCTTTCTCTTTTAAGACCATGTTCTCCTTATATGGAAGGATCATCCCTCATCTGGATTGAATATTGAGTAAATACTTTTCTTACACTCTTAAGCAATAGGCAAATTAAAATAATCTATGGCTATCGGTTCGACATTAGATGCACAGTCTATCCTCGTACATTTGCATTGGTGCAAAAAGTATCAGACAAAAATAGTCAACCTCTTGGGTTTCAATATTTGACAAAGTACCAAGGTTTGACCAGTTTGACCAAAGGGTTTGCCAAACATGACTTGATGTTTGGCTAAGTGATGAGCAAAGAACCCAGGGTTGATCAGTTTGACTAAGGGCTAAGCCAAATAGGACTTGATGTTTGGTCGAGTGATTAACAAAGAACCCAGGGCTGGTCAATTTGACCAAGGGTTACGCCAAACAGGATTTGATGTTTGGCAGAGTGACTAAACCAAGATCTGGTCAGTTAGACAAGGGCTAAGCCAAACAGGACTTGATGTTTAATAGAGAGAAGTCTATTCAGGATCAGATGATTAGCAAAGAAGTCCTTGTCAAGACATCGAAGTCCTAGTGACTGAAGTTGGGTACGAAGTCTTGGTTCGGGGAATTGGGCACGAAGACCTGACCGAGGTTGTGCATCGAAGTCCTGATCGAGGATCAAGCACGAAATTATGGTGAGTGAAGCTGGGTTCTAATGAGTGAAGCTAGGTGGATGAAGTCCTTGTTGGAACTTGGATGGCTAAAGAGAGGGGGGGTGAATATAGCCAGACACAAAACTTCATTCGCTTTTAGGATTTCTGCACTTGAATGTTAGCAGCAACAACGGAAGCAAGAACAAAACAGAGAGAAAATGCAGAAATGGAAAGCAAACTACAAACGCTAACAAGGGTCGTTTACAAGGTTCGGGGATAACTTGCTCCTACTCCTTGGCGTGCCCTTAAGGTGGGCGATTCCTTGATCGTCGGCAGATCAAGTCCTGGAAAATCCGGATAGAATGCAACCTCCTTCTCGGTGGAGTAACCTCTCCACAGCGTTTCAAGATGATGAAGTATTAAGTACAGGAAACACAAGAAGAAGCCTTACTGAGCACTTAGAACCGCAAGAACACATGCAAACTTCTCACCGAGCTCCACTCAACACAGATCTCACGCAAGAACTCCCTTCTTCGTGTCTTCTCGCTGATGGACTCGCCATGCTCCTTGTTTCTCTTCCAAGTGCTCAAGTATCACAAGGTTGCTCAAGATTCATAGTAGAGTTGCTCAAGAGATGGATCAGAGTAATCGCACAAGCAGAACAATAGATGTCGCAAGAAGAATACAGCTCCTTCTCCACTCCTTGGCTTATCCTGCTTCCATCGCCAAGTCACACACTCCTCTGCAGCAGCTCCCAGCTGCTCACTTGCAGCAGCCAGCTACCCCTGACCTCCTCTGGACTCACTAAAACCCCTCCAGTTGAGCCCCAGGTCATCAGTGTTGGTGCAGGAAGCACCAGATCGAACCTTGTTTTGATATTGGCAAAGGATTCAAAGTTAAGGGTTGTTTGGTATCTAACAATGCTGCTTGAGAGTGCAGGAAACAAAGTCCTAGCGAAGGGCTGCTAGGCACCTGACGATGGGCTGTCAGGAAACTAAGTCCTGGCGAAGGGTTGCTGGGCGAAAACCAAGTCCTAGCGAAGGGATGCTAGGCACCTGACGATGGGCTGTCAAGAAACCAAGTCCTGGCGAAGGGCTGCTAGGTGAAAACCAAGACCTGGCGAAGGGCTGCCGGGCAAAAGTCCAACTGGAGAATCCGGTTGGCACCAGGTAAATTCTCCCGAGAGAAGTAGGTGAGGACGCGTTCCCCTTGAGGGAACATTAGGCGTCGGTTCGACCTAGGGCTCCATTTTGGAGACCAAAGTCAGAACCAAGACAGCCAAGGCTGTATAATTCATTATGTTATTGGTTTATTGTGTTTTGGACTAACCCTGGATGCAGGACCAAAGGAATGTGTGTCTGCAGCTCAGAATGCCTCAAAGGAATGAGGCGATCGCTGACCAGGGCGCCCGGAGTGTCACGGGCGCCCCCAAGGTGAACACAAAACACAACACAACCAGAAGAACCTCGACAGTACATTCTGAGGGCGCCCCCGCTGTCCCGGGCGCCCCCATTGCAAAACAACTCTGCCTTGTCTGCGCTACACGCCCAGGGCGCCCCCGCTGTCCCGGGCGCCCCCAGCCAGACTTGCCGAGGAGACCTCAGCACTGCGGATAAGAGCTGGCCGAGTCAACCAGGGCGCCCCCAGCGTCCAGGGCACCCCCGTCAAAGGGTTATCCCGAGTTCTTAGGGATAAACCCTTGACCGCGCCTTTTGGGGATCAAGCGCCACGTGGGGGGGCGCCCCCGTCGACCAGGGCGCCCCCAGGCCCTATATAAAGGGCCCTCGACCTCCTTCTTCAGATCATCAATTGCTTCGACGCTTCTGCGCTCTTCTGCTTCCGCGACACGCTCCAAAAATCTTCCAACTCGAGCTGACGACGTCCCGCTGCTCCGAAACTTCGATCTACATCGGACGTCGGTAACGAAGAGCTGTATTTAAAGTTTACTAAACTGTTCTTGTTATAATCTTTCTTGTAAACTTTTACGAACTTATAGAATTGCCCGCAGAAAACGGTCAACGACCGTGGGCCTTGGAGTAGGAGTCGACCCAGGCTCCGAACCAAGTAAACCGACTGTGTTTGCATTGTTCTGTCTTTTTATTTCCGCTGCGCACCCGCTCTTTTTAAATCCGAACGATTTGCGACATTCACCCCCCCTCTATCGCATCTCTCGATCCAACAAGTGGTATCAGAGCGGGGTAGTTCAAACTTGGTGCAACCACCAGTTTGAAAGTTTTTTTCGGATTTATGAATTTTTTAATTTTATTTCTTTTCTTTTTGTTAATCAACGCAACTCAATCTCGTTCGCTTTTTATTTTATATAAATAATATCTGTAGGTGGATTTAAATCTCGTACGCCTTTTTCAATTTTGAATTTTCATCTTTTCACCATAAGTCTGAATTAATAAAACGAACAATTCTTAAAAATTTGTCATAAATTTTTTTTATTATTTTAATATTATTTCTCGAAATTCGTGTCACTTTAATTCAAGCAATCTTTTAACTCTTATTTTTTACCATTAATCAGAATATTCATTTCCCAAAAATTTTGTCTCAAATTTTTTATTATTATTTTATTATTATTCTGCCTCGAAATTCGTGTAATTTTTTTGGGCAAATTTTTTCTTCTTCTCCCGCACTACTAATCCAAGACCAAGTCTTGGTACATTCTGTTAGTTCTTTTGTGTGCAAGAGGTTATTTTATGGCCAACCAAGAGTGGAACAGTGCCCGTCCACCGCTATTCTCCGGCGAGAACTTCAGCTTTTGGAGAAGACAAATGGAGTCCCTTCTGAAGACCCATATGGACATATGGATGATCATTCAAACAGGGTTCCACCTCCATACAGAAGATAAACTATCAATTGCATGGGACAAACTGGATGAACCAACCCTCAACCAAATTGAGACTGATGCAAGAGCAACTGCAATTCTTCAATGCGGTCTAACCAACGAACAACTCAAGCTAGTCGGTTCATTTGGATGTGCTAGAGAAATGTAGGAGAAATTGATCAATCTTCATCAAGAAATCTCAGATGAAGAAGAAGATCAGGTAAGTTATCTCGCACTCTCGGTCCAAGCACAGATAGCCGAGTCAGAGTCTGAACCTGAACCCAGAGTCGAAATCGAACCAGCAGAATCAGACAACGAACTGACTGAGATGGTAACCAATTTCAAATTCTTTTCTAAATTAGAATTAAATAATCAAGCTGATACTGCAATGGTCGAGGAAGGTATAACTTTTGCAGGGAAAACTCCAAGAGAACCATCAAAGAAGGAGTTTCAACCGGTACCCAAGTCCGACTCAGACACGGAATCAGAAGATGAATCTAGATCCGAGACAGCAACAATTAAGGGGGAGATTCCCAATAAGGAATCAAAAGGTAAAATTACAAATTTAAATTTTAAAAATCATATAATTTGTTACATATGCAGGAAGAGAGGGCACTACCAAACTAAGTGTCCTACCCGTAAGATTCAAACGATACCACCGACGGCAACAAAGAAACGAGCTCCAAAAGCACGAAAGAACAAGAGTCGCATTCAATGCTTCAAGTGTCAGGAGTTTGGGCATTACAAAGAGGAATGCACAGATAAACGTTACAAAGATCCAGGGAAACCAACCAAAATGGGTAACTGTAATTTACATCCAAATCAACTCTTTACCTTGAATACTGATAGTTTAATTAATTTAGATATGGATGCATGCTTAGATAACTTGATGAAATCATGTATATTAGCAAAGTCAAAATTCAAAATGTTAAGACAAGAAAATGAGACTTTGAAAATTAAAATTGATATACAAGAAAAACTGATTAATAATTTTGCAAACTTAGAAAATCTAGAAATTTCTCCTCACTATGACATTATCTGAAGTTTTGTCTTGGCTATTCATAGGACTTAACCAATTAGTTGAAATTTGACAACATAGTATTGGGAGGAGGTGAGATGATAGTACGTTGGGGAAACCAACTCTAATAAGATCAAGTCTACTTGGTCTCTTTAGACTGGTGAAACCAGCCGAAGCTACCGATCCAAGACCCAAGCTAGTTGGACCAGAAAATGACCTAATTTAATTTGAAAATGAAATTTCATTAAAAGGCTTTGTCAAGGAAAGGGTGGATGATCCCATAAGGCTATGGCCAAAGAAGGCCTAGTGCCTCGCCAAGACCTGGAAGCCAATTTCTGAAATTCAAATTCAAATTATCTTATGTCAAATTCGAATCTAACACAAATTTCAAATAATTATAGATTCAAACCTGTTTTCAAAAATTCTTTTTCAAAATCACTCTTTTTCAAATTCAAATCTGTCTTCGAAGTCAATTATACTTTTTCAAAAATAAACATTTTTTTTATTCTTTTTCAAAGTTAAACATTTTTTTTTAAAAAATTATTTTTACCTTCAAATCTGTCTCACAAGAACTTTTAAGGCTAACTGTTTGAAAACCCTAGATTGGGTGAGACAGGAATATTAAGTTCAAATTAAAATTTCTTTTATGTTGTGTTTTCATTCAAAGAATAATTTCAACATAGTCAAACCATGATTAACATGGTTAAACCTTAGTCAACTGAGTCAAACATGGTCAAACCTAGTAAAAGTTAAGACAAGTCGAATACAAGGGGAGTTCTTTTTAGATTTATTCTCAAAACCTGATGCTCTAAAATTTAGTATCATTTCAGAATAAGGCCTTCAAAAATTACTCAAAATTCTTGGTATATTATTATCTCTTTGAAAAATTATTATCATTTCAAAATATTTCTTTTCAAAAACTGTGTTATTATTATTACTTCAAATTGAGGTGTCAAAAATTTATCTCCTTGAAAGTTTCATACTCAGAAGATTATTCAAAATTATTCTTTTGTTTTTAATAAACCCTAAAGACACAGAGGAAGGTCCACTTCATGATCTACTAGGACTCCTAGGATGTGTCAAATTTAGGGGGAGTTTTATTCAAAAGAAGAATTTCTGAAAATTTTTTTTGGTAATTATTTGTTTTGAAGTTATTAGATAATTCTTATAATTTAAATCAAACCCCAAAACTCAGAGGAAGATCGCTTGTAGTCAACAAGCTTCCTAGAACTGGGTCAAGTTTAGGGGGAGATGAAATTAAAAGAATTATTGAACATTTTCAAAATTATATGTTTTCATGCACTGCAAGTTCAAAATCCTTTTGAAAACTTAAATAATTTTTCTGTCAAAATACTATTATTTTACAAAATTCTTGTGGCTTATGAAATTAATTTTATAATATTTACTTGGGTTGGAGAAAATTTTCCAGGACACTTAGGAAAATGTCCTTGTAGTCAACAAGGTTTCCTAGGATTGTGTCAGACTGGAAAAGAAACCTAGTCAAGTAAAATATTTTGTGTTCAAAATGCATAATTCTTTTCAAAAATTACTTATACTTTTCAAAGTCTAATTCTTTTCAAAAATTACTTATACTTTTCAAAGTCGAAGTCTTTTCAAAATTACTTATATCTTTCAAAGTCTAAATACTTTTTTTAAAAGTACTTATGTGTTTCAAATCTTAACTTATTTCAAAAGTACTTAGATTTTTCAAAAATGCATAATATTTATTTCAAAAGTACTTTTGAAGATTCAAAAGCACTTATATCCTCAAAAATACATAATATCTGTCAAAAAGTACTGCAATAATGTTTTCAAAAGTATAAATATTTTTCAAGGCAATATTGTTCTAAGTGCGTAAATTTTCTAAAAGATTGGCCTACAAATATAAAGTATCTTTTCAATACTTTTCCAAATAAAGTTTTGTTGGTGCAATTTAAAACTTTTTGCTATACTTTCAAGAATTATACTAAGTATTTTCATGCTCTCAAAACTCATAGGCTCTGATACACAAACGCTCTCCTTAAAACTTCTCTCAAAATATTTTTATATTAGACTTAAAAATGGTCTAAAACATAAGGAGAAGAGTTTTACATTAAGGGGGAGAGAAAGGGAATTTTATTTTTAAGCTATTTCAAAATTTTAAGCATTTCTAAGTGGTTCGAAGTTATTTTTAGTGCATGTTTTTTAAATAAAATTTTCCTTAGTAATCAAAATTTGTCTGAGAAAAAGGGTTTTTAACAAAGTTTAAGCTTGTTTTTCAAAAGTGTCTATGGATACAACTACTTTTGCTCTTTTTTGAAAAATACTTTGTCAAAAACCTATTTTTGGTAGAACTCAAAACTCCCCATTAGAAACCTTGCTAACCCATGTATGCTTTTGATATATGTCAAAGGGGAAGGAAAGGTCAAAGTTAAGTATTTTAAGTAGTTAATAACACAAGTATTCAGGGTTTTATGAAAAATAAAGATTTTTTTTTCTCAACTCTACAGTTATGCTTCAGTTATGCTTCACTGTTTACCTTATGCTCTTAACTGTTGTAATTTTTTTCCTTAACTTTGAATTGTGTTGCCATAATCAAAAAGGGGGAGATTGTTGGTGCAGGAAGCACCAGATCGAACCTTATTTTGATATTGGCAAAGGATTCAAAGTTAAGGGTTGTTTGGTATCTAACAATGCTGCTTGAGAGTGCAGGAAACAAAGTCCTAGCGAAGGGCTGCTAGGCACCTAACGATGAGCTGTCAGGAAACCAAGTCCTGGCGAAGGGTTGCTGGGCGAAAACCAAGTCCTAGCGAAGGGATGCTAGGCACCTGACGATGGGCTGTCAAGAAACCAAGTCCTGGCGAAGGGCTGCTAGGCGAAAACCAAGACCTGGCGAAGGGCTGCCGGGCAAAAGTCCAACTGGAGAATCCGGTTGGCACCAGGTAAATTCTCCCGAGAGGAGTAGGTGAGGACGCGTTCCCCTTGAGGGAACATTAGGCGTCGGTTCGACCTAGGGCTCCATTTTGAAGACCAAAGTCAGAACCAAGACAGCCAAAGCTGTATAATTCATTATGTTATTGGTTTATTGTGTTTTGGACTAACCCTGGATGCAGGACCAAAGGAACGTGTGTCTGCAGCTCAGAATGCCTCAAAGGAAAGAGGCGATCGCTGACCAGGGCGCCCGAAGTGTCCCGGGCGCCCCCAAGGTGAACACAAAACACAACACAACCAGAAGAACCTCGACAGTACATTCTGAGGGCGCCCCGCTATCCCGGGCGCCCCCATTGCAAAACAACTCTGCCTTGTCTGCGCTACACGCCCAGGGCGCCCCCGCTGTCCCGGGCGCCCCAGCTAGACTTGCCGAGGAGACCTCAGCACTGCGGATAAGAGCTGGCCGAGTCAACCAGGGCGCCCCCAGCGTCCAGGGCACCCCCGTCAAAGGGTTATCCCGAGTTCTTAGGGATAAACCCTTGACCGCGCCTTTTGGGGATCAAGCGCCACGTGGGGGGGCGCCCCCGTCGACCAGGGCGCCCCCAGGCCCTATATAAAGGGCCCTCGACCTCCTTCTTCAGATCATCAATTGCTTCGACGCTTCTGCGCTCTTCTGCTTCCGCGACACGCTCCAGAAATCTTCCAACTCGAGCTGACGACGTCCCGCTGCTCCGAAACTTCGATCTACACCGGACGTCGGTAACGAAGAGCTGTATTTAAAGTTTACTAAACTGTTCTTGTTATAATCTTTCTTGTAAACTTTTACGAACTTATAGAATTGCCCGCAGAAAACGGTCAACGACCGTGGGCCTTGGAGTAGGAGTCGACCCAGGCTCCGAACCAAGTAAACCGACTGTGTTTGCATTGTTCTATTTTTTTATTTCCGCTGCGCACCCGCTCTTTTTAAATCCGAACGATTTGCGACATTCACCCCCCCCCCTCTATCGCATCTCTCGATCCAACAATCAGCTCCTCAGCTGCTGCAGCTCTCGCAAGAGGACGTTACAACCTGCGGAAACAAACGGACAAACCTGCTGTAGCGAAAACCTTTGTTTGACTTCCCTTGGATGATCTCTAAGTCACCTACACACTTAGCAGCTCATTAGCTCAGCAAATCAATGGAGTATCAACAATCAGAAGATAGGAGCAGAGATCAGTAGCGAATCAGCAGAGAAACAGACGTAATCAGAGCTCTGATATCGTTTTTGAATTAAAGCTGCCAGCTACTGATCGGTCACCGGACCGATCAGAGTGACTCCTGATCGGTCACCAGACCGATCAGGCTGGGTTCAGACCGATCAGGCTCCATCCTGATCGGTCCCCAACGCGTAATCAGAAATCGCGACTTCTCCGGGACCGATCCCAAGTCGTGGATCGGTCACCAGACTGATCCACCCCTTTGTAGGGTGATTTCCCAGCTTCACAGTCCAAACCTCCTGATCAGTCACCAGACCGATCAGGACATGCTCAGACCAATCAGGCTCCATCTTGATAGGTCATAGTGAGGAACTTGTGACATTTGATCGTTCACCAGAACGATATGAATAGTAACCCTGATCGGTCACCAGATCGATCAGTAGGTTTGCCAAAGTCACCGTATGTTCCCTGATCGGTCACCAGACCGATCAGACATCGCTGGATCGGTCACCAGACCGATCCACGAGGGAACTCTGTGCCAACTTCCCTGATCGATCACCAGACCGATCCAGGCTAGGCCAAACCCACTCTAAGTCAAGAGAACTGGCTCCCAGCCTCCCCTGACTCGTGCTCAGACCCTTGGACCAAGACTCCGTGCCCAGCTTCACTCACCAGGACTTCAGTCAACCTGGCTTCACTCACCAGGACTCGGCTTCACTCACCGGGATTTCCAATCACCTAACCCTCCGAGTTAGGAATTTCCACACTTAGCCCTCCAAGCAAGGACTTTTCCACACCTAACCCTCCAAGTTAGGATTTCATCCACCTATCCTTCCAAGCTAGGACCTGACCCTCCAAGCCAGGCTTTCATCAAACCTAGTCCCACTAGGTATTCCTAGTCCACGACCAGGACTTAATCATAATCATCTCATCAACCTAAACTAAAATCGGTGTCAACACCAAAACAACAATCAAGGTCAGACTGCATCAACAATCTCCCCCTTTTTGTTGTTTGACAACCCGATTTTAAGTTTAGGGATTTAAAATCCATAGTTGCAAATTTCACACTCATAGGGGAATCAGGATCCTCTCCCTACAATAATTAAGCTTGTAATCGTCCTAAACTTAACCAACCACACTCTCCCCCTTTGTCAAACACCGAAAAGGGTCTAGAGGGGTTATTAAGTTTAACCATAAAACCTCCTCCTCAATCCTAGGGGTTATCCCAAAACAACAAAGGTATGATTGAATTTTGAAAGTATATGAAAACATATGACAAATATAAAGCATGGCAAAACAATCATATGTATCATATGAACATGGAGTACAAATAAAGCATAGCAATGCATAATATAGCAAGGCATACCTGAAGATATCTATCATATGAACAAACACACGGAAATCAGTCATAAAATCAAATGCATAATACAACATCAAAGTCAAGTACAGCACCAAAGCATGATAGTCAGACCACAGACATATCACCATCAAGTCAAAACAGTCATCACAAAGCATGAAACCAAGATCAAATCAATCCTCAGCAGGGTCGTCATCAGATGTATCATCAATATATATAACGCTCCCTGGTGCAGTGCTACTGGAAGGCGCCGCTCCAGAGGATGAAGGCTGGTACGGATGACCAGCTGCCCAATTGTGCCACTCCTCATGCCATGTCCTCTGCCGGGAGCGAATCCCGGAAACCTCGGACTCTAACGCGTGTAGTCTGCGGTCGAAAGATCAAAACTCAGATCAGACCTCCTGTCTCCAGAGCTCTGAGACATGCAGACCATGCTGGATAGTCTGCTCCAGCTCGGCAATCTGCCAGCAAAGGTCAGGATTCGACTCATAGTAGCCCTCTGCAGCAGTGGGCGGCACCTGATGCATCTGATCATGGGCTGCTCTCGGTAACTCCCCTACACGTCTCCTACCTTCCACCTCAGCCCCTGCGGACCGACAACAATGCCAGACTGGGCCAACGTGCGTCGGTCAAGTCGGCAGTCCTGCCGAACCATAGGTACGATGCTGCCATGTGAGATGTCGATGCCGACCGAACGAAGCCAGGCGGTAATGATATGGCCAAAAGGCATGAAAACTGTCTGACAGTCGATCTGGCTGTAGGTGATGATGGAGAAATAGATGGTAGTCACTATATTAAAGTCTAACTGCTGATGCATCCTGTAGAGCATCAAGCAGTGGAATGAGTGAATTTCATCTAAGTGCTTTGAAGTAGTAGGGATGAGACAGTTAGTGATAATCTTAAACAAGACATAATCAATGGGGGAAAGCCGGAGAGCGGCAAATGTAGGAAAATCACCAGCGGACTCACCGGAACCCCCTGGACTGGGATGGCCGAAAAAGTACTCGTAGATAGAGTCAGGAGTAACTCCATCGAAGGGAATCGGAAGAGGATCAGGAAGAATAGGGTAGAGTGGAAAAGCATTATCTGAACGTCGACAATCAAGGAAGGCAGTGAAAGCTGATAGATCAAAAGTGAGGTTGATACCGGCGACTCGGGTCCTATACCCCGAACCCGCTCCACTGACCATGTTGTTATAGAATTCGAAAACTAGATCAAAGTTGATCAACCGCTCGAGAAAGAGAATGGACTGAAGTCCATAAAACTCAATGATTCGTCGTACCGACGGACAATGTTCGTAAATGAATGCTCTGTCCACAGTTCGACAGGGCATAAGTTTGAAAGTGTGATATTCAAAGGCTAGTGTGTAATAGACATTTTGAAATCTTGTATGAGGGGGTGGTTGAGGTCTTGAAGAGGATGAGGGAGCTCTGGATCGAGAGCTACCCTCAGCTGACTCTTTGCCTTTGGAGGACCTGTCAGCGGGTTCTTTGCCCTTAGTGGATTTCCTAAATGATGGAATAAGAGTGTAAGATAATCAAAATAATGGTCACACGATCAAGACACAGAATTTGGTTTAATCAGTAAGGTAAGGTCATGGTAAGGTTTAGAGGAAGTTAATAGGTTGGTGGATCGGTCCACCAACCGCAATTTAATGTGATCGAATGGATCACCGTTCGATCTGGGAGTGCCCAAACCGATCAGGCCCTGGCTTGAACGGTCTGACCTGGTCCTGATTGGTCGGGAGACCGATCAGGCAGGCTCCTGATCAATCAGGGAGCGAACAGTGGGTTTGGGAGGTTTTCTGTGAGCCTCCTGATCGGTCTGTGGACCGATCACCACAGTGAGCCAGATCGGTCTGTGGACCGATCCAGGCCAACACAGAGATTTATGTGAGTAATCGCGAAACATCTTGATCGGTCCGTTGGACCGATCAGACATCCTCCTGATCGGTCCGGTGACCGATCAGGCTCCCTGAATTTTCCTGATATGATCTGAAATTTCAGTTTCAGACTCCCTATCGATTTCTGATAAGATCTGATGAAAATTATCGATCTTGGAAGCGTTTCCATGACTATAATTGATCCTTTAAGAAGGATCAAAGGTCCTTATGGGTCTAACAATCAATTTGCTCCACCAAAGTGAAGTCAAATGCAATCACAAACATTCAATCAATTTGACCTAAGCTTGTATCAAAATAAGGTCTCCAATCAAGTTTCCTTGATTGGAATGTCCATGTATGATCATGGAGCCAAGTACACATGTGTTATGCATTGATTTTCCCCATACTTGGTCAACTTAGTGATTATTGTCTCGTCAACCTAATTTCTCAAGGGATGCATTGACATTTTGAGAAATTAAGTTGATCCTAGCATCTCACCCCATATCTAGCAAACAAAAACGTTTTTTTGAACCTTAAAGTTTGTGTGAGATGTCCCCAAGTTACCCAATTGTTCCCAACAATTAGAAATAATCATAAAGGGTTTTGAATGTATTTTAATCCTATGAAGCGCGACACATTCCCAATTCCCTTCGTAAGAAGCTAAACTCATTCTCGGGGAGTGGTTTAGTGAAAATGTTCGCTAGATTTGATTTGGACTCCACATGTGAGAGTAAAATATCTCCTCTAGCAACATGATCTCTAATGAAGTGGTGACGCACTTCAATATACTTAGTTCTAGAGTAATGGACTGGATTCTTTGTTAGGTTTATTGTGCTAATGTTGTCACACAACACTTGCACACCCTTGTAACTTAATCCATAGTCCTCTAGAGTATGAATCATCCACAACAATTGCGATACACTCTCTCCCATGGCGATATATTCTGCCTCGGTCGTGGAGAGAGCAACACAATATTGCTTCCGACTTGACCAACTAACTAATGATGATCCTAAAAATTGGCAACCCCCACTTATGCTTTTCCGATCCAACTTGCATCCAGCATAGTCGGAATCGGTATAGTCAATTAGGTCAAATGATTCGGTACGGGGGTACCAAAGACCGACTCCAATTGTGCCCTTCAGGTATCTCAAAATTCTTTTAACAGCAATTAAATGAGATTCCTTGCCACAAACTTGATACATTGCGCACATACCCACAGCAAAAAGTATATCAGGTCGACTAGCTGTGAGGTATAGCAGACTACCTATCATGCTCCGATATTGAGTTAGGTCAACAAGTTTACCACTCTCATCATTGTCTAAACGTGTGTTTGTAGCCATGGGAGCGGTTACCTCTTTCGAATCACTCATGTTAAATTTTTGGAGCATCTCTTGAGTATACTTCGATTGGTGCACATGGATTCCATCTCGAGTTTGCTTGATTTCGAGTCCAAGAAAGAAAGTCAACTCTCCCACTAGACTCATTTCAAATTCACTCTCCATGTGTCCAATAAATTCATTTAAATAGCCCTTATTGTTCGAGCCACAAATTATGTCATCGACATATACTTGGGCTACAAATATATTATCACCATCTCTCCGTAGAAATAGTGTAGGGTCTATTTGTCCTCTCACAAAATCTTTTTCAATTAGAAATGTTGACAACCGCTCATACCAAGCTGTCCTTTTTCAATTAGAAATGTTGACAACCATTTAATGCTTCGTCAATTTTTCTAGGTTCAATTTCGAAAATTAGGGCAATTTCATTAGCCTCATTCCTAAAGAATGATCTAGTCCTAACTTCATGATAAATGTCTCCAATAATTTGGTCTTGGGATAACTGTAGGCTAACCTAGTTGTCCTTGGTGTTGGTGGTGCTTCTTGGATGATGTCACTTGACACAAGCTCAGCCTCAAGATCCGGCTGATCTATAAGTTGTCTAGGCTCACCGTCATCAGACTCATCACTACCATCTACAACATTTGGACTTTCATCCAAACCCAGTTGCTTGAGTTTAAATTGAGCTCCTTCAACATCTTCTGATTGATCATTTACTTTGGGAATTTCCTCAAAAATAACATCAGAACACTCTTCAACCAATCTAGATTTCTTGTTGTAAACTCGGTAAGCTTTGCTGACTAGGGACCACCCGACCAGTATCCCTTCATCAGCTTTCGCTGTGAACTTTCCAAGATGGTCCTTGGTGTTTAGAATAAACACCTTACAACCAAACACCCTATGATGTTTAACCGTAGGTGGTTTTCCAAACCAAAGTTCATGAGGAGTCTTTCCTAGAAATCTGTGAATGAGGACTCGATTTTGCACATAGCAAGCTGTGTTCACAGCTTCAGCCCATAAGTAACTCGGTAATGAGTACTCATTGAGCATGCTTCATGCAGCCTCTTGTAAGACCCGGTTCTTTCTCTCTACAATACCATTTTGTTGTGGTGTTCTAGGAGTGGAAAACTCATGTCTATACCCTCTATTTTGACAAAACTCTAAAAATCGTTGGTTTTGAAATTCACCTCCATGATCACTCCTAATTGTTTTAATTGTTGATGATTTTTCGTTTTCAACTCTTCTACAAAAAGAAATGAAAACATCTAAGGTTCGATCCTTATATTTTAGAAAATAGGTCCATGTATACCTAGTAAAATCATCAATGATAACAAAACAATATCTACTACCATTCAAGGATATAATAGTGCTACAATCAAACAAGTTCATGTGAAGTAAATCCAATGCGGTAGAAGTACTTACAGTGCTTTTACCTTTATGTGCAGATTTTATTTGCTTACCCATTTGACATGCATCACAAAGTTTGTCCTTTTCATACTTGATGCTTGGTAAGCCACGTACTAATCCCTTGTTGGCCAACTTCCGGTTATTCTTCATGTTCACGTGGTGCCAAAGGGTGGACTCATCTTCTCTTGACATGAGACACTTAACAAAAGCATTAGTAGTACTTTTAAATGAAACTTGATAAATATTATCTACTCTTGTGCCTACTAGTACCGTGTCTAAGTTGTCATGTTGTCTAACTAGACATTGACTTGATTGGAAATCAATTATGTAACCCGCATCACACAATTGACTGACACTTAGGAGATTAAATGTCATCCCCTTGACTAGAAGGGCATTCTTAATCCTAAGACATTCAGATATTTGAATGTCTCTTATTCCTATGACCTTAAGACTACCATTGTTACCAAATGAAACATTACCTCTACTTTTTCTTTGAAATGTAGTAAATAAGGATCTATCACCGATCATGTGTTTGGAGCACCCACTATCAACGAACCAAGTTGATATATGCTCCCCCTCAATCACAACCTACACAATTCGAAAAATAGAAGATTTAGGTACCCAAATCTTGGGACCTAAAGCACCTACTAAGCAAGATTTAGGCACTCATGCCTTGACCACCTTCTTTTGAGTCCTAGGAGTCTTAAGTGGTCTAACATCAGTCCTAGACATCAAGGAAACAAATGAAGGTTCTTTAGGTCGGTAACCAATACCGACCCTATTGTAAACCACCCTTTGTGCATTTAGAATCATGTCTAGAGTCTTTGAGCTAGTTGAGAATTTCTCAAGAATACTCTTGAGTCTCTCAACTTCACTCTTCAAAGATTTATTTTCATCCTCTAACATTTCTAAATGTAAATCATCAATATCCTCATCCTTAGAGGATTTCAACTGTTCAACTTCAATTTTCAATGATTTAACCTTATTTTTGGACTTTTTCAATAAATTGGTTAAACATGCAATGGTTCTATAACATTTATCTAGTTCAGGAGTGATTACCTCTTCATTATCCGAAGATGATGAAGCCGCGTTTGATGAGTAACTCGATTCATCACTGCTTTCTTGATCTTCAAGGGCCATGAGTGTTACATGGCGAGTACTCTTCTTCTCCTTCTCCTCATCGGATGAACTTGAGGAGGATTCATCCCATGTGGCCTTCAAGGCCTTCTTCTTTTTCTTGGATTTATCCTCTTCTTCTTGAGCTTTGGGCAGTCCTTCTTGAAGTGCCCTTTCTTTCTACACTCATAGCAAATAATATTAGATTTATCAATCTTAACTTCACTAGGGTTACCTTTACCCTTGAAGCGCCGACTCTTTCTCATCATCCTTCTAACAAAATTTGCCATCTCGGAGGAAGAAGACCCACTGCCATCCTCCTCGGAATCGGATTCGGATTCGGACTCGGATGAAGATGAAGAGACTTCCTTCTCCTTCTTCTTCTCCTTTTTCTTCTTGTTGGTCCTTTCCCCTGCAACTAAGGCAATCCCCTTCTCCTTGGGGCCTTTGTTAGCCATCTCATGTAGCTCCATTTTACAAAATAAGTCATCTAACTTTACAATTGATAAATCCATAGAAACTTTGTAGGCATCCACAT
>JAGFNQ010003137.1:256033-297852 GCA_024364735.1 Boesenbergia rotunda
GTCAATGCTTTACTTCAAGTTGTCATTTTCTTTTCTGCAAGTATAGTTTAGATTAGATTAGATCTCCTTTACTCGCATTGTCTTCCCTTACTTAGGATTACATTTCATACTTGCTTGCTAATTTATTTCGTAGTCTTAGCGTTCAAATCCAAACCCCCAGTTTCATATCCCAAAATCCAAAAGCAATAACTTGGAATCCTAGAATTATTAACCTATCATTACATTCCTTGAGAGAGACGACTCGAGTTACTCTATACTACATTAGTTAAGGGGAGTTCGATACTTTAATTGTATTTGAAACCGTAACGCGACAAAAACGATTATCAAATTTGGCGCCGTTGCCGGGGAGTATAGTGGTGTTTGATAATTATATCCTTTGATTCTAGTCTTATTTGCTTTATCCTTCTGTATACGGGTGCTGCCATTTTGTTTGTTTTGTGACAGGACTGCAGGTTAAAAATGTCTTCAAATGAACAGTTAGAGATCAAATTTTTGATGGAGTTAAAAGGTTTGTTTAAGCTGAAGGAGTGCCAACAAAGGACAAACGTTTATTCATCTACTTACCAGCAGCCATGCCAACAATTTCAGCAGCAAAATCAATATTTTCAGCAATTCCACTCAAATTTTCAACAACCAGATTATCAATTTCAGCAAGGGCAACCACAATTTCAACCTTTTCAAGAATTTCAGCAGCCACAACAGCAGTTTCAGCAAAATTTCCAAGATTTCCAACAACCATTCAATTATGAACAGCAAGTTTATCAGCCACCATTCCAAAATTTTCAGCAAGATTTTCCATCTTCATAGCCCCAGAATTTTCAACCTTTCAACCAACACTTTCAGCAAGCAGATCAGCTATTTCAGAGTCACAATTTTCAGTAACCTCCACCAAGTTGTCAAATTGATTTTCAACAACTTCAGCAGCCCAATTATTCATTTGATCAGCCCCAACTATTTGATTTTCAGAATTCACAGCCTACTCATGGTTTTCAGCAATCTTATGCTACCTTTCAAGACCAACAGGATAATCCTATGCCTTCATGGTCACATTCAGTTCAGCAACAAGAATCGGAGTTTCCACTCACTTTGGAGCCCTTTGTCACTCAATTTCTTCAGCAAAATGAGAGGAATTTTCAGCAATATAGTGCTCAGCTTGACACTCAATTTCAACAGTTCAACGCTCAACTTAGTGCTCAGCTTCAGCGGCAATTTGAGAAGGATTTTCAGCAATGTAACGCTTCATTTCAGCAGCATCAGGAAGACTATGAACAGTTTCAGAGTAGGACTGATGCTTCCAGTCAAAACATAGAGCAACCGATTGAACAGATATCCTCCACCATTAGTCAGATGCAGACTGCAGGGGCCAAGATCGATGTTCAGAGAGGATATTCTAGTTCAGATGAGGCAGAGGAGGTCTTAGCTACAGGGGAGGCTGAAGATTTGAAGACTGTATCTGACTCATTTTTTGTTGCAGATGATTCTATAGGTGTAGGGGATTGCACTAAGCCCCAGGGATCACCTATATTGATTGAGATGCCTTCAGAGGATAGGTTTGAGAGTGTAGTGGATTGCACTGAGCCTCAGGGACCACCCATACCTACTGGGCAATCATTATCTATAGAGGCAGTGGAGGAGATTGATAGTAAAGCTTGTGACAATCTTAAACTCATTTCTGAAGCTCCACAGGACCTTTCTCATCTTTTATTTTGTGATGACATAGTTGATGTAGGTCCTAACTTTTCTAATATGGTTGTTGCAGATATTGTTGATGAAGCATGTGTTGCAGATGATTCTACAAGTGTAGGGGATTGCACTGAGCCCCAGGGACTACCAACATTGATTGATACATTAGAAGATTCAGAGGATAAGTCTGGAAGTGTAGGGACTTGCATGGTGGAAGCAAGGACCCAAGAATCACCTCTTTTCATTATATGTCCACCAGAACCTGAACCGGAGGAGGAGCCTTTACATGACCAGGAGGAGGCCATAGTCACATCTACTCTTGTAGAACCTCTAGGTATTTTTCAACTGGACAAGGTAAATATTCCTCCTATTTCTTTAGAAAATTCCATAGAGGTACCTAATGTTGAAATTGATGAGTGTGAAGCATGCCTTGATACATTCCATGTAGAGATTAATTGTGAAAAATTCATGGAGGTACCCGAGGTTGATTTCATTGGTTGCGATACATTTCCTGATATATCATATGTGGATGCTAATTGTGAAAAAATCATTGAGGTACCTAAAATTGATTTTATTGGATGTGATGCATATCTTGATTCATTTTATGTAGAGGTTGATTATATTTCATTCCTTTCTTACCCTGCAAGCGTGCGGGAGGTATTTTCTTTACATGGTTTTTGCAGGATCCCGTAGGCTTCTAGAATGGGTACTCAAACTTAATAGCCTACAACCTCCCAGAAAGACTTCTAAAAAGCATGCAGTGGGAGGGGTCGAGTTTACTTTGACTTGCAACTATTTACCCCAAGAATGGATTCTGAACCTTAATCGTCTCCGGCCACCGGAGCACACTTATGCGAAGTTGAAGTGTGGGGGAGCAGTGCATTATGATAGTGATCACGTGAGAAATGCTCTCTCAACTACTCAAACTCTACCACTACCTGGATGGATGCTACTCCTAAATCGACTCCAGCCGCCAAGAATAAAGGGGAGTTTGTTCCTTTTCTTTCTCTTTCTTATTTTTCTTTATGTTTATACTTGCATGTTTGTTTGCTTTTATACTTTGCATTCACACTTTGCCTTCTCATTCTGCATTTTATTTGGTCTTGAATAAATCTTGTTTGATTTCGAGTTGTATCTCCCTACATGTTTCTTTATTATGCTTTGAGACTCATAAAAGATGGTTAAGTCTGACTATTGAGTTTTGGTTTCCTTAGTATGCTTGGGGATATTAATTGCATTTAGTCATTTGTTGTGATGATGGACTCTATCTTGATAGATTAAGCATGACATTTTATTGATCACCTAGTGAGGTTATTGCCATGCTTATCCTTAATCCTCCTATGTGTGATAGCATTTGTGATACTTGACACTCTAGAACTTGCTTTGATTCTTTTTGAAATTACAATAGCATAAGCTTACATGAATATGATAGAGGCAAAACTTTCTTGTTGATTTCTTAGTTTTCCCTCTACTTTGCTATTGTCACTAGTGAGCCTTTCACCTATTGCTTTCATGTTTCATTGTCTTTCCTTTGTCAGATCTTCTCATTGTCATTACATTTTCACTGTCATATCTTTATTAGCTTATTCTTCGCTTGAGCATGCGATGAGAGTATGGGGTGATTGCATGATGAGTTACATTTTTATTTGTCTATTATTTGCCTTTATTATTGTGAGTTTTAGATGTTGTCCATGCTTTGTTACATTGACTGAGGCAAGTTTTAAGTGTGGGGGGGAGACAAGTGTGTTTGGACGAATGCTTGTTGAAAAAAAAATCTCTCTATGTAAAAATATATATATATATATATAAAGAAAAAAAATCTCTCTGTTAAAAAAAAAGAGAGAGAGAGAGAGAAATGAAAAAAAAAGAAGTGAAAAAAAAGAGAAAAGAATGAAAAATGAGAGAGAGAGAAAAAAAATTCTCAAGCATTTGGGATTTTGTTAGTTATGAACAAGAAGGAATATTCTCTTGATACATACTCATTTGATATTATTATTGATAGAAACTCAAGAGTTAAGTTGTTAATACATATATGCATTCTTAGAGATATTGTAAGTGTTTGTTGTGTATTGCATTGAGAATGTGCAAGGAGAATTTTGAGTGTTGGATGTTTAATTGAGTTTTTATTTTGGCATATTGTTTGATTGCATACATCATGTTAATTACCCCAATGCTCTCATATTCTCTGTGATCTCCTTTGTTATCTACCGTTCTTGTTTTTTTGTCAGCACTTGGTTTCATCATTAGACATTGAAAAGTCCTCTTGATTTGTGTACTTATGCTATAGTAGTGGAGAAGTAGAAAATAAGCAAGCATATGGTAGTGCAATGTCATGAATGCTTTGAGAGAAATCCACTTTTATTTGTTATTTCTGTGAGCATCAGTGCATATACCTATCTTGTGAGGTTTTTGTCATGCTTAGTTTATTCAAGTTGATTGAAATTACCATGTCTTTTGACTTATGTGAAATTTGGAATCATAAATACATTGATTCTTGAGACTTGATGATCCTAAGTAACCTTCTTTTATTATTGTTAAAGTATCGATAGGGGATGTAATATTTGGGAGATATTTTGTTTTCTTTTAGTTTTGTTTACTTGCTCGAGACGTGCAAGAATTAAGTGTGAGGGTGTGATAACTAGCATTTCATGTCGTTTTATTTGCTCATTTAATTAGCATTTTTTATCCTCTCGTACGCTTAAATCATGTTTATACCATATTTTATGATTAGGATTTATTTTTGGAGCTCATTATAATTTCCTTTAGGTTGCCAGCCCGGATAAAGGAGGAGGGTTGCGTTAGGTTGCCAGCCAGCGTAAAAAACTATGGCAAATACTCAATGAATGGATCCATTAAAGTATTATGCTAATGCTAGGATGTTCCCCGGAAGGAACGCGTTGCAGGGTCCGACTGTAACGTCTCGGCAAGGACCGCTACATCTCCAGAACCCGGGTGTAGTGCTAAATATGCAAGGGTTCGCGTTGCAGGGTCCGACTGTAACGTCTCGGCAAGGACCGCTACATCTCCATGAGAACTTGGGTGTAGTGTTAAATAGGCAAGAGTTCTCACACCATAGGTGGACTAAGAATAAACATTATAAGAAAAGTAATAGTCTCAGATTTGGAACATGGAATATAGGAACTCTCACTGGTAAAACAATGGAGGTAGTAGATACAATGATTAGGAGAAAAATTAGTATTTTGTGTGTGCAAGAGACAAAATGGGTAGGTGAGAAGGCAAAAATGATAGAGAACTCGGGTTTTAAGTTATGGTATACAGGAAAGAGTAAAACAAGAAATGGAGTGGGTATTTTTGTAGATAGTTCTTTAAAAGATGAAGTTGTTGGTGTAGTTAGAAAGGGGGATAGAATTATAGCTCTCAAGATAGTAGTGGCGAAAGAAGTTGTGAACGTAATTAGCATATATGCACCTCAAGTAGGATTAGATGAAGAAACTAAATCAAGATTTTGGAGCGATTTAGATGAGGTATTACAAAACATTCCGCCAAATGAAATGATTTTAATAGGAGGCGATCTAAATGGACATGTCGGAGCGAAAAATGAAGAATATGAGAGAGTACATGGGGGTTATGGGTTTGGAACAAGAAATGAAGAAGGAAAAACTATATTGGATTTTGCGATAGCATATGACCTTATACTAGCTAATACATTTTTTAAGAAAAAAGAAGAACACTTGATCACATTCAAAAGTGGGAATAATAAATCACAAATTGATTATTTTATGGTTAGGAAGAGAGATAGGAAGATTTGTAAAGATTGTAAGGTTATCCCTGGAGAAAGCTTAACTACCCAACATAGATTAGTAGTGTTAGATATACGCCTTAGTTATAATATCAATAGAGGAAAAATATACACGACTCCTAGAATTAAGTGGTGGAAGTTAAAGGATGGGAAGCAAAACATATTGAAGGAGAAGGTAGGAATACAAGCATTAGATGAAATATATAGCGACTCTAATACGACATGGGATAAGATGGTATTAAAGTTGAAAATAGTAGCTAAGGATGTACTCGGTGAGTCAAAGGGGCATGCACCACCAAGGAAGGAATCTTGGTGGTGGAATGAGAAAGTACAAGAGAAAGTGAAAGAAAAACGAATAGCTTATAAGGAATTATATATTTGTAAGAACGAGGAAAACTTAAAAAAATATACAATAGCCAAGAAAGAGGCTAAGAAAGCAGTGAATGAAGTAAAAAATAAAACTTTTGAACGATTATATCAAAATTTAGATACAAAAGAAGGGGAAAGAGACATTTATAAAATAGCTAAAGCAAGAGAAAGGAAAACAAGAGACCTTAGTCAAATAAGATGTATTAAAGATGAATGCGATAGAGTACTAGTAAATGATAGCGAAATAAAAGAGCGGTGGAAGATTTACTTTCATCAACTTTTTAATGAAAGTTTAGGGGACCAACTTGACTTAGGCAATTTAAGTATTTCAAATGAGTATAGAAATTTTAATTTTCATCGGAGAATTCAAACTTCAGAAGTAGAACAAGCTTTGAAAGGGATGCAAAATGGAAAGGCCGTGGGACCGGATGATATCCCAATAGAGGTATGGAAATGTTTAGGGAAAAAAGGTATTGAATGGCTTACAAAATTATTTAATTTAATATTGAAAACAAAAAAAATGCCTAATCAATGGAGGGTAAGTAGTCTAGTTCCCTTATATAAGAACAAAGGAGACATACAAAATTGTGCAAACTATAGGGGTATTAAATTAATGAGTCATACCATGAAACTTTGGGAAAGAGTAATAGAAAAAAGATTGAGGAAGGAGACCACGGTAACCGAAAATCAATTTGGGTTCATGCCTGGAAGGTCGACAATAGAAGCTATACATCTTCTTAGGCAATTAATTGAAAAATATCGGGAGCAAAAGAAAGATCTACACATGGTATTTATTGATTTAGAAAAAGCTTATGATAGGGTACCAAGAGAAATTATATGGAGAATTCTAGAAAAGAGAGGCGTTAGCGTAACATATATTGACCTAATTAAAGATATGTATGAAGATGTAACGACTAGAGTGAAGACTTCAGGTGGATTGACTGAAGCATTTCCAATAAGGATAGGGTTACATCAAGGATCAGCTTTAAGTCCCTATCTTTTTACACTAATCATGGATGAACTCACTAGGCACATTCAAGATACAGTGCCATGGTGCATGTTGTTTGCAGATGATATTGTTTTGATAGATGAGACACGTGAAGGAGTAAATGCTAAACTAGAATCTTGGCGGGAAACTCTAGAAATGAAAGGTTTTAGGCTTAGTAGAGTAAAGACTGAATATATGGAATTTAAGTTTAGCAATGCTAGACGTAGTGAAACAATTGTTAAGATAGGAGATGATGAGTTGTCTAAAATCGAGAACTTTAAGTATTTAGGATCGTTCTTGCAAAGTGATGGAGGAATTGAGAGAGATGTCTTACATAGAATACAAGCAGGATGGTTGAAATGGAGATTAGCATCGGGTGTCTTATGTGATCGTAAAGTACCTCTAAAACTTAAAGGGAAGTTCTACAAAACGGCAGTTAGACCTGCTATGTTATATGGTGCTGAATGTTGGGCTATGACTCGAGCACATGAGCAAAAGATGAAAGTTGCAGAGATGAGGATGTTAAGGTGGATGTGTGGACATACGAGGATGGATAGAATAAGGAATGAGAGTATTAGAGAGAAAGTCGGAGTTGCATCTATTGAAGAAAAACTTCGGGAGACACGTTTGAGATGGTACGGACATGTACTTAGAAGACCAATAAATGCCCCTGTTAGACGATGTGAAACTATGATAAATACGCACATTAAAAGAGGGAGAGGAAGACCAAAAAAGACTTGGTTGGCAACAATAAAACAAGATAAATTTTATTTAAATCTAGATGATGATATAGTAGGGGATAGAACTCAATGGCGTAAAAGGATCCATATAGCCGACCCCACCTAGTGGGATAAGGCTTTGTTGTTGTTGTTGTTGTTGTTGTTGTATTATAATTTCCTTTAGATTTTGGTATTATTTCATGATTTTTGTAGGGAATTAGAGATTGAATCTTGAACCGAAGGCTTGACTGAACCCAAGGCATGGCTGAACCCAAATGCTGGGCTGTGAAAGTGGGCTGAAGCTGGGCCGACGGGCAAGGATCGATCCATCTATCCTCAACCCCGACGTCATCTGCTGGGATCTCCTCTAGGCTCCCACACACGCGGCCATCTCCCACTTCTGATACACAGGACGCAATTTCTCCACTTCTCAATCGGCTGGAGGGAGAGGGACTCCAGGCGACACCCCCGATTATCTTCTTCCTCCATCTCATCCATCGCCACCAAGGGTCGGCGGTTCCTTCCTCCACCTCGCTGCCGCCGGCCGGACCATCATCCTCTTCCCCACTTCTTTCTCCACCGCAGCCACCTCTTCTCCATCCCGAAGCAAGATTCATTCGGGGCAAACCCTAGAAGCGCCCATCTCTTCCATCGCTTCTTCTCCTTCATCCGGCCGGTAGCCACAGCTCTTCATAGTGCCGGCCGGAGCTGCCTCTCCACCAAAGGGTCGAACACAAGGCGAACCCTAGATGCCAACTGATCCATCTTCCCTTCACAGCAGTTTCCTTCACAGCTTTCTTCCTCACAGCAACTCGACTTCACTTCTTCTTCTTCACAGCAGCGCCTTCGGCATCTGGCAGCAAGTTCTTCCTCCAACCTTCCTCAGAATTGGTTGTTATGTATTGATTGATGAATGTTTGTGATTGATTGTTGAATGCTTGTAATCAATTTCTGTTCCCTATGTTTAAGTTGCTTGCATTTGACTCATTTTGATTCATGCGTGTTACGTGTTCGATGAAATGTCCCAACCAATTGTTTTACTTTAGTTTTGTAATTTCTCAGCTTAGATTCTTGCTACGTTTTATTAATTGAATGTTTCAAGTTTTTCTTATGTTTAAATATGCAATTAGGTTAGATTAGGTTAAGTTTCATTAATGTTTTACTTCCTTAATTTCTTCCTTTATGCTGCCTTGCGTTTCCTTGTCAAGTTAAGTTAGGTTAGATTAGATTTCTTTTTTGTTGTAGGTTTTGCTCCATATTTAGTTTCATCAATGCTTTACTTCAAGTTGTCATTTTCTTTTCTGCAAGTATAGTTTAGATTAGATTAGATCTCCTTTACTCGCATTGTCTTCCCTTAATTAAGATTACATTTCATACTTGCTTGCTAATTTATTTCGTAGTCTTAGCGTTCAAATCCAAACCCCCAGTTTCATATCCCAAAATCCAAAAGCAATAACCTGGAATCCTAGAATTATTAACCTATCATTACATTCCTTGAGAGAGACAACTCGAGTTACTCTATACTACATTTGTTTAGGGGAGTTCGATACTTTAATTGTATTTGAAGCTGTAACGCGACAAAAACGGTTATCAATAGACTTTTGTTTATTCAGAGTGTATTGCTTTCTATGCCTTTATTTTTGCTACAAGTGCTTCTTCCACCGTTATCGATCTTGCATAAATTAGAAATGCTATTTGCAAAGTTCTTTTGGGGATCCACGGATACTAATAAAAGCCTCACTGGGTGGCTTGTGCCGAGATCACTAAACCAAAGCTGGAAGGAGGACTAGGATTGAGGAAATTGGCAGTCATAAGTTTAGCTATGGCAGCTAAGCTTTGGCATAGATTTAGGTAACAAAACACTCCCTGGGCAGTTTTCCTTACAAGTCTTTATTGTAAATCTGATCATCCAGCCGTTATTCCATTGAAAGGTAATGTTTCTTCTTGTTGGCGTAGGATGATCAAAATTTGAGAATTAGTAGAACCATACATAGGCTGGACAATGGGGAGAGGAAAAATAAATTTTTGGTATGATAATTGGTTGGATACTGGTCCATTATTTAAGATTTGTTCCTTGGTGGGAAATCCCAATATAATGGCATCTGATTTTATAGATACAGCAAATTGGAAGCTTGATAGCATTAAAAGATTTCTCCCGAATAGTTTGGTGGCTGAAGTGGCAGAAATTCCAATTCAAGCTGATGAAATTGATCAGATTTAATGGAAGCCTTCTATGGATGGAAAATTTTCTCTTAAATCAGCTTGGAATAAGCTGAGACAGTTTCAGCCTGAGATTCCTATGTGTCGTGCAGTATGGAGTGAACTTCTTAAGCCGAGCATCTCTATTTTTGCTTGGAGATTTTTGAAACAAAAATTACCTGTGGATTCTATCTTGCAAAGAAGGGGAATTGCCATTGCATCCAAATGTCTCTGTTGTGAATCTGTGGAAACCTGGGAACACCTGTTTTATGAGGGGCCTGTGGCTAAAGAGGTTTGGTATTGTTTTGCTAACTTGTTTCGTGTACATAGAGTTCAGCCTCTAGAAGAATGGAGGATAGGTTTGGATTGGTCCCATGGAGGACACATCAGGGAGGCCTTACCTTTCTTGATTTTATGGTACTTATGGGCTGCAAGGAATGAAGCTAAACATAGAAACTTAAAGCAAGATGCGCAGAAGGTCATAAGTAATATAACTAGATATATATTCCTTGGAGAAACTACAAAGGTCATTAGGAGGAAGCATTGGAAAGGTTTTTCTGTAATTGCTATGAAATGGGGTCTGCCCATCAAGATCATTGCTCGAAATAATATCTCTATTGTTTATTGGAAGAAACCAAGGCTTGGAGGATTCAAGTTAAACACAGATGGATGTTCAAAAGGGAATCCTGCAGAATCATCATATGGAGTAATCACTAGGGATCATTTGGGGCATTTCATTTTGGCAAAACATGGGAAATTGGGTGTGAGCTCTAATATAGAAGCAGAATTGAAGGTTATACTTGTTGGTTTGGAGTTATGTGTAATGTACAATTTTTTACCGGTCTGGCTTGAATCAGATTCAATGGTGGCTTTGAAGATTATTAAATCATCGGCTATTTGTTGGGATTATAGGAAGATGATTTTGAAGATTAGAATGTTGATTAAGAGGTATCATGTTTGCTATTCACATGTGTATAGGGAGGCGAACATGGCTGCTGACTATTTAGCCAACCAAGCTTTTAATTATCATGGTGACAAAGTTTTAATAAAGAAGGATATGGATAAATCTCTTTATGGGATATGTAAGATTGATAGGATAGGTCTCCCTTACATAAGACTGAGTCGGAAATTATATTAAGAATAGATCATATTGGTTGGGGAATGGTGAAATATATTATTACATAAAACACAGTCTTTGTGCTTGACTACAGAAGGATGCTGTTGAAGATACTTCTGTTTTTTGCATTGTGGATTCTTATGAATGCGGAGAGTTGGTTATTTTGAGAAATTTTCTGATATAGAATTGAAATTATATTTTGGTTATTCTGTAATTGGCTGACATTCTATTAATAGAAGTTTCCAGGTTTTGTTGTTTTTTCATACTATGTGGAAGCAAAAATTGTGAAGTGGATGAATTTTATTTTAATGGAAGTGAAATGGTTATTAGTCAAGGCAGATTTCTTTTTCCCCTGACCGATTTTGAAAGGTCGAAGTCAGAATTGTTTTCTTTGTTCCCCAGTCTGATTTGTAGCTCATGCATTTGTTATGGAAGAGTAGCAGAATTTTTACTTTGCTTATCTGATGTATCATTGTTATCATAGAATCTCAGAAAAATTACTTTTTCTCAATGTTTCTTTTTCCTATATGATCTGAGATGGAATTTTTGAGAATGTTTGTTATGCTATATGGCCAGAATTTTATAGACATGCAGAGGGTAAGTCTGTGCCAAATGTGCCATTGTACAGAACATTTTAGTTTTGGCAGCTTCTTTATGATCGGGCAGTATGCTGGCTGTATTGAATGACATAACAGAGCTGGTGGTGGTTATCTGATGTATCAATATTTTCTTAAATGTGTACAAAGTCCTTCAATGTAGGACTTTCACTTTGGTTGCCATCTGATGATCATTGATATAGGGGATGTTTTGGTGATAGTTATCTGATGCATCAGTGTTATCAGAATCACAGAAAAACCAATTTCTTTAATGTTTTTTTATGTCTGAGATGGAATTTTGAGAGTGTATGGTATGCTATATGGCCAGAATTTTTTGTAGACACATAGAGGAGCTGAAGATGGTTATCTGATATCTTTTCAGTTTTGGAAGCTTTATGAACAGAAAGTATTGCTGGCAGAATTGCTATGCTGATATGCTGCCTGATTTGCTGGATTTTGTGCTTTCTGAATCTCTGAATTATTACTAGAAAACCACTTTTTCTTAATGTTTTCTTTCTTCATGTATGTCTGAGATGGAATTTTGAGAGTGTATGGTATGCTATATGGCCAGAATTTTGGTAGACACATAGAGGAGCTGGTGATGGTTATCTGATATCATTTCAGCTTTGGAAGCTTCTTTATGAATGGAAAGTATTGCTGGCTGAATTGCTCTGCTGTTATGCTGCCTGAATTGCTGGTTTTTGTGTTTTCTGAATCTCTGAATTATTACTATTATTTTGTTCTTTTCTGTATGTCATTTTGTTTAGTTGGATGTGCCATATGTGAGGAATGAATATATAAACCTCTGGTCATTGAATGTGAAGGAAAGGGAGCAGGAAGGAATTGTTACAGTCTGAATTATGCAAAAGATAAGGATTTCGTTGCTTAGACAATTATATCAGAGGAAATGGATGATGAATGACAGTGATATCAGCTTTAGGTTCCAGCCTAAAGTTCTAATGATGTTAATGTTTTTGCGGTGAAGTGGAGCGGGCTGAGGTTCAAATTTGTAGAATAAAAAGATGTTTCAAGGTTGAATTCTCTTTACATTTCTGTGGTTTGGTTGGTGAATGGATGCACCATAAATATCCATCTAGTCCGTAGCAAACGGCTACGGTAAAGACAAATCAAATCCGTTGATGGCTGAGGTTTTGCCAAAAAGCCTAATAGGGTGAATCGACACACCTCTGGTCTATCTAGTCCGTAGTAACGGCTGCGGTAAAGACATGTCAAATCCGTTTATGGCTGGTCACTTGCCTAAAGTGAACATTGGGTGCGAAAGGAGCTTGGTATGTGATGTGAATGCGGCTGTGATATCTTGATATTTTATTATGAAGAATTGGAAATGACTTGGAAGGTGGAAAGACAGCAAATGCGGCTTCTTGGCTTTGATTATGAAGAATCAACAATGGTGGATACTTTTGAAAGGACGAAAGATAGCAAATGGAAATGAATCGGCTAGAAGAGTTATTACATGGTTTGGAAAAAGCTTTTATCTTTTGCATGGTGTTACCTAAGAAAGAGGATGATACTATTTAGATCACATACTGTAAATCTTCTTTGAATCTTTGTATTTCTATATTAGAAGGTCAGGTTTGATCCTCCTTCCAGTGTGGATTTTCTTTTCAGGAATAAAACTTTCCTTTAAAAAAAAACTTTCATATTTTTACTCAACTCAACTCACTTAAAAAACTATCAATTCTTGTTAGGTATTCCTAACCCAAAAATAATTTTAAGATATACTTATCATGTATGCTATGAAGAGACAATATACAATGAAGAGACGGTTTTCATATATATTCATATGATGACTACAAAATTCAAGATATATTCATAATTTAGTGTATAATATCACATACATAATATAAATTATCACATGAAGGAAATTTCTTACCCTGAATCTAGTTGAGCAATAAATGGATTGCTTATATCCCCTACTAGACGAGGATGTTGTTGGTGCAATTGACCTCCAGAGTTTTAATGTTTGTTTATCAATATATTTAATGGACTTTGGTCAATGTTGACCTAACCAAGGAGAAGTCCTAATTGGAGATTACACAAGGGTGAGAAGTGTTGGAGCAATCTAGGTACCCTAGGTGAGTGTGCAGGATATAGGTACAACAAGAAAATCCCAAGTGGGATCTTGGCAAAGGAAGATCCGACAACAAAAATCGAGGCCAAAGAAAGCTCTAGAAGGTAAGTCGTGAAGGATGGAGAAACATCCGAAGGATGCAAGGCTAATGGAGGAGGCTAGAAGGCTAGGTCTATGTTGGTCAGCGAGGACGAGTGTAGAGTGATTGTACTCGGGGTTGAAACATTAGGTTTAGGGTTTGGGCAGTCGACTGCTGCTAGGAGCAATCGACTGATGGAGGTCATAGAAGAATCAGTCGACTGATTATTCTGTGCAGTCGACTGGTGTCGGTTGAAATTCGAACGTTGGGCTATAACGTTCGAATTCAAGTCTGAACCCCTCGGTTTAGGGTTTGGGTAGTCGATTACTGCTAGGAGTAGTCGACTGATGGAGGGCATAGAAGGAATAGTCAACTGATCCTTCTGTGCAATCGACTGGTGTCGGTTGAAATTCGAATGTTGGACTGTAACGTTCGAATTCGGGTGGAGTAGTCGACTGATGTTGGCACCAGTCGACTGGTAACGGCTAGTTCAGCAACTAAGTTCTATTTAAGAGAACTCGGGATAGCTAGCTAGGGTTGACAAAATAAGATTGGTTAAAGCTTATTAGTAGTCTTTCTTGAGCTCTAGTGTTCTTGACGAGTTTGTGGCGAGGTTTCTCCACCCATAAGGAGCTACACGAGCTAGCCGGAGGTTTTTCGGAGATTCATCCACCAATAGATCGAGATCGCCCACCTTACGGACTATCGTGGAGTATGAGTGTCATCTTCGAACCACATTAAAGGTTTCGTATTAGCGGTTTGATTTTCTTTTGTTAGTTTAGTTTATTTTGTATTCCACTGCGCACTAACATCGTAGGAAGAAGAACCACAAATTAGTGGGTGATCGGCTATTCACCCCCCCTCTAGCCGAGCCATCGATCTTCAACAAGTGGTGTCAAAGCGAGGTTGCTCGTCTACGGAATAATCGTTGGGAGAGAAAAATGCTAGAGGAAGATGGAGTCAAAAGGTCCGCTAGGATGGGATACCCGGATTCCACCTCCATACGATCGAAATGATTTCGATTATTGGAAGAAACGGTTAGAGACTTGGTTCCAAATGAATTGGGACCATTGGACCACATTGGAGGTTCCATTCGAAATTTCGACGGACAAAAAGGGAAAACGTCTCCGACCTCGTTATTGTTGCAAGGAACAAAAGGAGGAAGCAAAGGCGGATAAGGAGGAAATTGTTGATGCAGTCTGACCCTAATTGTTATTTTGGTGTTGACACCGATTTTAGTTTAGGTTGATGAGATGATTATGATTAAGTCATGGACGGGGACTGGGCTTTGGATGAAGGTAAAAAGTCCTAGCTTAGAGGGCTAGGTGTGAAAAGTCCTAGCTTGGAGGGCTAGGTGTGAAAAAGACTTAGCTTGGAGGGCTAGGTGTGAAAAGTCCTAACTTGGAGGGTTAGGTGTGGAAAAGTCCTAGCTTGGAGGGCTAGGTGTGAAAATTCCTAACTCGGAGAGTTAGGTGGTTGAAACCCTGGCTTGGAGGGTCAGGTCCTAGCCTGGAGAGCTAGGTTGGATGAAATCCTGGCTTGGAGGGTCAGGTCCTAGCCTGGAGGGCTAGGAGGATGAAACCTTGGCTTGGAGGGTCAGGTCCTAGCTTGGAGGGCTAGGTTGATGAAACTCTGGCTTGGAGGGCCAGGTCCTAGCTTGGAGGGCTAGGTTGAAGTCTCGGTGTGTGAAACTGGGCACGGAGTCTTGGTCCAAGGGACTGAGCACGAGTCAGGGGAGGCTGGGAGCCAGTTCTCTTGACTTAGAGTGGGTTTGGCCTTGCCTGGATCGGTCTGGTGTCCGATCAGGGAAGTTGGCACGGAGTTCTCTCGTGGATCGGTCTGGTGACCGATCCAGCGATGTCTGATCGGTCTGGTGACCGATCAGGGAACATACGGTGACTTTGGCAAACCTACTAATCGGCTCCTGATCGGTCTGGTGACCGATCAGGGAGCATATAGTGAGTTTGGAAAACTTTCTGTGCGGCTCCTGATCGGTCTGGTGAACGATCAAATGTCGCGAGTTCCTCACTATGACCGATCAGGACCCAGCCTGATCGGTCTGAGCATGTCTTGATCGATCTGGTGACCGATCAAGAGGTTTGGACTGCGAAGCTGGGAAATCACCCTGCAAAGGGGTGGATCGGTCTGGTGACCGATCCACGACTTGGGATCGGTCTGGTGATCGGATCCCGGAGAAGTCGCGATTTCTAATTACGCGTTGGGGACCGATCAGGATGGAGCCTGATCGGTCTGGTGACCGATCAGGAGTCACTCTGATCGGTTCGGTGACCGATCAGTAGCTGACAGCTTTAATTCAAAAACGCTGTCAGAGCTCTGATTTCGTCTGTTTCTCTGCTGATTCGCTACTGATTTCTGCTCCTAACTACTGATTGTTGATACTCTGTTGATTTGTTGAGCTAATGAGCTGCTAAGTGTGCAGGTAACTCAGGTTTACTTCAAGGGAGTCAAACTGAGGCTTTTGCTACGTCAGTTTGGGCAGGTTTCCATCTCAGGTTGCAACGGATGCTGGCGCTGCTGGAGCTGCTAACTGGAGCTCGTCTGTGGGAAGCTCAGGGAGTCCAGGAGAGCTCAATGGTGGGTGAGCAGTTGCAAGTGAGCAGCTGGGAGCTGCAGAGAGGTGGCTGTGACCTGGCGATCAGTGGGAGAGGCTTAAGGGCTTGGTAGCGATGAAGCCTCAAAGAGAGGAGATTTGATCACTTCTTGAGATATCTCTTGTTCTGCTCTTGCGACAACTCTGATCTGTTGAGCATCACTCTGAATCTTGAAACAACCAGCTGTTACTTGAGCACTTGGGAAGAAGAAACAAGAAGCTTGGCGAGTCCATCAGCAAGAAGACACGAAGAAGGGAGTTCTTGCGTGAGATCTGTGCTGAGTGGAGCTCGGTGAGGAGTTTGCTTGTGTTCTTGAGGTTCTAAGTGCTCAGTAAGATTTCTTCTTGTGTTTCCTGTACTTAATACTTCATTCATCTTGAAACGCTGTGGAGAGGTTACTCCACCGAGAAGGAGGTTGCTTTCTATCCGGATTTTTCGGGGCTTGATCTGCCGACGATCAAGGGATCGCCCACCTTAAGGGCACGCCAAGGAGTAGGGGCAAGTTATCCCCGAACCTTGTAAATCCTCTTTGTTAGCGTTTGTAGTTTGCTTTTCATTTCAGCAGTTATACTTTGTTCTTGCTTCCGCTGTGCTACTAACCCTAACTGCAGAGAAGTGTAAAAGAGAAAGCGATTTTTGTGTCTGGCTACATTCACCCCCCCCTCTCTAGCCATCCAAGTACCAACAGTAATGAGAATTATTTTGAATTTATTACCTTCTTATATTATGTCGCGTGTAGGTGAATACAAGAATGCTCATGAGCTATGGAGTACGGTGATAGCTCTTAATGAAAATTCTACATAAGGACAAAAAGTGGAGGAACCCAAGGACAAGGGCTTATTGGTCCAAGTGGAAGAGAATGATCAATCGGAAGTTGAATTGAGTTTAACATCCGAAGATGAGGAGAAAGTGGAATTGTCCACATCCTCAAGTGAGGAAGAAGAAGAGCAATCCAAGATAGAGGAGATCTTGGAAGCTCAACCCACAACCTCAACTACCGAGAAGAGTGAGAAATCAAACATCAAATATTTTAAGTGTGGGAAAATGGGACACTACAAGAATAGGTGTCCTTCATTCAAGAAGGTAAAAGAGAAAACCCTAAACTCAGTAAAATTTATTTGAAAACTAATATGGATTGTAGGGATGGAGTCAAGGATAAGAAGCATATAATTTGCTTCACATGTGGTGAGTGTGGTCATTACCACACAAAATGCCCAAGAAAAAGAGAGCTCAAGAAGCTAGGGCATTTAAATAAATTGGTAAAAAACAGAAGCTCAAGTGAAGGGAGAGCTTTAAAGGTAAAAGGAAAGTTAATTCCTTATTTAAAATTTAATCCAAAATTCAATTCATATATGCTTGTTAGAAATAATGTAGATTATTTACCCAAATATAATCATGGATTTAGGTACAATTATAGGAATAAGGTTAACAAGGTGGATAACCCTAGGAAATCATTATCCAATACTAGACCCGATAAGACCCAAACTACCATGTATAAGGGGAGGAAGGTAGTAAATGATCAATGCATTAATCCTAAGAAGGAGAGACATATGACTAGGAAGGTGGGTAGGCCTAGGAATGTTCAAGATGGACATGTTGACTCTAGGGTTAGAACCCTAGAATTGGAAAATCAAGTCTTGAAGGCAAGGCTTGAGGAAATGGAGAAAGTTCTAGATAGGTTTATTATTGGACCTAGGGGACTTGACATGTGTTTGGGTGGTCAAAAACTCAAACATATCAAATTGGATACTTCTAAGACCAAAAGAATGTCAAATGCTAGGATGACACTAGACATTTGTAAGGGAAGAGTAATCAAGGACAAGGTATCCAAGATTAAGAAGTAAAGATTGTGGGTCAAATATCACCAGAGATACACCGGTGTAGCCTAGTAACTATGGATAAGTCACCTAAGGAGGTGGCTAAGGCAAAGAGCTCAAGGGGAAACTCTGAGAGTCAAATTACAATCCATGATAAATAGATCTCAGAAGGATATCTCCTAGAAATTTAAATGGATCATGAAGTGTGCCAAAGGATTTGAAGATAGATTTGAGTCTCAATCTTTGGGTTTTGACACATATGTGTAGTGTGTCATGCAAGAAATATGACATTGGAGTCATATTGCATGAAAATTCGGCTATTGATGTATAGATACCAAACTAATGCTAGGGATGCATTATGATTTGGTATAAGCAGATACATCAAGAGGAGGTCAAAACTAGGATTTTAGGTCAAGGTTCAATTGAACTATTTAGCTAATTTTGGGTTTTGTGTCAATCTTGGGATCCAAGATATATACATTTTTAAATGTATTTTTTCAAGTAGACACGGGTACCACAAACCTCTCCATAAAATTTGAGAATTTTTAGAGATTTATAGAATTTCTGGTGTATTTCTAAAATTGGGTTCAAAATGCAAAAATAGACTGATATCAGGGTATCAATCGACTGGTGCAGGGACCAGTCGACTAATAATTCTGTAAGGTTGGTTTCGATAGGGGTTAGTCGACTAATAACTGTCTCAATCGACTGATACGCGCTGAAACTGCTTTCAGCAGTCAAAAAATATCCAAATGATTGTAAACAGATGTATAATTTTATGGGGGTTAATCACAATGTTTATAATCATTAGAGGTTAAAGAATTCAATAATTGAGATATTGTTGAAGTTCTTTTTAATGTATGACAAAGGGGGGAGAAGTGTTAGGTTTAATTGGGAAACCATGACATCTTTGCATGAAATCAAAGCTCAAAGGGGGAGCTTAGATGAAGGGAGAGCAATGGTTGCTATTTTGTTGCCAAAAGGTGAGAAGTACCTTTGCAAGGAAATCCAAGCTCAAGGTGGAGCTCAAGTGAAAGGGAAGTCTAAGGTTAGGTTCCATGATTTTTGCTCTGTTATTGTTTCCCTAACTTAAACGGGTTGTCAAATATTAAAAAGAGTGAGATTGTTGGAGCAATATAGGTGCCCTAAGTTTTGATGTATGGGCAAAGGTTTATGATATGTTTGTTGTTATATTTGATATGCATTGTGAGTGTACAAAATACAGATACAACAAGGAAAGTCCAAGTGGAATCTTGGCAAAGGTAGACCCGACAACAAGGACCGAGGCTGAAGATCACAGAAGGATCATAATAGTCCTAACTGATTGTTAGGACTATTAGAGGATCCGACAACAAGGATCGGAGAGGCATCCGAGGGGCACAAGATTGATAGAGGTGGCTAAAAGGCTAGGTCTAGGTTGGTCGGACAAGGACGAGTGCAAAGTGATTGTACTCGGAGCTGAAATCCTAGGTTTAGGATTTGGGTAGTCAACCGCTGCTAGGAGTAGTCGACTGATGGAGATCACAGAAGGATCATAATAGTCCTAACTGATTGTTAAGTAAGAGAAAGTCCTAACTGGAGGTTAGGCATATGAGAAATTCTAACTGGAGGTTAGAAAAGGGAAAGTCCTAATTAGAGGTTGGGCAAGTGAGAATTCTTAGAAGAGTGAACTACAAGCATAGGGAAAACCTTAGGAGAGTGAGCCTAGGTAGTGAAAAGTCTTGAAGAAGTCAACTTTAAGCAAGTGTGTCCAAAAGGTTTTCAGTTGATCAGGTTAATCAAACACTAAGCAGGACTAGAGAAAGTCTAAATAGTTCTGAACAACCAAATGTTTAGCTGGTGAGTTGAAGTAAGCTCCTAGAGTGGAGTAGTAAGGTCATATCCCAGTCGGGACAAAGGGCAATGATCTGACAGAAGAAATCAATGGAGGTTTCTAAGTCAAGATCAAGACAATCCTAACTGTTATATATATGTGTGTGTGTGTGTGTGTGTGTGTGTTTGCAGGATTATTATTATCTATATACTTGTTGTGATAACTTGGTTTTGCAGAAAGTATGTTTTGAGTCAGTCGACCGAATGGTTCAGTCAAGCGAACTGTTTAGTCAATTGATTCGAGTGGATAAGCACATTGCGATCCAAAACCTAGCAAAGAAGTAAAGTGAGGATCAATCGACTTATCAAAGTTGGAAAGTGCAAAAGAATCGATCGGATCATGCGAGTAAAGAAACCCTAGGGATCCATTGACGGATAAAGTTTATCAGTGAATCGAACAACATGATTTTGTTGGGATTGATGGCCCGGATAGAGGGGGTAAATAGTCGATCACCTACTCAATTCATGGTTCTCTTCTTCCTACATGTATTAGTGTGCAAGCGAAATAAACTAACACAAACAAGAAGATAAACCGGTTTAACGTGGTTTGGAGATAAAGCTCCTACTCCACGGTAGTCCGTAAGGTGGATGATCTCAATCCGTCAGTGGATGACTCCCCAAAAAATCTTCGGCTAGCTCGTATGGCTTCTTGTAGGTGGAGAATCCTCAACACAACCTCAACAAGAACTCTGAGCTTGGTAAATTACTAATTGGTCTTTAACCAAGACCAATTTCGTCAATCTTGCTCAAGCAAACCGAGCTCTCTTAAATAGAGCTCGTTGTTGATTCAACCGTTACCAGTCGACTAGTGTTGGCACCAGTCGACTATCAGCTATCGAATTCGAACGTTACAGCCCAACATTCGAATTCAACCAACACCAGTCGACTGCACAGAAGATCAGTTGACTGATTTTTCTGTGACCTCTACCAGTCAACTGATCCCATACGAGTCGACTGGGAAAACCCTATACCTAGGGTTTCCCTTCCCGAGTACAATTCACTCACACTCGGACCCTCACGACTCACTTGACTCTTCCTTTACAACTTTGACTCTTGCCTTCAAGCCTTCTTCGCTTTGGCTCTTGCCTCTCGGATGCATACAAGCCCGTGGCTTATCTCCACATGTCATCCTTCGCGTATGCCTCGAAGTATGCTTCCCTCGGCTCATCGTTGTTGCCTTGTCCACGGTCCCTCGGATGCCTCTCCATCCTTCACTGGACTCGAAGTCGTCAAGCTGAGTCATATGTGTATCCTACAAAACCTGCACACTCAAATATACATATCAAATACAAGGGTGAACCTAACTTAAACCCTTTGCCCAAATATGAAAACACATGGTCCTACGGACCATAGATTGTCTCAATAATCTCCCTCTTTTCGATGTTTGGCAATACGTTTAAGTTAGGGAAAACAAATAACAAATCACAATGCTAAAAACATTTGGAATTATGTTGCCAAGGCTACATCTTAGACTTACACCGTCAATGTATATTCAATGCAATGTAAATAATGCGTGGATTCTATCATAAAGCATCTCTCATACCTAAACTCCCCAATGAGTTAGGCATCCCCGACACATAAACTCCCGAATTAGTTAAGATTTTTCACCAAAAGGCTTTTTAAGAACCTCTCCAAGGCTCCCCTTACACTTGGGCTTACCAACAGCTTTTTAAGAACCTATCACAAGACTCCCCCTTTGCTAATACATGAGCAACAATGCTCCCCCTTTACCTAAGTTCCCCCTTAAGTTAGGATTTCTTGCAAAAATACATAAGATTTTTCCAATTAAATATTAATTCTTCTCCTTTGTCATACATCAAAAAGAACTCCAATAATATCCCAATCATTAGATTCTTTACCCTCTAATAATCATAAACAGTGTGTCTTAACCCCCGATAAGATTATACACATATTTACAATCATTTGGACACTTTTCAATTTGCTGAAAATAATTTCAGCATGTATCAATCGACTGAGACAATTACCAGTTGACTGGTCCCTATCAAAAAAACAACTCATAGAATTATCAGTCGACTGCGCTCTGCATCAGTTGACTGATACCCTGATATCAGCTCATTTCTGTATCTTGAACCCAATTTCAAAAATACACCAGAAATTTCATAAATCTCTAAAAATTTCTAAATTTTTTGGAGATGTTTATGGTACCTATGTTTATTTGGAAAAAATACATTCAAAAATGTATCTATCACCAATCCCAAGATCGACACAAAATTCAAAACTAGCTAAATGGTTCAATTGAACATTAACCTAAAGTCCTAGTTTTGGATTCCACTTGATATATTTGCCCATACCAACCCACAATGCATCCCTATCATTGGTTTATATGACATTTATACATCAACATCCAAATTTTCATGTAATATGACCTCAATATCATATTTCTTATATGAAACACAATTACACATGTGTCAAATCCCAAAGGTTGAGACTCAAATTCGTCTCCAAGCCCTTTGGCACATTTCATGGTCCATCTAGACCTCTAAAAGATATCCTCCTAAGATCCATTAACCATGGGTCCCAAATTTGCCCTTAGAGCTCCCCCTTGAGCTCTTAGCCTTAGTCACCTCCCTAGGTAACTCATCCACAATAACTAGGTCACACTGGTGTACCTCCGGTGATTCTTGGCCTACAAACCTAACTTTCTTAACCTTGGATACCTTATCCTTGGTTAAGCTCTTATTCCCTTTAACGTTGAACACTTTGTCCTTAATTAAGGTACTTTTGCCCTTTTTTTTACTCCCTTGCCATTTTTGGACTTTTTTCTTACTATAGTTATATAATACTCTTGCATATGACTTTTCCTTAGCATTGGAGAACTGAGACCGGTATTCCAAACCTGATCTATCATTATTGGGTTTTTGGTTCCCTAACAATTTATCTAATCTTTTAGATCCAATAGTGAATCTAACTAGGATTTTCTCCAATATTTTTTCAAGCTTTTGCTCTCAAAGCTTATTTTTCCCTTTCTAGGTTCCTAATCCTAGAATCAACATCCACCCTGGACATTCCTAGGCCTACCCTCTTTCCTAGGCATATGTCTCCCTTTTTTGAGATTAATGTCTTGGTTCTTAGGTCTAGTGTTCCTGATTTTATCATGATGCATGAATTGTCTTGGGTTTTGATATGCATTATTATCCCTATTCCTAACATGATATTTGAATCCAAAATTATGCATGAGTAAATAATTTATATTATTCCTAACATGAAGGAATTTAAACTTGATTTATACTTAAAATTAGGAATTACCTCCCTTACCCTTATAGCTCCCCCTTGATGTGAGCTCTTCTTTTTCTCTTTCTTCTCCCATTTCATCAAATGCTCCAACTTCTTGAATTCTCCCTTCCTTAAGCATTTGGTGTGGTAGTGGCCCCACTTACCACATGTGAAGCATCTAATGTGCTTCTTCTCCTTCTTCTCTCTACAAATCAAATTAGATTTTACATGAATTGACTTGAGTTTAGGGGTTACCTCATTCTTACCCAATGGGCACTTATCCTTGTAGTGTTCTTTTTCATTGCATCCAAAGTAAATTATGTGGTCTTTTGATTTTGCTTTAGTGGAGGTGCTAGGTAGGTTGACTTGTTCTTCAACATTTAATGAAGTGGATGATCCCTCATCTTCTTGTGCCACTTCACTTGAGGAGGTGGATGGTGTTTCTTCTTCCTTCTCCTCCTCCTCAGATGTTGAACATGAATCAACTTTCGGTTGCTCCACCTCTACACCTTGGACAATTAAACTCATCTCTTTAGGCTCTTCCACTTCTTATGCTTGTGTAGAATTTTCATGAAAAACTATCATCTTACTTCATAGTTCATGAGCATTCTTGTATTTACCTACACGACTAATCACATCATTAGGCAAAATGTTAATTAGAATTGAAATTATCTTCTTATTTGTCTTTGATTGTGATTGTTTCTCCTTGGTCCAATATCTTGGTCGGAGTTTCTTTTCATGCTAGTCTCTTGGGGCTTTGAATGGTTCTTCAATGACTATCATCATGTCCTAATCCATGTCGAACCAAATCTTCACCTGCAACCTCTATTAATCGAAGTTGTCGCGATCGTATGGAGGTGGAATGGTGATGTTGTCCCTCAATTTTTCTTCAAATGTCATTTTCCTCTAACACTTTGCTCTCTCGGCGGTTAGTCCGTAGACGAGCGAACCTTCACTCTGATACCATTGTTGGGATAGATGGCCCAGCTAGAGGGAGTGAATAGTCGATCACCCACTCCATTTGTCGTTCTCTTGTTCCTACACGTGTTAGTGCACAAGCGGAATAACAATTAAACTAAACTAACACAAACAAGAAGACAAACCGGTTTAACGTGGTTCATGATGGGTATGGCTTGGCAGGTTTCCTAAGCGAATACTTGGTCATCCTTGAGAGACATCTCCATGTCTACGGATTAAAAATTAATCTGAATGGAGACCCATCTCTCAAACGACCGTCTCGTCATCGTATTGATCAATTCGAATTACAACTTAGTCAATCTCAAAGATCTAGCCTTGTAATTCGCCTAACCAATCGATCGCGGAAAAGACGACGAGTAGATCGCTGATTTTTGTGTTTATTATCGAGGTCCAATAATTAATTATCAAACATTAATTAAAGAATTAATTAAACATGATAACTAATTATTTCATCATATAAAATGATAAGAACAAAGAGGGAGCCAAGAGAGAAATATACTTCTCTTTACCTCGTAGTATTCTACCTTATGTCCCTTCCCTCTTGGATGTCGTGTGGGCGACGGGCTACCAAGAACCGAAATCACCAAGAGGCTCCAATTATCCACCTTCTTCACAAGCCAGCACAACCCTAGCTCCTAGGGTTATCGCCGGCCCCTTGTTCTTCCCCTCCTCCTTGCGCCGCCGGCCTTCCAAGGACTCCAAGTCCCGCCGGCCTCAAGGAAGCACCGAAGAGGGACTTGAGGAAGAAGATGAAGAAGAAAAGGAGAAAGGAAATATCCTTTCTTGCCTCCAAAACCCGCCGGTTCCCTCAACCAAGCTCTCGGCGCCGCAAGGGTGTTGCCGTCGGTTCTTCTCCTCCTCCCTAGCTTGTGTCCGACGCCAATCACCACTGAGGTGATGAGAAGAGATTGGTGGAGAGAAGAAGCATAAGAGTTGATTGAAATCACCCCCTTCCTTGCTTCTATTCGGCCACCATCTTCCTTCTTCACAATCGGCACCCACAAGCCCTAGGAGAGAGAAAAAGATTAAGAGAGAAGGGAGAAGAGAGAAAACCCAAGGGTGTGATCAATAATTGGATTAGCCTTGGTTTCTTGATTCCATGGGGTATATATAGGGCTAAGGTAGGGACATGAGGAGGAGTTGGGTCTTGGCCCGCTAATGGATCCAAATCCGATCCATTAATAAAAATCCATTTCACTAAAGGATTTCCATTGAACTTTCTCACCAACCCCCATATTTTCATATGGGATCCACCTATTATGAGGACATCCATCTCCCCGTGTTTAAGATATCGAATGCCCGTCGATTAATTTAAATTACTGACAATTTTAATTAATCAACATCTAACTCCTTGACTAGTACCACTCAACCTTATCATCATGTTGGATCAAATCCACCTGCAGGGTTTAACATGATAAACCTTATGAGCTCATCAAGGGGGCATCATCATCTCGACTCACCAGGACACGGATGTTGGATCGTAGAAACTCGATAGAGGGGGGGTGAATATCGAGATCAAATCTTTTCGGAAGAATAGAAAAAATACACAGCGGAAAGTAATAAATCAATCACGAACACAGGTTGGTTTTACTTGGTTTGGAGTCGCAGTCGACTCCTACTCCAAGGCCCACGGTCCTTGACCGTTTACTTTGGGCAATTCTATTGTCGTAAAAATAGTTTTACAAATTTAGTACAGAAATAGAATTGAAATTTAAACTTGCAACACTTTCGTTACCAACGCCCGAGGTGGATCGAATTTCGGAGCAAAGGGTCAGCAGTGGTGCTGGAATCTCGAAGTCAAAGTTTGTCGAAGCGTAGCGCTTGAACGAAAGTGCTTGGAGCGTTGAGACCGATGTGTTCTGAAACCTTGGGGCTGAACCCCCTTTTATAGCGCACCCATGGGGGCGCCTGTGTCGATGGGGGTACCTACACGTGGCCTTCCCTGTGCGATCTCTTATCCGCATGCTCGGTCAGCGCTTATCCATCTTCACTGGGGCGCCTGAGCTGATGGGGGTGCCCGTATAGTCCCGGGCGCCTGAGCTGAGTACGTCTAGAGGCTTCGTGGCAGTTTGCTTCGCTTGCTTATGTTTTGCCTTTGCACTGGGGCGCCCGTATCCATACGGGCGCCTAGCCCCAGTGAGGTGCCTCACTCCATTGAGGCGCCTCAGCTGTAGAAAACCAGTCCTTCAATCCCTGCAACCAAGGTTAGTTCCAAAACAAAAAGAAGCAAACATGTTAGCCATTATTTATAGCCTAAGCTGTCTTGGTTCTGACTTTGGGTCTCCCAAATGGAACCCTAGGTCGAACCGACGCCTAATGTTCCCTCTATGGGGAACGCGTCCTCACCTACTCCACTTGGGAGAATTTACCTTTTTGTCAACCGGCTCCTCCGGTTGGACTTTTGCCTAGCTTTACTCACCAAGTCTTCGTGCCCAGTCCGTGACGAAGACTTAGTGCCCAGCTTTACTCACCAGGTCTTCGGTGCCCAGCCCTCGGCCAGGTCTTAATGCCCAGTCCACGACCAGGACTTATTACCCAACCTTATGTCAGGACTTAGCTGCCCAGCCCGCGGCCAAGACTTAGTGCCCAATTCTTAGAACCAGGCTTCGTGCCTAGTGTTCCTGGGACTTTTCCTGCACACTTGAGTAACATCGTTAGAGCACCAATAATACTTAACTTTAAACCCTTTGCCAATATCAAAACAAGGTTCGATATGGTGCTTCCGGCACCAACAATCTCCCCCTTTTTTATTTATGGCAACACAATTCAAAGTTAAGTAAACATTATAACCTTTAACAAGAGAAGGTAAAAACCAATAAATTTTAGCAGTTTTGAGCAGAGTAAAGTTTATAACCAAATGTAGTTTTGAAGCTTCCTAAACAAATAAATTTTATTTCTCATCCTTCCCCTGCAATCCAGAATGATTGTATTATAAAACACTTAACTTTGATCTTTCCTCCCCCTTTGACATATATCAAAAAATTATTCATGGGTGAACAAAATATCTAATAGGGAGTTTTGAGTTTTTGTAAAACTTTTAAGTTTTTGACAAAGTGTTTTTCAAAAATAGAGTAAAAGCATTTGCATCAACAAAAAACTTTTTACACTTAGACAATTCTATATTTTGAAAAGTTTTGCAAGCCTAAATTTTGTTTAAAAAAACTTTTACTTACAAGGTTTTGCAAAAAGGATTCTACCAAAAAAAATTTACTTAGGCAAAATTTTGAAGCCAAATTTCACTTAAAAATATTTTCACTTTGAGAATCAGGAAAATTTTGAAAAGAAATTTTGCACACTTAGAAGAATTTGCTTGGAAACACTTTAGGCATTTGAAAAACAAAATCTGTAAGAAATTTCTATATAAGTTTTTCATCAAAAAAACTTTACTTAGAAACATTTGCCAAAATTTTCAAAAAATATTTGCTCAGATAAATTTTGTTTACTAAGGAAAATTTTACTTAGGAAAAAAACATGTACTTAAAAAAAAATTGAAACACTTAGACATACTTAGAAAAGTTTGAAGCACTAGAAATACTTGAAAGCACTTGAAGTATTTTGATAGTACTTTAAAATTTTAACAGCACTTAGCACTTAAAAAAAATTTGAAGTACTTAGAAATTTTTTGCTTTACTTTTTGAAAAAGAGATAAAAAGTTATATATTTTTGAAAAAAAAATTCCCTTCTCTCTTTCTTTCTCTCCCCCTTAATGTGAAACTCTTCTCCTTGAAGCTTTTCGAAAGAATACTTGAAAAGAGTTCTAAGTATAAACATACTCATAAGTTCAATTTGAAGTGATATTTTGAAACAAAATTTTCTGGGTATCACAAAGGAGATTCTAAGTTAGAAAAACCTTAGGTTAAAGTGAAAATATTTTTGAGAGCTTCTAAGATAGACTTTCTTTGAAAAGGGGGAAAAGTTTAAGGAAGAATTTAATTTTCACTTTTTCTACTCTCCCCCTTGGCCATATATCAATAAAGAACTTTTTTGAAAAATATATTTTGAAAGAAATTTAAAATTTGTGTATTAGAGCTTATGAGTCTTGAAAATATAAAAATTTGTGCGAAAAAATAATGTCAAGAATTATGATAATTTCTAAGTAACAAAATTTTGAAAGAATGAAGAATTGATGCTCAAAAACAAAATTGGGGTCAAGTAGTGTATATTCTTATTGAGTCCATGCATGATAAGCAACAAAAAATATTTAATCAATAAGTTTACTTATTTTGAATATTTTGAAAAATGCAAATACTTAAAAAAAAAATGCAAGTACTTTTGAACAAAATTATGCCTTTTTTTTAAAAAATATTAGTACTATTGAGAAATACTATACATTTTTGAAAAATACTAGTGCTTTTGAAATATTGTCTTTAAGACATAATATTTTGCTTGACTTGGTTTCTTTTCCAGTCTGACACAATCCTGGGAAGCCTTGTTAACTACAAAGGCATTTCCCTAAGTGTCCTAAAAATTTTCCAAACTCAAGAAAATATTATTTCAAAAGGTATTTCAAAAATGATTTTATAAGCCATAAAAATATTTAAAATAATAATATTTTGAAAGACAAATTACTTATGTTTTCGACAAAATTTTAAAAATATAGTGTATGAAAACATATTATTTTGAAATGTTTAATAACTCTTTTAATTTGACCTCCCCCTAAACTTGACCCAGTCCTAGGAAGCTTATTGACCACAAGTACTCTTCCTCTGAGTCTTTAGGATTTGGTACAAATCATAAGAATTATCTACCAATTCCAAAAACTAATTGCCAGGCAAAGTTTTCGAAAAATATTTTTGTTTTGACTTAAACTCCCCCTGTATCTGACACCGTCCGACTCTATCTAAGTGCCTTAAGGGACTTCAGTGTTAACCAAGTTTGACTGATCAGTAATTAAGTTAATCAAGTCCTAGATCATGTAGGACTGATGTCGTCGATAGAGGGGGGGTGAATATCGACCATTAAAATCTTTTCGTTAACTTTGTAGAAAACTTTCGTTCGTTCTGGACACAGAGCTAGTAGCGGCGGAAAAGCAGTAGAACGAACAAAACAAAAGACTGTTTACACGCGGGGTTTATTTACTTGGTTCCCGACCCCCCAGGGTCAGTACGTCCAAGGCCTATGTACTCAGCGTGAGTCCACTATTGGTCTCCTTTTCGGAATTTCCGGAGGCGGAGAAACCCGTCTTACAGTACAATAATTGCAATCACAAATATAGAAAACTAATTGCAGTATAATTAAAGCAAACCGAACAGAGCAAGTTCGAAGCTTGGCTGATCTGGACCTCCGAAGTGCCGCGCACTTCCTCCTGGAGCCTCCCGGTCGTAGAGCCTCGTCTTTAGCGCGTTGTCGTCGGTCAGAGTGATCAGAATGACACTTGGCAGTTGTGTTGGAAGCAGAGGAGTCGAAGCCCCTTTTATAGCACTCCTGGGGGCGCCCTGGACGCTGGGGGCACCCCGATAAACCCGGTCAAATCTTATCCCCGCGTCAACCTCGCCGCAGCTAATAAAACCTTTGACCAGGGTGCCCCGGACCTCCCGGGCGCCCTCATGAAGGCTTATCTGTGTTTCGGACTCGAAACTGCACATACAGGTTTCAACCAGGGCGCCCCCGTCGTTCCGGGCGCCCCGCTTGACAACTATTCTGCTTACATCACCAACACCTGTTTTTTACACTTTGGCTTGGGCGCCCCCAACACTGGGGGCGCCCTAGATGATGGGGGTGCCCCCACTGATGGGGGCGCCCTGCTTCAGGGCTTCCAGCTGCCTGCTTTGTCTTCGGTTCTTGGTACCTGCAAGATACACAAACACAAAGCAAATGTACATACAATATTAATCTTAAGGACTTGGTTCGGACTTCGGATCTCCACGAAACCTTAGGTCGAACCGGCACAAGTTCCCATCCCCGAGAACTAGCCTTTCACCTACTCCTTTCAGGAGACGATTGCCACCCAGTCCTTCGGGTGGACTTTTGCTTAGCTTCCGATTACTCCGGATCTCGAGACGCCCGAACCCCGACCCGTCTCTACTCCTGTCCTTAGTCATCGCTCAGCTAAGTTGCTCAGTCCCTTGGACCAAGACTTTATTACCTAGCAGTCCTTCGCCAGGTGACTAGCAGTCCTTCGCCAGGTCTTCATTCCCTAGCAGTCCTTCGCCAGGTGCCTAGCAGTCCTTCGCCAGGTCTTCATTCCCTAGCAGTCCTTCGCCAGGTGCCTAGCAGCCCTTCGCTAGGTCTTAGAGTTTCGATACCTAGCAGCCCTTCGCTAGGTGCCTAGCAGCCCTTCGCTAGGTCTTAGAGTTTCGATACCTAGCAGCCCTTCTCTAGGTGCCTAGCAGCCCTTCGCTAGGTCTTAGTGTTCCAATGCCTAGCAGTCCTTCGCTAGGTGCCCAGCAGCCCTTTGCCAGGTTTTAGGGTTTCGATGCCTAGATTAACTAGGACTTTTCTTCAACTTAGGTTACTTCTCCTTTGCTCCCCTTTGTCTATTCAATGTATCACTGACTTAAGTATATTGTCAAACATTAAAACACTTAAAGGAGAACATCATTGATGCAACTTGCACCAACAGATCATAGTTTGATCAGTTCATTAAAGTGAATTTTGAAAGAAAATGTAAGATTTTAAACATTAATGAACTAATGACATAAAAAGTATGTTAACCAGAAATCATATTACAGCATAAAAAACAGCAAGCTTAACTTTGACAAAGGTATCTAAGATTTAGTTAAAATTTGACTAATGACATAAAAAGTATGTTAACCAGAAATCATATTATAGCATAAAAAATAGCAAGATTAACTTTGACAAAGGTATCTATGATTTAGTTAAAATTTGTGTTGACAAAGGTATCTAAGGTTTAGTTAAAATTTGTGTTAGATTCAAATCTGACAATAGTAAAGTGAATTTGATTTTCAATAATTGGCTTCCAGGTCTTGGCGAGGCACTAGGCCTTCTTTGGTCGTAGCCTTATTGGATCAACAACTCTTTCCTCGACAAAGCCTTTTACTGAAAATTCATCTTCAAATTACTTCTTGAAAGATTTTGGTCTAACTAGTTTGAGTCTTGGATCAGTAGCTTCGACTAGTTCCACCAGACTAAACAGACCAAGTAGGGCATACTTGACCTTATTAGAAGGGCTTCCCTAACGTACTATCATCTCACCTCCATCCAATACTATGTTGTTCAAATTTTAATTAAACCGTTTGTCCTTAAACTATCCAATTCTAAATCCAAGCAAAAAAAATTAAGTAAAATTATAATGAGGGGAAATTTCTGGATTTTCTAAGTTAGCAAGATTATTAATTAGTTTTTCTAGTATATCAATTTTAATTTTCAAAGTCTCATTTTCTTGTCTTAACATTTTGAAATTTGAATTTGTTAATATACATGATTTAATTAAGTTACTTAGGCATGTGTCCATATCTAAATTTGACCAAGAGTGATTAAGTAAACTATCAGCATTCATAGTAAAGAGTGGATTTTCATATAAATTAAAGTTACCCATCTTGATAGGTTGTCCTGGATTTTTGGCTCTTTTATCTGTGCATTCATCTTTGTAATGCCTAAACTCCTGGCACTTGAAGTATTGGATGCGACTTTTGTCCTTTCGTGCTTTTGAAACTGGTTCCTTTGTCGCCGTTGATGGTGTCGTTCGTATCTTACGAGTAGGACATTTACTTTTGTAATGCCCTCTCTCCCTGCATGTGTAACAAATTATTTGATTTTTAACATTTGAATTTACACTTTTACCTTTTGATTCCTTATTGGGAATCTCCCCCTTGATTCTTGCCGCCTCGGATCTAGACTCATCTTTTGATTCTGGTTTGGATTCGGCTTCGGATTCGGGTTCAGACTTTGACTCGGCTGTCTGTATTTGGACCGAGAGTGCAAGATAACTTAGTTGATCTTCTTCTTCGTCTGATTCGTCTGATGATTTGAACATCACACCTTCAAAGACTTCAATATCGGAGCTCTCTTCGTGTAGGTTGATCAGCTTCTCCCACATCTCTTTAGCACATTCGAATGGTCCGATCTGCTTCAATTCTTCATTGGTTAGGCCACATTATAGGATTGCAGTCGCCTTTGCATCTGCCTCGATCTTCCTCAGAGTTGGTTTGTCTAATTTATCCCAGGCGATCGACATTCCATCTTCTGTAGGTATTGTAAACCCTGTTTGGATTATCATCCATAAATCCATATGGGTCTTTAGGTGGGATTCCATTAGACCCTTCTAGGTTCTGAAGTTCTCGCCAGAGAATAGGGGTGGACGAATACTATTCCATTCTTGATTGGCCATTTAAAATAATCCTTGCATACAAAAGAAATAACTGAAATATACCAAGACTTGATCTTGGATTAGTAGTGCGGGAGAGAGAAAAAAACTAGCTCAAAAGGTGTTGCACTAATTTTGAGATAAAATAAAAAAAATTATGACAAATTTTTGAAAATGTTGACTTTATCAATTCTGATTAATGATGAAAAAGTAAGAATTCAATTTTGGAAAAAATTTGCTCAATTAAGGTAGCACGAATTTGAGAAAAATATTAAAAATAATAAAAAAATTTATTACAATTTTAAAAATTGATCGTTATATTAATTCTGACTTATGGTGAAAAAGTAAGAATTAGAAAAAAAAAATTCGAAAAAAAATTCTCAAACTGGTGGTTGCACCAAATTTGAGCCACCCGTTCTAATATCACTTGTTGGATCGTAGAAACTCGATAGAGGGAGGGGTGAATATCGAGATCAAATCTTTTCTGAAGAATAGAGAATATAACACAGGTTAGTTTTACTTGGTTCGGAGTCGCGGTCGGCTCCTACTCCCAGGCTCACGGTCCTTGACCGTTTACTTTGGACAATTCTGTAGTCATAAAAATAGTGTTACAAATTTAGTACAGAAATAAAATTGAAATTTAAATTTGCAACACTTTCGTTACCAACGCCCAAGGTGGATCGAATTTCGGAGCGCAGAGGGTCGTCGTCGGCGATGGAATCTCGAAGTCGAAGTTTATCGAAGCGTAGCGCTTGAACGAAAGTGCTTGGAGCGTTGAGAGCAATGTGTTCTGAAGCCTTGGGGGTGAACCCCCTTTTATAGCACCCATGGGGGCGCCTGTGTCGATGGGGGCGCCTACACGTGGCCTTCCCTGTGCAATCTCTTATCCGCAGGCTCGGTCAGCGCTTATCCATCTTCACTGGGGCGCCTAAGCTGATGGGGGCGCCCGTATGGTCCCGGGCGCCTAAGCTGAGTACGTCCAAAGACTTCGTGGCAGTTTGCTTCGCTTGCTTCTGTTTTGCCTTTGCATTGGGGCGCCCGTATCCATACGGGCCCCTAGCCTCAGTGAGGTGCCTCACTCCATTGAGGCGCCCCAGCTGCAGAAAACCAGTCCTTCGATCCCTGTAACTAAGGTTAGTTCCAAAACAAAAAGAAGCAAACATGTTAGCCATTATTTACAGCCTAAGCTGTCTTAGTTCTAACTTTGGGTCTCCCAAATGGTACCCTAGGTCGAACCGACGTCTAATGTTCCCTCTACGGGGAACGCGTCCTCACCTACTCCTCTCGGGAGAATTTACATTTTTGCCAACCGGCTCCTCAGGTTGGACTTTTGCCCAGTTTTACTCACCAGGTCTTCGTGCCCAGTCCGTGACCAGGACTTAGTGCCCAGCTTTACTCATCAGGTCTTCGGTGCCCAGCCCTCGGTCAGGTCTTAGTGCCCAGTCCACAACCAAGACTTATTGCCCAACCTTATGTCAGGACTTAGTTGCCCAGCCCGCGGCTAGGACTTAGTGCCCAATTCTTAGAACCAGGACTTCGTGCCTAGTGTTCTAAGACTTTTCCTGCACACTTGAGTAACATCGTTAGAGCACCAATAATACTTAACTTTGAACCATTTGCCAATATCAAAATAAGGTTCGATATGGTACTTCCGGCACCAACAACGGATTCCGTCAATAATCAACGACACACCATGTAATTAATATTATTTCTCAACTTACCGGGCCTATCGATTTAGCAGAATAAATCTCGTCCATTGGTAAATCAAAGAAATAAAATACTAAATACACATGCCCGTTATTATATCGGGATTTAGAGATTGTACTCCATAATAATTCGAGGTTCGATCCAATTATAAAGTCAGTACAAATTATATCACCTCTATTTTGGCACCGCTCAATGCACACAAAGCACACTAGTGTAATTTTATGGTCAAGATAAACCACACCTAATTACACTACAACCATCCCGATGGTTTGTCCAACTCCATCTCGGTTGTGAGCCTTTGCTTATACTCTACAAGAAACTGATAACATGATCTTTTATGCGTCAACACACGCCATATTATCTACAATGCAAAGTATTAGACTGTTATGCATATACTAATCTAAACATGCAACTGTGTCGTTGTGATTCTCTTTCAAAATGTGGATGTTTATATATAAAAAGACAAGTCTTTTAGTATACATCCTAACAATCTCCCACTTATACTCAAAGACTCTGATGTCCTCACACTGTCATACATCTGACTCCCATATCCTCCACATGTCGATCAAAAGCTCTTGCCGGAAGGGCCTTAGTGAAAGGATCCACCAGGTTGTCCTCCGATGCAATCTTAGCGGCAACTACTTCTCCTCACTTTACGATTTCTCGTATCAAGTGGTACTTGCGCCCCCGTTTTGGGTTTTCCCCACTGAGCCCTGAACCCGTGGGGAAAATTATCATCCCTAGTCTCCACATGTCATCCTTCGCGTATGTCTCGATGTCCGCTTCCCTCGGCTCATCGTTGTTGCCTTGTCCATGGTCCCCAAGATGCCTCTCCATCCTTCATCGGACCTAAAGTCGTCAAGCTAAGTCATATGTGTATCTTGCAGAACCTGCACACTCAAATACACATATCAAATACAAAGGTAAACCTAACTTAAACTCTTTGCCCAAACATCAAAACACATAGTCCCATGGACTATAGATTTCCTCAACAGATTTATGGGATCAAGCGGATCTGATCAGAGCAAACAAGGAAGTGCTTTGAGATTAGTCGACTGATAGAAAGTTCAAACAACAGAAAGAATCAGTCGACGGAACAAGTTTTCAATCTACCAAACAAAACCTATAAAAGAAAGCCTTGAGGTCCAAGCCAGATCATCAATTCACTCATTGCTCTATCACACTCTCATTGTTTCTATTCATGCAAGGATCTCCTACTGTGACACTGAAAGACTCTCAGACAATTACGCTTCATCTTCTATACTTGTTGTCGGTATATTTTATTGTACCTACATTTACATTTATAAGAGATAGTAGTATTGTTACTATCATCTTCTATTCTTGTATGAGTTTACTTTTTAAGTTCAGAGAAAAAGAACTATAGTATTGTCCATCGGATGCGATAAAGGATCATATGCCTTGGAGTAGTAATTACTGGACTATGAACCAAGTAAAAAAAGGAATTGTGTTTTTGTGTGTTTGTCATTTTCTGCTACAACCTTATTTTAATTTATGAGAAAAGAAAATATTTTAAATGATTGAGATTCACCCCCTCCCCCTTCTCTGTTGACTTCTTCGATCCTACATATGCTTCCCTTAAGGCTACGTTTGGTAGGAGAATAATGTAATCGGGTCTGTAATGTAATCAAGTTTGTAATGTAATGTAATGTAATCTTGATTACATTGTTATATTTGGTAATGAGTTGTATGTACAAGTTGTATGTATCTTTGATAACCTTGTTGACGGGTAATCATCCTGTAATGTAATCAGATTGACGACCGACGACCGCCGCCGGCTGGTCGTGACCATCGACCCGGCCGGCGACCGTCGCCGACCGGTCCGCCGCCACCGGTCGCCGGCGGTCCCCGCCGGCGATCCGCCGCCGGTCGCCGCCGGTCCGCCGCCGCCGGCGGCCGCGACCCACGACCGGCGAACCGCTGGTGACCGACGACCGGCCGGCGAACTGTCGATGACCGACGACCGTCGCCGCCCGACCGACAACATTACAAGCTGTAATGTAATCCAGATTACGGAGGTTTTGTTTTGTAATCCAAATTATAAATCATCAACCTCTTTTGTAATCGAGATTACATTACATTACAATTTTAAAGTTATTCCAAACAAAAGAATCGAACTTATAATGTAATCTTGATTACATTACAAGATGGATTACACCCTATAAAACGCAGCCTAAGAGTATTGAAATGTATGCATTGATTACTTCTCTCTCCGTAAAAATGCTACCTAAGATACATATAAGGAAGACATTTTTTGTTAATGCATACTATCGTTCCTCCCGTACAAAGTCAGAAATACGTCTATCTCAACTTTTGAAGTACTGATACGAGGGAGGTCACATTTTCTTCTCATTTATTCTTTTTGTTTGTTAAAATTTAATTACCTTAAGATACTACAAATAAAATACTCAATATATTTAACACTAACAAAAGAAACTCATATCAATGAGATTGTAATTAATATTTAAGAATTATCACATAATTCTCTACTTACTTTAATAGTATTCAATCTCATTGTGTTGAGTGTCTTGTCCCTTCTTTGTATTTTTTTTTGACTTCCACTTTTTCATCAATCTTATAGGCGATTAACATCAATTTTTAAATTTTGCCCTTGCTTTTGATAATTTTTACTCTCGCTCAGCCTTCTTCATTTATATTCTAGTTTTCTTCGTACCTACACTATTGCATGTGTATCTTTAGGAGTATTCCTGAGATCATAGAGATTTTTATTGCGTCCTTTTCTTATCAGATTAGTCGATGAATCTTCAAGAGGAGGATGCCCTACAGGGTAAGAGTGTCAAAAATGAATCCGACCCACCAATCCTACTCGAGCCAACTTGAAAAATATTGAATTCGGGTTGAGTGTTTTCAAGTTCAAGTCAGGTTCAGATTAGGAGGTCTTCGGATTGGGTTTAATTTGACCCGAATTTAGTATTTAGTGAGTTTCTTTGTTAAACCAAATTTTATTTTTGAAAATTAAGATAATTTTATGTATATCAATATTAATATTAGTATAATGATGATGGAATATTAATATAAAAGCGAAGAATTATAAAAAAAATAGTAAAAAAATTATTTTTAATCTGGTTATTCTAGTTGGTCAAGATATCTGGGTTCGGGTTTGGGTTTAGGGGCTTCAGGTTGTGTTTGGGTTCAAGCAGAGTCCGAGTTAGGATTTTTTTATAAATTTTTAACCTCGGCCCGAACCCGAACCCAACCCGATCTGACCCGAATCCGAACTCGAACCTAACCTAATCCGTGTCACCCGAATTGACACCCTACTGTAGGGTACCTAGATGGATAAGATAATTCTTTTCTTTCTAGAATGACAACTAATTATGTATTTAATATCATTAATTTTTCATTCTGACGAGTCAATAGTTTTTTCCTATACAATGCAAAATGAATATTCAGCTGCCTCTGATGAGTTTGTATCAATTGTGCAGTGAATGTGTCATCCAATTATGGTGTTGACTCAAATTGAGTGGCGAGGGAGGGGGTCCTAGGCAATGGATTTCCTTGGGAGCAGGACAAATATCAATAATAATATGAATAATCAATTATAATGGATACTCAATTAATAAAATGTTACATAGATAATAGGATTGTAACATTATTTCAAATACATCTAATGTTTATTTGGAGAGAGAGACTTTATCTAACTTAGCCCTTAATTAATATGAGAATAAGTAGACCTTAACTTACTTATTCTTGGTCCTACAATGTTGATTGACTTGACGGTTGAATAGCAACATGCTCAAGAAATTGAACCTATGTCATAAATAAATCATTACATGTTATTAACTAATTATACAAACAAATACTATATATTCAAGACTTACAATAAGTAGACTAACAAATCTCTTCGTATAAGGCAGTGCGACGATACGACTAGGAGTCTTTGTGGTATATATTTATCCAATATCGAGAGTCGAGATACCATATAATTATATATTACCTTAACCCTAATTATAATTTCATATGTTGTCGATATCATCGACAATATCTATAATTCGTATAGGTAATTTATAAGTAGAACAAGCAAATAAAACAAAAATTATACAAAATAAAAATTTACAAAAATGACCTAATATCTCATCTGATTCTATGTGGAGATAATATTTATTTATTAGATTTTCTAATCTCGATCGATTTAACTCTTTTTCTTGTAAAATATCTTTTTATAATTCTTCAGAAGCAACATTGGAATTCATCTTTATATACATATTTTATCTAGGATTCTAAGCAATACTTCTTTGGTTGTGAATATCACACCCACATTATAAAATTTTAAAATTATGACTTTTGAATTTCAATTCTCAAAGATGTTAACTAGTAATCCCTTAAATGGATTGTTTTGGTATACTAAGGAAAGACAGAAAGAGTTATTGTTTATAATGTTGATGTGCTTTTAATGGAGATTCACTCTCAAATGTCTTTTCCCTTGTCATTTACCTTTGAGAAAGTTAAACAAAAGAATTCTATAAAATGATCTAATTTACTCATCCAATGAAAGTTATACTTGATATGTGTCTTTTTTTTTTTAGCTGTTTATGATATATTTGCATTTCCTGTAATGTACAAATAAAACATTCCAGAGTTCTAAATAATCGATCAAATAACAAACTTTTTGTTCCTATAGGATAACATTCTAGCTTTCTAAATAATCAATTAAATAATAAGATTTTGGTCAATCGAAGTTATTTAATAAGATTTTGGTCAATCGAAGTTAAATTATTCAGAAGATCAACACCATTCTATTAGGCAATTCTTAAATGGTAAGTATGCCACAAGAGTAAAAATATTAGCCCATTCATGTTGATACAATTAACAAACTTAAATATAAACTAATTATGACAACTAGTAAAAATGATTAATAGATTTTTTCAATCTCAGACGATTGATCTAGCCTCATATAAGTTTTCCATTAGCCGTCAGGATAAATCAAAAAGCGCTTACGTGGACGATCTAGAAGCCCAGCATCTCAGGGTTCTCGTCTCATTTGAAGAAAAAATTCCTACAAATACGTCATAGCTGGGCATCGAACCACGGATATCTGATATAGCAACTAATCACCATATGCATTATAGCCCTGGAGACAACTATGACAACTAGTAATCTTAGTAATTGATTGCATAGATCAAACAATTTATAAACATTAATCTTATTTAACGATGGTACTGGGATAATATATTTTTTTTAACTAAATTCAATGACCTACCTATATAATATTGTTTAAATTAATTCAATCACATAGTTTTTAAGAAACATACATATTTTGCTTAAACATTTGGAAAATATATGATCAAAATAATTTCATGATGATAAATTTTGTAGCTTTGGGATCAACCCTCAGTCGGATCTGATTGTTTCACGAAATAAACACCAACTGAAAAGATGGAAGCCTTTTTATCAGAGGGAAATCACGCGGTCATCGGTGAAGCACCGAGAGCTACAGTTCTCGGTTTCATTGATGAGGCGTGAGCGAGGCTCGTGGAAGCGCCGGTGAATATTAAATGGAGGTGATCCGGCCGGTGAAGTAAACGTAAGGATTTAGGTTGATTTCGCCGATAGAAACTAAGGTTCCTGGTTTCGTTGATGAAGCAGGGGTGAGGCGGCGTCGAAATTTTTTTACGAAAAAATGCATGAGTGGTCCGGTGAGATGATTCGGATCGCTGTTTAAATCACATTCCTGCTCTGGACGATCACACGACCACGGACATGCCTCTTTGTGTGGCATAGAGGTGGAACTGTCACTCGGCGGCCCAAGGACCTTGGAGGATGGAAGCGCGCGAGGTGGGAAGAAGGCGTAACGAAGAAGAATAGTGAAAGCTCGATCGCTTTATCCTTGAGAATCGGTTGCTTTTGTTCCTCGATTGACCGAAGAGCTGCGCAGGAATCGAGGTTTAAAGAGGTGGGATTCGGGGAGGACACCGAAGCAGAGATCCGGCTGCTTTGCATTGCGTCGGAGGAGATCTTTCTCGGACAGCCCATTCTGCTGGAGGTCGTGACTCCCGGGTATAGTGACGGAAAAAGAAAGTTTTTATTTTTAGTTCGATTTTGAATTTGGTTGTGATTTTTTGTTGATTTTATTTTCTTCCAGTTTTCTAGGTCGTTTGTCATTCAAATTTGCAAACCATTGATATTGATTGTTTCTTATACAAAAACTTAGAATTTATTGATGACGCCGAATTCATTATTATTTATTATGCCATGGAAATCCCTAGTGTCTGGGATCTCTCTGATCATTAAACTAATTTAAACTAAAACCAAAATGATCAGAGACTTCGTTGCATAGATAGTCTTTCTTTTGCATTAGCCAAGAATGCAACTTGGCTGAGTAGTCGTGATGATCAAGCTAAATGTATTAAGCTTAAGGTAATCTTACACGTCTATGCAGGGAATAACGTGTTTGTCTGAAGTGTGCAGGCAACCATTAGCAAACAACTTGTGCTGATGAAGTCTTATCGTATAGGAGCATTCATCCATGTTCAATTGCCTTTAAAGATTGCTGGAAAGTGTTTCTCTAGTAGTCTTACTGTAAGAAGGAAACACATTAATTGCACATAGATATTCCAATTCACCTTTCCATTGCAAGAGGGTTTGATTAAATATTGAAGGAAGTTGCCACAATATTCTAATGGCAAAAGCAAGAGTTTTAATGCATATTGCAAAAAGGGAAGATAAGTACAGTACATGAAAGCATGGAATTCTGACAAAAAAACATGGGTTTATTTCAAGAATAATCCATGACCATGGCCTTGAGAGAATCCAATATACAGTGCAAGGAAACAGTACGTCTTCCATTGCCCTTTTGGTACAAGGAGCAACTGTATCATGATGCCAACATTTCCAAGTTTCGAGAGAGATGGGTGTAGATAGACAAAAATAATTGAGACCTGTAATTTATTGATGTTGGTTTTGTTGTACTAGAGGGGTTTGGTAAGCATGGAATTCTTTTCTTTAGAATATTTTGATGTTGATTTTTTTTTGTGTGTGTAGGAAAGCCTTCAGTCGTCTCAATGCTATGCTTATATTCTGTATTAAAAGGAACCAGAGAGATTATTTATTTATTGTTTAAAAAACTTGAATTCTTTAGATAGAGGAACTATTTTCAGAAGCATTATTGCTCTATTGGTCTTCATTTTCCTGTTTGATAAAGGAAGCAAACAAAATTCATTAGAGTGGATTTTTTTTGTAATCATTATTCATTAGATTTAGCTGTTTATCCTGAAGTATTTGGAAATGAATTTTGATACTTTGTAAGGATATTCAACTTTTGTTGTTGCAGGAGACGTTCAACTTTTTAAATATTCAACTTGTTCCTTGGGGACTATGTTGATCGTGGCAAATAAAACATAGAAACTATATGCTTGCTTCTTACATACAAGATTAGATACCCAGATACCTTTTTCCTTCTTAAGGGCGGTATCCATAAATGTGCTTCCTTTAATCGGATTTATGGACAAGACAAAGTGTCAGAGTTTCTTGAGAAGCGTGATCTGGATCTCATCTGTCGTGCCGACCTGCAGGCTAGTGGTGGGATCTTGAAACTTCATTTGTGTTATTAGATTCTCTTATTTACTGAGCAAAATCCAATACTGCGAACTTATGTTTTGCAACCCTTTTCATCTTTACTATCTTGTCAGCGTTTGTAAATGAAACAGTATGCTCAAGTAGATCCATTATGCTGCAACTCACTCAGCTAATCTC